>JARVLU010001196.1:19926354-19945537 GCA_031762415.1 Simpsonichthys santanae | reverse complement strand
AAAAAAACATAAAATGCTGCAAAAAAAGTCCGCGAGGGGTGATGACGTCACTGGGGCGCGACGGCTGTATACGCAAAACGCTGTAAACCAAGTCCGCTGTAAACCGAGGACTACCTGTATATTGTAATGCAGTATATAGTCAACCACAAACATTTTAAAGATGACAATGTCTCATTTCAAGTTCCAAAAACAAAACTGAATCTTGCTGTGACTATTTTTTTCATCTTCAACCTTGGATGACGTTTTCAGCCTGTTCTGTTGCCACTCTTGATGAACAGGAAAGGGGAGCAGTGATTCATTCATTCATGGTCAAATGCTCGATTGTTTGATTTCAACAAATGCTGGTTGATAGTCTTAGTAAGAAATATAATTAGAGCTGTGAAAACACAGGTCATTTTTGGAAACTGACAAAAACCAGTTTTATGTTCATTTGTTCACTTAAGTCATACAAACCTGCAATTACTAATAAATTCACCTGCTATCACCAAAAATAACAGCAACTTCTTTCTTCCAGGTAACATGTTTAGATTTTGTGTTTATCGCTTTCTGCAGTACAGAGAAGAGAAATGTCTGGAGAGAAGAATAAAAATCTTGAGTGCAGATTTTAAGAGAGGGCAGCGCCTGATGATAAACGTGTGTTAACTAGCAGCCACAAGGCAGGCGGCTGAAATGAAAGAGCAACACCACTCAGTGAATGCTCACAGTAGATTTACTCAAACATACATTCATTTTTTATTTATGTTTTTACAAATAGGAAACTGTTCAGCAGGTTGAAGATGATTTAAGCTTGTTGAAACTTGGTTTATTGCCACACCCTAAAGACATGTCCGTTTTTTTAAGCGTTTCAAATAACCATTTTCTTAATCTTTGATGAATGCAGAGCAAGGTAGGCAAACACTTTAGCAGCTGAAATCATTTTTCTGATCATATTGTGTTGATCCCAACACTGAGATTTAATAAAAAATGTTATATTGTTTTACATAAAACTGCTGTTTGAGCTAAACCTATAGAAGTAGGTCAACCTGTTGCAGTCAGTGAGCCTCTCCTTTATTAAAGAGAGAGTAAATCATTTGGGGGATTATGTGAATGTTATATTTGGCACATGTAGTGTCAGAAGTGTCACAGAAATGGTTAAAGTATCATAATGACATTATTTACTGCTCAGCATTCATCAGCATGTTGCCTGCAGCAGTTAACGTCTGCTTTGCAGTGACTGCTGAAGAGCGTTGAGGAGGAAGAAAAGGAATGTGTGGAGACTAAATGGCCCAAATGTAAGAAAAACATTTAATAAACAGAGAGCTAAAAATGTCACAAACAGGAAAATGAAATAAAAGTGATTAAAAAAAAAAAAGATGCAGGAAGCCTGAAATATGCAGCATTCATCTCAAATGGTTTAACTTAAATAGATTTTGACTTGGGAATTTCCATATTGTGCCAGTAGATTTATTTAGAATATTCAATTGTTATGAATTATGGGTGTTAATTCTTCAAGCCGACAATCAAAAAATAAAATGTGAGAACAAAATCATTCTTAATTTCAAGAAATTCCACTAATTTACAGCAGATTTTCTTGAAGTGAAGAAAGTTTTCTTCTGGTTTGATTAGTTCTTATAACAGTGACAAAATCCTGCTGGTAGAGGAATATTACTGGTCCTTTACACAGAAGGATAAAACTAGGAGGTGCTTGCCATATGTTTTTGTCATATTTTCTCTTCTCCTAGTTTGATGCACTTGAGTGACACTGACATTGATGCTGAGTTCAGTGAAGCTTTATTCAGGCTGACTTGCTCACGCTTTGCTCTAACTCTCAGGCAATGCATTAGTTATATCAGAAGGGCCCAGTGCAAACGTGTTTTCAAACAGACTGACAGATTGAAAATGGGTCATAGATAAAACATGGCAATATTATGTGGATCATGAAAGTCATAAATCTAAAAAGGACTTTCAAATTGTCTAGATATTTGCATTTCTTCACATTCCACGCTGATATCTGTTTGCAGTGGACCTCTGGATATTTTACCCAATGGATTGCTGACAAAATATATATTTTTTGTTTAGTTTGAGGACAGATAAATTCATTTCTCCATCCACTCCATCCTGCCTGAACTCTCTTTTTCACCTCTTTGCCATACTCCCCATTTTCCTAGACAGTGGTAGTTGAAGTCTTGCACCTTTGTGACTTCTGCTCCTTGTAGCCTCACTGTTCCACTGACCCCTCCAAGTTCTCTTCCACCTGGTCCCTGTTCTCACCACAGATCACAATGTCATCTGCAAACATCATAGTCCTGCCTGATCTCATCTGTTAGTCGGCCCATCACCAGGGCAATCAGGAAGGTGCTCAGATCCAATCCTTGAAACAATCTCACCTCCACCGTGATCCTATCTGCCACTCCTATAACACATTGAGCATGCATCAGGGTATCTCACCACTGTCGTACTGTCCTCATACATGTCCTGTACCAGTCTAACATACTTCTCTGCCACTCCAGATTTCCTCATACAATACCGCACCTCCTCCCTCGGCACCCTGCCATCTGTTTTTTCTAAATCCGCAAAGACACAGTGGAGTTCTTTCTGACCCTCTCCGTACTTCTCCATCAGCATTCTCAAAGCAAAGAAGGCATCTGTGGTGCTCTTTCTTGGCAAGAAACCATACTGCATCACCTTTTGTCTAAGTCTTGCTTCCACAACTCTATCCCAGATCTTCATTGTGTGGTTCATCAACTTAAGTCCCTTGTAGTTGCTGCAACTCTGTACATCACCCTTGTTCTTAAAAATGGGCACCAGAACACATCTCCTACATTTCCCAGGCATTTTCTCACCCTCAAATATACCATTGCATATTTTAATTAAAAAAAAAAAAAAACTCACTGCTATCTATCCAAGACATTTCCAAACCTCCACTGGTATATCATCAGGTCCAATGCCTAACTGCCTTCCCCTTCTTCATTCTTTTCAGAACTTTCTGGACTTCACCTTCACTAATCTTTCCCACTTCCTGGTCCACAGTTTCTACAACCTTGACTCTTCTTTCTCTTCCATTCTCTTCATTCATTAGCTCCTCAAAGTACTCCCTCCATTGTCTCGTCACACTCTTCTCACTTGTTAGAACATGACCATTCCTATATCAAACAGGCATAACCTGCTGCACATCATTTCCAGCCTGATCCCTCTGTCTTGCCAATTGGCACAAGTCTTTCTTGCCCTCTTTAGTGTCCAGCTTCCCACACAACTCATCATACTCTTGCTTTGCATTAGCTGCCTCCCTCTTTGTTCTACATCCAATCTCCTTAATTTCCTGTCTCCTCTCCAGTCCTCTCACAGTCATATTACTTCTTGGCTAACCTCTTTTTTTGAACAGCATCCTGCATGTCACTATTCCCCCACCAGTTTTCCTTATCATTCATTCTATGTCCAGATGACACTCCAAGTGTCTTCCTACCTGTCTCTCTAAATACTGTTGTTTTAGTAGCCCAGTCATTTGGAAGCTCTTTCTTACCACCCAGACACTGTAATAACTCCTCTCTGAATTTCTCACAACATTCTTTCTTCTTTAGCTTCCACCATTCAGTCTTCTTTTCTGATTTTACTCTTTCTTTGTCTTCACAACAACAGCCATTCTACACACAACCATCCAATGCTGTCTGGCCACACTCTCCCCTGTCACAGCCTTACAGTCTCCAATCTCCCTCAGGTTTCCTCTTCTACACAGAATGTAGTCGACCTGTGTACTCCTCCACAACTCTTAGGTCACTGCATGTTCTTCCCTCTTTTAGAAATAGGTGTTGACTACAGCCATGTCCATTCTCTTGGCAACATCCATCATCATCTGTCCTTTCTGGTGTATTTTCTTGACACCAAACCTATCCATCACTTCCTCATGCCCTCTATTTCCTCCACCAACATGTCTATTCAGGTCTGCTCTGATCACAATGCTTTCCTCCTTGTTCTTTTCAAAATGTATCTTTCTCCTCCCCATCACATCCAACCTGTGGAGCATAACCACTGACAACATTTAGCATCAGACCTTCTACTTCTACTTTCAGGCACATCACCCTAACTGACACTCTTTTCACCCCTACTACATTATTTTGTAACTCCTCCTTCAGGATAACTCCTACTCAATTTATCTTTCTGTTCACACCATGGTAAAATAGTTTGAACCCTGCTTCAATGCTGCAAGCCTTGACGCCCTTCCATTTGGTCTCTTGGACACATAAAACATCTACCTTTCTTCTCTGCATAATGTCAGCCAGCTCCCTACCTTTGCCTGTCATTGTCCCCACATTTAGAGTTGCAACCCTCAGTCATAGATTCTTGACTTTCCTCTTCTCCCTCTGTCTCCTGACACATTTCCCTCCTCGGAGTCTTTGACTAACAGTAGCACAATTTCTCCGGCACCCTGTTTGTCAACAGCACCAGTGGCGGTTGTTGTTAACTCGGGCCTCGACCATCTGCTATGGTTTTGCTTTCATGAACTCGCATTATGGTTTTGGCAAAAGTGTTTTACATTGGACGCCCTTCTTGACACAACCCTCACCATTTACCTGGGCTTGGGACCAGCACAAGAGATAAACTGGCTTGTGCTCCCAAGTGGCTGGTGTAGTCTGCCTTGGATTATTAGAACTTTTACATTGAGCATGGTGGCCTCACACACCCATTGCTTTTTACATCAAACACTTGTAACATCTGCATACCTTCACCTGCTGAGCAGTTGCACAATACAATCACCTGGTCTCACATAAACCCATACTGCATCTACCATTGAACTTTTTTCCTCCATTTTGGCTGTTCCCTTCCTCAGGGGTCGCAACAGCAAACTAACTCACACAAAGACTTGGCAATAGTTTTTACGCCGGATGCCCATCTGTATACAGATGGGCATCCGGCACAGACCACTGAGCTACCACAGTGCTTTGTGTGGAGCAGAGAGCTACCACCTAGGGTGCTGGAGGAGCAGATGGTGGGGATTAAGGTCCTTGCTCAGGGACCCAGAGAAGAGCAAATGAGGGTGTAGGTGCTTCACCTTTTCCACCTATATTTTTTAGGTTGTTGGTCCAGGGGTTGAACCAGCAATGTTCCAATCACAGACTCTAACCTTTGTATCACCACTCCCCATAGTCATCTATTAAACTCAGTAATGTACTGTTAATTATGTCCAATAGGCCAAAGATATGATGATGTCTATCCATCCATCCATCCATCCATCATCCATCCATCCATCCATCCATCCTTTATCTTTCATGTGTTCCAGAGTCAGTTCATGGGGTCAGCAGCTTGAGCAGAGAGGCCCAGACATCTCTTACCACAGCCATCTCTTCTAATGATTCTAGGAGGATTTCAAGGCATTCATAAGCCAGTCAAATGACACAGTCTTTACAGCATGTTCTAGGTCTTCCCTGGGTTCTCTTTCCAGCCATGCATGTCCAACAAACCTCCCTAGGACGGTATCCAGGGGGATCCTTACCAGACGACCAAAACATTTCAACTGGCTTCTCTTGATGTGGAGGAGCAGCTGTTCTAATCCGAGTCTCTCCCAGATAACTGAACTTCTTACGTTGTTTTCAGTGGAGGGTCCAGCTACCTTGAAGAGAAAATTCCTTTCAACCACCTGTATCATTAATATTATAGGTAGGTATCTAGACTTATATACAAAGTATTGGCTTGCAGTTCAGCTCTGTCTTCACCACCATGGATTGTTAGATTTTTCAATACTGCAAATGCTGCACAGACCAATTTTGAACTTCATTCTACCCTCACTCATGAACAAAACCATGGTATACTTAAACTCTTTCACTTGAGGCAGAACCTCATCACAACTCGGAGAAGACAATATTTTCTGAATGAGCTCCATTGATTTTTCCCCAACTAATACTCATTTCAGCTGCTTCACACTAAGGCTGTGAACTGACCCAGTGAGAGCTGGAGATCATGGCAATATATTGCCAACAGGACCACTTCTTTTGCAAATAGCAGAGAAAAAATCCTGATGCTACTGAACCAGTCTCCTTTCACCTCTGGACTACACTGAGGAATTCTGTCCATAAAAGTTAAAAAAGGAATAGGTGACAATGGGAAACACTGTCAGACTTACTGTTTGCGTAATGAACCAAACTCTTGCACCACTTGTATAGGGACTGAATGGCCTGTAACAATGGACCTCCAATACCATACTCATGGAGCACCCCCATCAGTGTATCTCAAGGGACACAGTTGAATGCCTTCTCCAGGTCTACAAGACACGTAGACTGGTCGGGCAAACTGCTATGCCCCCTCGAGGAACCTAGTAAGAATAAAGAGCTGGCCCAGTGTTCCCCAGCCAGGATGGAATATGCACTGTTGTTCCTGATTCTGAGATTTCCCCATCAATGGGACTCTCTTTTCCAGAACCCTGTATGGACATTATCAGGGAGACAAAGTTCCAAGATTTAAAATCCATCCATCCATTATCTTTACCCACTTCTTCCTTTTTGATTCATGTTTAGGCACTCTAGCAACTGTCTGTTAACACTATCACTCTACTCATGATGTCACAACTTATGTCCTTTATAGCTCCTTGTAAATTGAATGATTTACATATAAATTACAAGAATCTTTTAATTTTGTCAAGAAGCTTATTTATACAGTATAGGTTATTAACGAGCTATTAAAAAACAGTGGATTAGTTCCTTTGGTTATGTTGGCACAAAAATATTTATGTAGGTTTCTCTGAGCAAACTGTAGACCCACATTTTTCCTTTCTTCTCACATGGTGTAGTCAATCATTGTTTGACCTGGCATGATTCAGACATACAATACTTACTATTAATAGATTTATTTGTCCACATTTTCAATATGGATGCTTTGTTGTTGTTAAAACACCTCGGGTTCGTCTTGTCCATCTTAAAGCCAATTGCATTTTCTCTGATGTTTGTATTCGGTTTCAGTGCTCTGAAATCCCTAGGTTTAAGATTATGGTTTTACTAGACTTTAGAAAACACAGTTTAAGCTTCATTATATCTTGCGTCATGGTCTCAGTTACACCTCAAACAATGCAAGTAGTTTGTAGTTTGATTTATTGGAAGAGTTCAACTCTGAATGTTTGATGTATTGTACTGTAGCTCAAAATAGTTGAAACAAACAAAAAAGGTTGAAACAAATTCATCTTGTACTCAGAGCTTGCACATGTCAATACAACTTTGGCAGTAATTTAAGTTGATGTATAGAATAGCTCATTTTTCTATGTGTCAATTTTGCTCTTCCTTTTTCCTGCTCTTCCCACTGCTGATGAGAAGTGGGTCACATGCTTGAATTATCCATTTGCAGGGTTGCATGCCTCAGTGCAGACAAACTGCATTGAGCAGGAGTCCTCTGCTAAGAAGACACAAAGACATCTGGAGAATGGAAGACAGAGCTGAAGAGGACTGCGTGCAGGAGAACGGACAGAGTGACGGCACAAACAGAAAACCCCACACCTCTCCAAGCACCAGCCTGAGGGTACTAATACATGTTTCTTAACACTGGGATCACAGAGCACCAGCTAACACTTGTGGTGTGTGGGTTTGCATGTTGTTGGGAGAGTCACATGCTCTGAGAATGAATGTCTTTGTGCATTCAGAGGCAACTATTCAAAGAACTTCATTAGAACAACACCTCAACAAGTGTTTTTCCACAATGATGAATATAGAGCAATTAATATTTTAAGAGCTAGGGCTATGTTCTTTTAACACCAATCAAATAGTTAAAGAAATAAAACACATTTCTTCAGTTCTGTTTTATGTGCTGCATTGATATTCTCAGTCAAAGCCTTTTCATAATCTGTTCTTCTGAAATTTAAACATTAAAGGTTGAGATATGTCATCACATGAATCAGATCAGCATGTTGGTGTTTTGAATCATAAACATTTTTATAGCTCAAGTCTTAAGCAACTGAATTGTTACCGGTTTATTCAGTTTTTTGGGAGATATATAATAAAAATAGTGGTCTTTGAAGGAAGGCATGTTGCTCACTGCATCACATGTCAGAAATTAAATATATATATATTAGATCTACTGGTAGCCAGAGTATGTGATAGAGATGATTTTGAGCTACTACCACATCAAACAGTAGCTCAGTATCTAAAATATTGACAGAGTGGTAATCAGTTTTGTGTTCACTGACGTTGATTAGCTTTGGCAGCCATCATGAATCAGATTAACTAAAGTGAAGTTAGTGAGCTGTTCATCCAGTGGTTACTTTGTGAGAGTTGTAGCAAGACATTTTGAGATCTTTGGCTAACAAACAGGCAGACAATTACACAAAGACACAATGGGATTGCTGTTTATTTTTGGCTGCTCCCTTATCCAGGATTCCTCACAGTTACATGACAGATTTGGCAATTATTTCATGCTGGTTGTCCTTCCTGATGCAACCTGGGCGCAAACCTGCAGCCTTAGTATTACAAGGTCGAGGTATGGACTATTAAGCTACTACTGTCTGTTGCACAAATTATTACACAAAAATTAGGTAAATGTTGGAAAAGGTGGATCCAATAATCCACAAAATTCAGAAAACAGCTTAATTAAGCTTGTTGTAAGATTAGTTGGCATTTGGCCTTGTCCAGTTTTCCCAAAACTGTTACATTTGTGATTTCTACAAAAAAAAAAAAAAAAAAATCCTTGTAAGCACAGCATAATTTCAGGAAAATTTCACATTGAAATACTTGAATAAACCTGGCAAAAACTTTGAAATAATAATATCAGGCCTACATGCGACATATCAATGTGCCACAAATAAACCACAAAAAAAATCAGGAAACAAAGCATGGAGCCCACACATAAAGCTTAGATGCTGGGAACAATCTGGAAACACTCATCCTGCAGTTTTCTCATCCTTCCCCATCACTTTCATGAGTAAAATGTGAGTCAAGTTAATCAAATTCATCAACTTGATCTGCTAGTTGAAGTAATGTAGTACAAACAGGATTTTGGTTGAGGTTCAATAGCATCTGCAGAACTCACACAAGCACGGCTTGTATTAATGTTGTTACTATGTTTGTCACTTCATATTGTAGACTAGATTAGAGGTAGGACTACAACATTGTTGTTTTTGCAAAGACTGAATTGTGGCTCTACATGAAAATGAAAGCATGTCATTTTAAGATTGTTTCACTCTGGAATCCATTAAAAAAATTAAGCTTCAGGACTCATAAAATGCCATATATCATCACAAGGCTAAAACAATAAAATATGTATTGTCAAACCATGTGAATGGTTTCTTAATTTATAGTCAACAACATTTTGTTTTTTTCAGCCATTGTGAATAACATTTATCTGCAAAAACATTACTGGTTGACAGAAAAAAATGTTTTATATACTGTAGTTCATGGTGAGAAGTTTGGTACATAAGACAGGTAGCTCATGCAGATAATGTGCTAGACTGGAAAGAGTTTAAGAATTTAGCAGATTTGAAGAACTGTATCAGAGCATGTCTAAAACAACAGATTTTCATGGAACTCTGGTTACCAGAAGCTGTCTTAAAATGGTTGTAAACCAGTGACAGGATCCTGGGAGCCTTAGGCACATTACCGGCCTGTGTGAGGAGTTAAGATTAGACATGTGGTTGGATTTCTTCAAAAGCCTTCATGGAAAAGGTAAGCAAAATCCTTAATGCTTTTGAAGTCAAAATGCATAATGCATTGCGATTTGTTATGTATGTGGCTACTTACCTACTTATACTTACACGTGAGCATCAGAAATGGAATGTTAAGAAGTGGAGAAGGCAGCCCGGTTTGGTAAATTGAAAGGTTGCATTTTTTGTCATTCATCCTGGACAGAGATTGCAACTAATATAGAAAATAGTATAAAGCTCTAGGCTACAGTTGACTGATAGACCACTGAGCCTCTTTTAGTTTAATATCATGTTTTCTCTAAATTGAGTTGTTTCTTGGGGAATGTTAGTTTTCCTCTGATCTCTGATGGAACGAGCATCTTTGGAATATGATCGATATTACAACTCTTATCTTCCATTTCTGCTACTGTCTTTGTGCCAGATAGTAAAAGACACTATTACTAGACACTTTTTTTTATATAAAAAAAAATAATAATAATAATAATAATAATAATAAAAATTAAAAAAGAAACACCATGACAGCGGGACTGGCTTTGATGCCAATGACGCTGACCTGTGAAAGAGGATTTCTTCTTCTTTCTACATGCTTTATTCTTTAAAACTGATCTCACTGTTAATAAGGTACTAGGTACTTGTAACAATTTGACT
Source organism: Simpsonichthys santanae (assembly GCA_031762415.1). Lineage (NCBI taxonomy): Eukaryota > Metazoa > Chordata > Actinopteri > Cyprinodontiformes > Rivulidae > Simpsonichthys > Simpsonichthys santanae. The sequence continues at coordinate 19,935,300 of JARVLU010001196.1, read as the reverse complement.
GAAAAACACTTCGAAATTATAAAATGATCCCTTTGAGCAGAATACTGTGTGTTATTATGAATAATTAATATATTACTTTTTAAAAATAGCTCTTTGAACAGACTTGGTTTGAAGAAACAGTTCAAAACTGTTTATCTTGACAAGCTAACAGCTAACTGTATCCCAGCTGAGGTGGAGGACAATAAGTCAGAGTGGGCCATGTTCCGCACCTCAATCGTTGAGGTGGCTTCTTTGAGATATGGCTGCAAGGTTGTCAGTGTTTCTCACTGTGTCCATCATTGAACCCAATTGTGGACACATGTTAGGGAAGCTGTCAAGCTGTAGAAGGAGTTTATCAGGCCTTGTTGGCTGGTAGAACTCAGAAGCAGCTGAGGAATCCCAGAAGGCCAAGCGAGTCTCAGCTTTGGCTGCTACTGAGGCAAAAGCTTGGATGTGTAAGTTCAGTGAGGCCTTGGATCGAGACTCTCAATCATCTCCGAGGAGATTCTGCCAAACCATCAGTCAGCTGAGGTGGAGAAAGCAACGCTTTACTAACACTGTGTTCAGTGAAGATAGGGTGTTGTTGGCCTATATCAGTGACGTCATTAGGAGGTGAAAATAATATTTCTAGGAGGTGAAATAATATTTCTAAGACCTTCTCAGTTCCACCAGTAAGTCTTCCATGGAGGAAGATGAGTTGGGGAAATTCATGGCTGGTCTGTCCATAACTGAGGTTGAGGTCTCAGAGGTAGTTAAAAGGTACGACAGCAGCAGGGTTCCATGGCTGGATAAGTTCCACCATGAGTTCCTTAAGCCTCTGAATGTTTTGGGCTTTCTTGTTTGACATACCTTTGCAACATTGCAAGGACATCAGGGGCAATGCCACTGGATTGGCAGACTGGGGTGGTGATTTCCCTCTCAAAAAAGGTGAACCAGAGGGTGTGCTCCAGTTATAGGGACATCACACTCAGTTCCCAGTTAAAGTCTATTCAGGGGTACTGGAGAAGTGAAGCTGGTTGTTGATCGAACCTCAAATCCAGGAGGAACAATGCAAGTTATGTCCTGGCCTTGGAACAATGGCCCAGCTCTTTATCCTCACTAAGGTCCTCAAGGGACAATGGAGTTTGTCCATCCAGTTTACATGTGTTTTGTAGACGAAGAAGGTGTTTGACTCAGGGCACACTATGTGTGTGTGTGGGTGTGGGGGGGGTGCTCTGTGAGTATGGGATTGGGGGCTCATTGTTTGTTTGGTCCCTATACAAGTACTGTGAGAGTTTGGTTCACAATGCCGGCAGTAAGTCAGAACCAACTGTACTCTGCCAGGGCTGCCTGCTGTCACAAATTCTATTCATCATTTTCGTGGACAGAATTTCTTGGTGCAGCCAGGGATCGAAGGGAGTCAGTTTTGGTGGCCTCAGGACTCAATCCTGTGGGTGTCATCATGCTGTGATCTTCAGCTCTTACTGGAGTGGTTCACAGCCGAGTGTGAAGCGGTTGGGACAAGGATCAGCATCTCCAAATCTGAGGCCATGGCCCTCAGTTAGAAAAGTGTTGGTTGTTTTATTTCAAGGATTCAAGGTTCTTTGTCATTTGCATCTCATGTGGTACATGAGGTGGAACAAAATTGTGTACACATGGTCCCAGTTACATCAAACAATAGCAAAAATATTAAGTATAAAAAGAAACAGTATAAGGATCTAAGATATAAACTAAGATATATGCTAAACAAACATCCTATGGTACGCTAAAATATCTAAGATATGCCAGTCACTATTAGCGCAAAACAATACACTGAGCATCAGTAGCACAATTCTCATAGGTTCTGTTTGGCTACAGTTCACATGCTAATGCGAGCGGAGTCGGGCTCGGAGCCGACCCCAAAACTAACATAAATGAGACTTATTTAAAGCATCCCCCCTGAAAAAACAAAATAAAATACAGAAACAAGGCACCGAAAGTGAAAAATGAATAAATCTACTTTGTACAGCAGCACAGTCTTATTGGCAGAGTGGTTCTGATGACAGTGAGGTTATCTTAGCAACATGGTCCAGTTAGCAGCATGATACTGTTAGCAGTAAGGTTTTTCTTAGCAACATGATACCGTTGGCACCATGATACTGTTAGCGGTGTGGTTCGGTTAACAGCATGGTCTTGTTAGCAGCGTTAGCAGGTCCAATCAGCAGCTTGATGATAATAAGGACTGCAGCAGCTGCCTCCCTGACTGCCCTCCAGAACTGGGTCTGACAGACAGAGAACATCCAAGGTTCTCCCACGGAACCAAGCGGGTCCGCATAGTTCAGTCTGTGGCAGACAAAGGATCTTGTTAGCAATGTTAGCAGGTCTAGTTAGCAGGTCCCATCAGCAGCTTTATGGTAATAATGACTGCAGCAGCGGCCCTCACAGACTGCCCTCCAGAACCGAGTGCGGCAGATGGAGAACATCCAAGATTTCTCTGCGGAACCAAATGGGTCCGTAGAGTTTGGTCCGTGCAGGCAGATGGAGGATCATGGAAACAGCCACCATGACAGGCCTGAGCCTGAGGCTGGAAGGACTGAACTACGATGGCAGGATAGCATGATGACAAGTCAGCGACACAGAAAACTCAAGTGTGTTGCGTCATACTCATAAAGTGGATGTACACTGTGTGCGCCAAAAAATGTTAAAACAAAAGCAACAGGAACATGAAAAGCTCGAGTTCACCGGGAGCCTGTGAAGCTGTAACTCGGCTGAATGTGGCCATCTTGGCTTTGGGTCCAGGATGAGGTTCTGCCTCAAGTGGAAGAGTTCAAGTATCTTGGGGGTTTGTTCTCAAGTAAGGGAAGAATGGAGCATGAGATTGAAAGATGAACTGATGCAGCATCTGCAGTCTTGCAGACTTTGTGTCAGTCCCTTGTGATGAAGAGGGAGCTGAGCTGTAAGGCAACGCTCTCTGTTTACTCGTCGGTCAACAATCCTACCCTCACCTCTGGTCATACATTCTGCGTAGTGACCAAAAGTCGGATATTGCAAATACAGGTGGTTGAAATGAGTTTCCTCCGCAGGGTAGATGGACTCTACCTTAGAGATAGGGTGAAAAGTTCAATTATTCGGGAGAGACTTTAGAGTAGAACCACTGCTTCTCCACAACAAGATAAGCCAGTGGAGGTGGATAAGTCATTTGAAAAGGATGCTCCCTGGGTACCTCTCTAGGGAGGTGCTTCAGACATAGAGAAGACCCTGGGGACGACCTAGAACACGATGTAGAGACCAAGTCTCTCGGTTGGCTTGGGAATACCTTGGAATCCTCCCAGATGAGCTGGAAGAGGTGGCTGTGGAAAGAGATGTCTGGATCTCCCTGGTCAAACTGCTGCTCCTGCAACCTAACTTCAGAACAAGCAAAAGATGATGGATGGATAAATGGATGGAAGCTAGTTAGTCAGGGTTGTGTTGAGGCCGTCATAAATTACTGCTATCTTAAAACAACTCCATTCTATTTTTTTCTTTGTGTGTGTGTGTGTGTGTGTGTGTGTGTGTGGGGGGGGGGGTCATGTAATATTTTATTAATAATCTTTTGATGATTATTTGTATTGCTAGCTGAAGCACTTCAGGTGCAAGCTGAGATACTTGCAGTAGTAATGTCTGAATAATCCTGACAGAATAACCATGCAGTCCTAAAGTAATGTCAGTGTAATGGTCCAGAACATATTTTCATGAAATGCCATAAAATGTTCAAGAATTAAGTTATTTTAAGATGGCAAAAATCTACTTTCATCTTAGTTTTGCCAGCACAATCTGTTTCCTTAACAGTGTGGTTAAAAAAAAGGTTGAGATTGTTTAAATACAGTAGCTATTGTCAACATGCAAGAACCTTTTTACAGAACCCCACTTTAAAAGAGACGAACTATCACTTTGTTGGATCAGAGCAGGTTTGCTGACATGAGAACACAGTTTTATTAATGTACATGTGTGATGAGTGTCATTCTATCACAAATGTATATTTTATATTTTAAATAACTTTACTTTTAAATCATGTTAAAATGAACAATATGACAAAAAAATGTGGGAGTGGTGGCGCAGAGGTTAGAGACGGTGGGCCTGTGATTGGAAGATTGCCGGTTCAAGCCCCGGTTCCAACAACATCAAAAAATGTGGGTGGAAAAAGGTGAAACACCCACACCTGCCTCCACCCTCACTCGCCCAACCCTGGGCCCCTGAGCAAGGCCCTTAACCCCCACCACCTGCTCCATAAATTTAAAAAAAAAAAAAACCTCTCTCTTGAAAATGAGTTCTTGTGGCTCAATGAGACTTGGATAAATAAAGGGTAAATTAAATAAATAAAATAAATAAATAAATAAATACTTGTGTTGTATAAATAAGTGGGTACAATAAACAATCTGACACTCAAATCAAGCAATGAGGTCATTCTTTGGCAGCTGTCCTGATTTTCTCTTGACCTCTTTTTAAAGAGTCACTCTTGTGTCTTATTACTGTAATGCATTACTGCTATATTTGGTCATCATTGTAATTTTATTTTAAGGACCAAGGAAAACATATCAGAACATGACAAACTGTAAATTTCCAAATGGTGAAAAAAGAAACATCTTGGGTTTTCCTTTTTTCAATTTTATAAAATAGTGCCAGAAGCAACCTTAGTAAATAATAAACAAAACGCACCCAAATGATAGGAAAATTCTAAATAAGATCAGACATTCTTGCTTTCGTTTTTCCCTGAATGAAAGAGGTGTGAGACAATGGTGTTCAAGCAGCTTATCTTAATACAGATTGTTACAGCAGGACAGACATTTCTTTTCAGTATTGTTTGCTTTTCTGAGCAGCTGGGTGGGATACGGCAAAGTATGTTACAACTCTAATCCGGTGCTCATGTTTTTTCTCTGCTTTTTGTTAATTCCACCAAAATGAAGAAAACGTTGGAAAGTCTCAGTGTTTCTTCATACTCGCCTCATACATAATCTGAGCTAGAAATACTTTTGACCTTTTAAATATAGTTGTTTGTGTGTGAAAGATTGTTTTCTACTCTTTGTGAAGACAGATGAAATTTGTACGATATGTTTGGTCTGTTAAATTATTACTATTATTTTATAAATAGCCCTTAAAACAAGCAATTGTTGTCACTGTTTTTGTCAATTGTAACAACTAATCTAAAAAATAATGATTACAGATTATGTTTTTACAACAACTTGTTTTAATTTTAATGTATTGCTCATATCTTTAAATCAGACTTTGGTGGAAACATTATGAATAATTAATATCTTACCTGTTGCAGATACTTTAAATGACTTTGTTATTTATGCTAAGTTTACACAGATTTCATTCTTTGATAGATTGCACATAAGGTTTGCCACTAATGTGAATCACTCTAAACTCAGCATGAAGTATTTTATATTGGAAAAAAGTAAATTTTTTGTGATGTTGCAGCTTAACATGATTTTAAGATAATCTTTAATTGACAAGCTTGTATTTATGAACATTGTTTGCGCTGTTGCTGGCACATTGTGACATATTGTCACAGACATAATTTATTAAAATCCTTTTAAAAAGATGCCACATTGTGACATAATAAATACTGTAGTTCTTTGAGCATTACCAGCAAGGTGGTTCTCACAAAAATAATAAAATTTAAAAAAACTGCTGAAAATTTGACACTGTAGAGGAGCAACTGAAAGATCATAGGGGCCTGTTTCTGGAGAGTTTGCAGTAACTTGTTGTGCTTTCTCCATGCATAGTTCAAAAGCATTCACTTGAAGTTAATTAATGACGTAATTGGCTGCAGGTGTGAGAACTCATCTATTCTGATTAACCATTTGAAGTCTTTTGTTTTCTTACGACTTTTAAAAGTAGTTTGACTTCATGTTTAAACATTGGATGGATGAATAAACTCAAGCAGTACCATCAACAACAGTGCAAAAATGTTATCAGATTGTTTCCCCCAAACACTTTTTTTTGGAGCTGAAGAAACAGTGTAATTTTGAACTACAGTCCTCAACTGAACTGAACATTTAAGTCTGGAGACTTTGAGATTGTTCAGATTTGTTGCTACATAGCTTTTATGTTTTGGGTAATTTGACTGCAGGTAAGCAACATCACCTTCAATTTGATGGTAAATTGTACAGAACAAAATGTTTTTCAATAATCCTCGCTGTGTACAAATACACACATACATTGTGCCCTTCAGGTTGAGAATGAGATTCTGCCTCAAGTGAGGAGTTCAAGTATCTTTAAGTTTTGCTCATGGGTGAGGGCAGAATGGAGCGTGAGATTGACAGATGGATTGGTGCAGTGTCTGCAGCCTTGTGGACTCTGTGCCAGTCTGTTGTAGTGAAGAGGGAGCTGAGCTGTAAGGCAAAGTTTTCTGTTTACCGGTCGGTCTACGTTCCTACCCTCACCTATGGTCACAAACTTTGGGTAGTGATCAAAAGAATGAGGTCACGGATACAGGCAGTTGAAATCAATTTCCTCCGTAGGGTAGTTGGACTCTCCCTTAGAAGTGATGTGAGAAGTTCAGTTATCTGGGAGAGACTCAGAGTAGAACCGCTACTCCTTCACATCCTAAGGAGCCAGTTTAGGTGCTTCAGGCATCTGGTAAGGATGGCCCCTGGGCACCTCCCCAGGGAGGTGTTTCAGGCATATCCGACTGGGAAGAGACCCCAGAGAAGACCAAGGATAGGTTGGAGAGACTATTTATCTTGGTTAGCCTGGCCTTGGGATCCACCCAGAAGAGCTGGAAGAGGTGGCTGTACAAAGAGACGTCTGGGCCTCCTTGCTCAAGCTGCTCCCCCAGTGACCTGGCTTCTGAACAAGTGAAAGATAATAGATGGCTGGCTGGCTGGATCGATGGATGTGTACAAATACAAACATAAACCAGCAAATAGGGAGCAAAAAAGCCACTAGGGAGCACAAGCCAGTGTATCTTTTATGCAGGTCCCAAGTCTGGACAAATGGTGAGGAAGGGCATCCAACAAAAATACTTTTGCCAAAACTAATATACAAGTTAAGAAAGTTCATGCTCAATAATCCAGGTACCAAATCTGATAATTCTCAATCGGGTCATCTGGACAGTTTCTTTTATTTATTTATTTTTTTTTTATAATAATATACAAGTTCATTTAAGCAGCACCATACCAGATTGGTCGAGGCCCATGTTAACAATGACCACCACCAGTGCTGTTGACAAACAGGGTGCCGGCGGAAATTGTGCTAGTCGAAGAGCACGAGGAGGGAAACATGCCAGGAGAAAGAGGGAGAAGAGGAATGTCAAGAATGTAGGAGTTAATGTGGCAATGCAAAATGTGGGTACGAAGACAGGCAAATGTAGTGAGCTGGTTGACAAAATGCAGAGAAGGAAGATAGATGTTTTATGTGACCAAGAGACCAAGTGGAAGGGCAGCAAGGCTCATAGTATTTGGAGTGGGGTTTACACTGTTTTACCATGGTGTGGATAGAAAGAGAAATGGAGTAGGGGTGATCCTGAATTTAACAAAGAATGTAGTAGAGGTGAAAAGAGTGTCAGATACGGTGATGTGTATAAGTGACGTACGAATAGGGTGAAATAAGTAGAAGATCTGATGCTAAATGTGGTCAATGTTTATGATCCACAGGTTAAATGAGACACAGAGGAGAAAGATACATTTTGGAAGGATTTTGATGAAGTGATGGAGAGGATTCTCAGGGAGGAGAGAGTGGTGATTGGAGCAGACCAGAATGGACATGCTGGTGAAGGAAACAGAGGGGATGAGGAAGTGATGGGTAGGTTTGGTATCAAGGAAAAAAAAAACAGGAAGGACAGATGGTGGTGGATTTTGCCAAGAGAATGGACATGGCTGTATTAAACACATTTCCAAAAGAAAGAGGAACATAGTGTGACTTTTAAAGGTGAAAGGAGAACGCAGGTAGACTACATTCTGAGCAGAAGATGAAACCAGAGGGCGATTGTGGACTGTAAAGTTGTGGCAGGGGAGAGTGTGACAGAATTGGATAGTTGTGTGAATGAATGTTGTGAAGAAGAGAAAAGTAGTAAAATCAGAGAAGACCAAATGGTAGATGCTGTGGAAAGAAAAATGTTGTGAGGAATTTGGAAAGAGGCTGTTAAAGGCTCTGGGTGGTAAGAAAGAGCTTCCAGATGACTGGGCTACTACAGCGACAGTAATTAGAGAAACAGGTAGTAAGGCACTTAGTGTGTCATCTGGACGGAGAATGGATGATAAGGAAATCTGGTGTTGGAATAGCGAAGTACAAAAAGCTATTCAGAGAAAAAGTTTGCCAAAAAGAAATATGACAGTGAGAGGATTGAAGAGAGGAGACAGGAATATAAGGATATGCAATCTAAAGCAAAGAGGGAGGTAACAAAGGCAAAGCAGAAGGTGTCTGATCAGATGAATGGGAGGCTGGATACTGAAGAGGGCAAGGACTTGTACAGATTGGCAAGAGCGAGATCAGCCTGGAAAGGATGTGAAGCAGTTCAGGCTTGTTAAAGGTAGGAATGGCAATGTTCTAACAAGAGAGGAGACTGTGACAGGAAGATGGAAGGAGTATTCTGAAGAGATAACGAATAAAGAGAATAATAGGGAAAGAAGAGTAGTGGTCATAGAAGCCGTGAACCTGGAAGAGGGATTGATTAGTGAAGGTGAAGTATGACAGCTCTGAAAAGAAAGAAGGGGAAGGTAGTAGTAGCACCTGATGACATACCAGTGGAAATTTGGAAATGTCAAGGAGAAATGGCAGTGAGATATTTGACTCAAAAATTCAATGACGTATTTGAGGGAGAGAAAATGCCTGAGAAATGGAGATGTGTGCTGGTGCCTATTTTTAAGAACAAGGGTGATGTACAGTGTTGTAGCAACTACATGGGGAATTAAGTTGATGAGCCACACGATGAAGATCTGGGAGAGAATTGTGGAAGCAAGACTTAGACGATCAGAATGACAAATAGGCTGGAAACAAATGGAAAACGAACAAAACCAGATTTCTTTT
>JARVLU010001196.1:19851725-19867441 GCA_031762415.1 Simpsonichthys santanae | reverse complement strand
CTGCTCCCTAACAGGTCTCTCTTGAAAATGAGTTCTCGTGGCTCAATGAGACAAACCTGGATAAATAAAGGTTAAATAAAAAAAAATATCATTAGCCCCAGCTGTAGCCATTTATTTTACCGCTCACAGCACATTTAAAATTCTTTTTTGTTCAGTCAGACTGGTTGGTTCTTTATTTACTCCTCATATACTCCTTGTGATTTTGCTTTTCAGTGTTGTATTTTTTTGCTGCTACATCAGTCTTTATTTTTTTTTATATTATAATTACTAAATTATTTATTTATCACTCAAATCCTGTCTAATAAGTCCTTGGGTCTTATCTCAACTACAAAAGTTTACATTAATAGTTTTTGTCAGGAGTTAACTATAAACATTTTCATGTTAAAAACTATATTCTAAAGCCCCAAAAGCAAAATACTGTATAAATTCTGATAACTCTGGCAAAAGAGTGTGCCAGTAAAATAATCTAGCTTTTGTGAAATCGTTTAGCAAGAAGCTGTGAAACGATAAACTATGACTGTTTCCTGTGAGGTTTACCTGAGATCATGTTTAACAGTCTGCTGAGCAAATCTGAATTTGAGATGAATCTTTATCTGTAGAAAATCACAACGCAAATCAGATTTTCTCATTGTCATTACAGATGGCTGAACAGTGAAGCGAATCTTTACACACCCCTGCATTAGTCAAACTGAAAGTCCGAAGAAATGCCTCAATGTGCGCTTGCCACGTTGACATACAACAGCCTGCATCTTTCATCTGCAAGAAAAAAAACATTACAGGCAAAACTTAAGATTTATGAAGTAAAAGATAACAAAAACTTGTCATTTTGTACTCCTTAAAAACATTTGTCTAAGACAAAATAGGTATTACTGGTACTATGTATGTATAATAAAACGTAAGATTGGGACTACCTGAAAAGTCTGTAGTAATCTGAGCACCCCATACAGATCCAAAAAGACACTCAGCTCTTCAGGGTCCAGCTCAGGACATGGCCACACATGAGAAAACAGACCGTTCTTCAAATCTGTGAAGCGCAACATGAGATTATGCAGAAAATAAAGCTATTCATGACTGCTTGTTTACATTATTGCGTGAACACATACCAGGATGAAGTGCTTTCCCTTTAACTCCTGCACACCAAGGACCAGCAGCTGCAACTACATCACAAAAGACATGACAAATGCTGGTCACAATTATTCTTTAAAATGTATTATAATGATAAAAACTGGATGTCATCTTCCAAAACAAACTGGAAATTATGGCATTTAAAATAAAATCATCACTGCACAGATTTTACCACATACTTTATACTATTTGTAATATGAATGAGTAATAATAATGTCACTTAACACTGTATGATTTTCATTTCCATTTTTTGGTTCAAACAATCATTGTTACAATGTAGTTTAAATGTTTTCTAAAGCTAAGGAAGACTGAGTTGTCATTTTTTTTCTACTAAGAAAATACTTAAATTTTGCTTGTTTTTAAAACTTGTACAACAAAAAAAAAAGCATAAGTCTTGTTTCTAACTTTGTTTCGCAATTAAAATTTTGATCTGACAGATTAGGAAGACACAATTTGAACCACCTAGCATTACTTTGCTAATCTGAGTGCATATAGCTAACATAAGAATACTGTATACAGTACAGTATTCTGATTTTTTTTTTTTTTTTTTTATATCTTACCAGTGCAGTTTAACCACTGAGACCCCGTGTCAGTCCACAGAAGCACCAAAAGCCCCCCAGAGGCCTTTAAACCACGTTGTTTTCTTTGCCTGCTCATTAGCATAAGCACCCGGAGCGCCTGAAGAAAAGAGCAAACTCCTAGCTTAGCGAGCTAATGCTAATTTATCTTTAAAAATTGCCTTTTTGTCAATGTTTGCTTTATAAAAATCGTTTAGGAACGGTTTAAATACTTTATACACACCAAATATGTTTTATTTTAATTTTACAACAAAGTAATTCAAACCACCTGTCGTATTTCTTGCAGCATATTTATTTTCCTATAACACCAGCTGTCGTAATGGGATGCTCCGATCATGACGTCACGCACATCATGTGCAGTGATAAGCCACTGCCCCCTCTTGCAGTAACCCGGATGTTACCACAACGTCATGGTTTAACACAGATTCAACCTTGGACATGTCTGACTTCAGTAAATACAAATGTAAGTTGAAATGTTGGCTGGAGGGTGGAGGTCTTCAGCAGACTGGAAAATGGGCAGAATTCATTAAAAAAGTAGGGATTTTCTTACCATTACCTTAACTGTTTTACCTCTTTAAGAAATTAGACCATAATACTGTATCTAAAATTTTTGTATGCAGTTGTTATCACAGAATGTGTGACCGACTCATGCCTGTGCCTGGACAAATCCAGCTTCCATTGCTCTAATCCAGCAATCAGACTTGTCTGGCTTTGTATGTCTTTGTACTTGTCTGGCATTGTATGTCTTTGTTTGAAAAGTGACAGAAAATACTGGTCCCATGAGGAAGATGGCAGTGCCATGAGTCACTGTTATGGTATTCATAATGTGGTCCTGGTTTAATTCACCAATTCACAGTGTCATTTTATCGATTTTCTTCAAGTTCAAATCCGGCTGAAAAGCACTGCCATATATACCTGTTAGGTGTTGCACAATCGTAGTCACGTCCGCTGTTGTAGTAGGGTTATAGACAATTTACAAACGTAAGAGTTTTACTAACTTTACTAACCCTATGTATTCACTCATCAACAACATACAATAGACAGATGGTTAAATAAATAATTATTGAGCCTAACAATTTACCTTTTATTTTTATTTCCAAAAACGATTGTCTATTGTGAACTTCAAAGCATAATAAAAAATTGAAAGGCCAACCTCAGCTTTACGTGTGTGTGTTTAAAATTTTAACTAATCCTGTTTGTTGTATTTCCTAAATACCAAGCAAATAATTATTATGGGTATTTACATAGCAATTTTTTAGATTCAAATACAAATACTCGTAGACCATTTTTCATTAATGTCACATATAAGAACAATACAACCAAATTGCTTTTTCTTCATCAACTCATATATAATCAATGCAATCTGACGAAACAAAAACAACATAACATACATGAAAGATTTTAAAACCTTATTCGAGGGCTCAAATAAGAGTATCTGTTACATTTATCGTATAAATTGGATTTAGGTCAGGATGTCTATAAAATTTTAAAATGAAACTGTTGTTTGCTTGCTCTGGCTTGAGTTAATACTTTTTTATATATGATTAAAAAAAACTTAATATTACTCAGTATTTTCTATTCTATCAGTGGCAGATGAGTCAAAAGCTACACTAGACCAGAGGTGGAGTTGTTCTCACCTTTGCCTGTGTAGAAAATACATTCTCAAAAATAATCTCAGCACAAAGGTTTATGAGAATAAATAGCAAAATTTATTACATTTGTGTGCCATTTTTGTCATCAGTATTCAATACGATGCCAAACAAACAGTACACAAACCAACTAAATTAATAAAAAGTCACTGTTGCATGTGTGTTTCAAGATTTAAATACATTTCAAAATGCTTTATGAGGCAGGTTTCTTTCTTTCATACACCACTCACTGTATCCACCAGGATAATTACGTGCTCTGAAAAAGAAGACACAGATCATCAGTTTATATAAAACATTGTCTCGTACACATCAAAACAGGATATTAAAACAGTGAACCACTTTTTTACGTCTTGTATCCTAGTTTATGGGCCATGTCCACGGCGGATTCGCCTCTCCGGCCTGACTGGCAGTGAAACACCAGCTCAGGTGCATTTGTTGCAGGTTTAAGTCTCCCATACTTGGCTTTGAACTCCTCAGGGGTCATTTGCAGAGCGGTCCCTATCAAATGAACTGTTGGAACAAAAGGAAGACAAGACAAAAGATCACTCACACAGAAAATGTGAAATGGCGACAAGCAACTAAAAAGTGCAAAGAACCTGTCAAACCGGACTTGCACTCGCACACCGCAGCACATTCATTATGTAAAACAGTGCTTTCCTACTACGCCAACATCATTACATTTTTGTTTCCTTGTTTTGCACGTGAAGTAACTGAAAAAAAAAGTCTCACGTGGAATGTTAATGGACCTGGGAATGCTTCCTCTTGCCACTTCTCCTTCAGTTCGTACATCAATCAAAACTAGATCCTGGCTCTTTTCCACGAGTTCCTTCAAGTCGCTGTAGGAGACTGACAGTAACATAGAAAAAGAACATTGATGATTCCCTTTGGGAAACTGCAACAGCTGGATTAAATGGTTGCAGTCATTGTCAGAGGGAGGCAACGACTGTACGATGGGTTGGGTGTAACATGACACCAACGGCCTATAGATTTCATCCTTACACGTGTGCGTGCAAGCACAGGTTTTATTACTGCACATGCACCCATCCATTAGAGCAAAGCCATTTTAGTGACTATGAGCACATTTAAATAAAAACAATCAAGATGCAATGAGATGTTTTGTAATATTGCTTTAAAGTTGCTGAACGACATGAGTTTTTATGTGCATGACAAGCTGAAAACACATACATCATAGTGATGGAAACAGAAGTTATTACCGGTAATCCACTTTCACTATGAGCAATCAATTCCTTGCCATATGGATAATCCTTAAATACATCTTAGATTATGACCTATGAGCTGCTCTTTCAGGAAACATGGAACTGTGTGTATTAGGTGTGTAGCTACAACCGTTGCAAAAATCATAAATATTTTACATGGCTTGTTTTGTGACGCTTGGGTAACCAAGTGCATTTCACATGGAGCTTCCTGTTTGACTCCATATAGACTGCCGAGATGCTCTGACACATAAAGAAAAAGAAACAAACCGTGATCTGTGCATGTAACTGCTTTTGTCCAGATAACCTTAGGCACCGTCTTAAAAAAATACATATTATTTACTTTAATTGTAAACAATTATAATTAAATAAACTACTTATTACAGATAAGATAAACTGCTATAATAATGTTTATCTTTTGAATTCAGATGCTTAGGAATCCTTTAAAAATAAATGATTCCTGTTAAAATCAGTGCAATGAACTTACCTGAGTGCTCCATCCTGGTTCCTGGTAGTGGAGCTGAGTTTGAGCTGTAATCCTCACCTAATAAGAATACTGTGCACCTTTTTTCCTCAAAATGTTTGGTACATAATTGGCTTGTGTACATGGAGTGGGCGTGGCTTAGGCATTAAGCCAATCAGGTCACTTGAAGGTTGTTGTTGGATGCTTTTCAAAATAAAAGCAGGTTTTTACATGGGTTCACTGTCACAGAAGTCTAACAAGGTGCTCAGATTATGTTAGGATACAATAACTTTATTAAACATATTTATTCATAGAATCTTTTTTTTTAATTCAAAACAAATAAAACAGGACATCCAGTTTGTTCATATCAAAATATTTTTATTAGATTTAGGTCAGACACCTAAACTCTATGACTTCACATGTATAATTAAAATTAGGTTTTGACAAAAAAAAAAAAAAAAAACCTACACAGTCTACAGAAATTAATTTGCCAGCAAATGAACCTGTAGTTATAACCCGTTAATTGACATATTTAAACACGTGTTAGTACTCCTTGAAACAGGAGTTTAAACAACTTTTTTTTCTGTTTGTAAAGAAAATGCACCTTTGTCCAACAGATCAAGCTGCTTGTTCTGTTAAACTGGGTTAAACTGGTAATCTCTTAAGACGGGTTTCCTTCGGTCCTTTGCCGCTCGGGGTTTCTGTTTCTCTTTGCCTTTGACTCTTTTGACATTTGCAGAGAATCACAGCCACAATCACAAGGAGAAGAATGAAGGCCACACCTCCACCTATGACCAAAGCCAGCAGTAAATGGTCTTTAGTGGGGTTATACCTCCTGCAGGAGAACTCTGTGGGACTGCTTTGTCCTGCTTCGTTCACTGCATGCACACACACCTTCGTCCCAACCTCCAAAGATCCCGCCAAACCTCGCCGTGAAGCATCCCCAAACTCCAGAGTGTCATCACCTCTCCCCTCAACAATCACCCTGTAAGAAGACACCACAGAGGATGGAGCACACCACTGTACCTCCACCTTCCCTACGTTCTCCCCTTCAGTGATTGGTGATAACGCTTGTATGCGTGGAGCGTGGGGAGGCACGTCCCCTCCACTCATCCCAGGACAGAGGCACCCAGTGTCAGCTGCGAAACGCTCGCAGGACCCCTGACTCTCCGAGCAGGGGTCATACTGACACAGCTTAGGCCTGGTGGCAAAAAGAGAAGTCTTCACCGAGGAGGACACTAATTTAGGAGGAGAGCTGTAGTTATCCTCATACTCATCGTCATAGTCATCATACGAGTCCCCGATGGTCAGGAATTTGATCCGTCGACGAGTCGTGGGTGGGGAGGTGGTGGCAGCATGAGCGAAGAGGTGGGAGTGAATGAGAGGCAAGGCAAAAAAGAGAAGTGCAGTCAGGTTCCAGTGCAGTGACGCCATTTCTGTGGAGTGAGCAAAACCACACACATCACTCACACAGTTACATCTGCTGTCATTCCTTGTAAAACAGAAGAAAATTCCGACTTGTCACTGTTTATTTAATTTGTCCTGTTTATTACATCACCAGCAACATCAATATTAACACAAGATTTTGAATTCTATTTAATCAACAAACAAAATACAGATTTTAAGCATGATCCAATGAGCATTTTTGGGGTTGAAAATATATTTAAATGATATACAGTACAAATTAACCACAGACCTGTTATGTCATTGTCATTTACATAAATATGTAGAACTAAAACACTGCTAATGTTTAGTTAAACATTCAAAATCTCATAAATGTTCACTTTTCAACCAAATATTGAACTAGCTTAGATGTTAGTTGTCTGTTGCAGGATCAATAAAGTTTTATCTTATCTTATACACACAAATCACTGAAAACAGACGACGAAAGGCAAACAAAACAAAAAATAGACACTTTTTCCAGTTAAAAAAGGCTATTTGTAAGAAATCTGTCAGACATAAAAGACATCAGAAATATGGTTGACCTGTGAGAGCCTAACACAGGCCTGATAAATTAAAAGATACCAAAATGTATCATGCTGGACTGCAGAAATTACTTTTTTTATTTCCTTGAGACAGAGTTAAATGAAAAACTCCCAACAATTTACAGTATCTCTTACCTTGTTCTGTCTTTGTTAAAATCCCATTTAATCCACAGATTTATTTTCATGTAATTTTTTTAACCATGCTTTCCAGCTAAGAAATGGCTTTAGATAACTAAACATTTACAACGTTCTAGTTTCCATCCCATAAACACTAAGATAAATAAATCTGAGTGCTGAAAGCCTTTTTGAGGTGACCCCGAACAGCACTTCCATTTTCTCCTGGCTCTAAACCAAACGAGTTCTGTGGGAGCCCAAAACTTGAAGAGCAAAAACACCAAAAAGTTCTGGACACTATAGTTGATTTTGAAACGAACTCTAATCCACAGAAATATTGTCTCACGCCCTTAAAAGCAGTTTATTTCTGCAAGCGTTTCTGCAGCTGTTCAACATGTGGTAATGTTGTCAGTGAATGAAAAGTAGTGAAAATCATCTGTACCTGCGTGATTTTTCATGGATTCGTCTCTTCTTTCTGCTCTTTGTTCCAGCTCTGGCTGCTGTTTCCATGTGCTCACGAATGCCTGCAGTTCTCACCGTTTCAAAAACTCTTTCTCAGACTCCCTCCTCCTCAGCAACACCCCCTCTTTTTCTCCTCAGTGCCTCTCTCTCCACTTTTTTTCTGTCTTTCTCTGTATTTTTTTCCATGCTGCTTTGTCTTTCTCAGCCAGACGTTCAATGCTTGTTTTATTTATTTATTTATTTTTTTGCCTTTTGGAATTTGTGGTTGAGTGTGGGTGTTAATTAAAGAGGCGTGGGGGAGTTACCATGAGGCTGAGTGTTGTTCAGCATATTAATTGGCTGAGCTGCAGCAGTAGGCAGGCTTGTGCTTGTTGCAGCTTTTGTGCATGATCTCTGTTTTAGATAGGCTGTTTTAAAAGTTCCTGCATTCTGTGCAGGTGTATTATTTTCTGGAATAAGGGTCACTTTGCTGTGTGTTTATGAGAGCTTTTCAGGGTAGGGGGTGAGGAATGCATGCATGTTTATTATGGACCCCCTCCACCTCGTGTGTGACGACCCCGTTGTGACAGAGGAATGAAACGATTAATGCGTTCTCTTCTCTAATCCTTTTATGGGTAACGCTGGGTTAGTGGGCATGTTGTTTTCTATCTCAAGTGCAACAGTGCCACCAATGAGAGCAAAAGTACCAGACAAGAAGCTTTTGTTAAGCTTGAAATTATTTACTCAGCCGAAACCTGCCAAAGTACATGTATTCCAGGTTTTAGGCTGAAGGAAGGATGAAAAAGTAATCAAATAAATAGGACAAATTATTTGTTTTATAATTTTTACACAAACTCTAAAAGTTTTACCAATAGTTTAATTTGGTTATAAAATTAGAATTTATTTGTTGAAAATTTTGCCATTAAATGTTGTAACTCGTTATCCTCGTGTCATTAACAGATGTTATAGATGCTGATGGTTGTGGGCAGGAAGAATCTCTTGTAAGGGTCCATCCCACAGCAGATCCGAAGAGACTGGCCACGGATGCCGTCCGCTTCATCCACCCAGACTCGGCTGGCCTCTCAGTTCCCCGCCTGGGCTGCAGAACCTCCCAAATGCTGGGCAGAACTCCTCCCAGAGCGATGGCCACTTCTTCACTCCTGCCGAGCTCCTCGTCGCTGCAGACAAAAGGCTGTAGGTGCCAGGGGATGATCCTGGTCCTTCTACTGTCACGAGCCACATTTCCTGCCATTTCCAGGATCTCAGTAGCCAGGCACTCGAGCACAGCCGGCAGGGAGATGGGAATGCATCTACGGTGCCTCCTTTTCAACTCATTTGAGATTTGGGGCTATAGCTCAGAAAATATTTGAGTTTTTGAGATGTTAATCAGCTGTTCCCAGTTGTCAAAAAACACCTTGTTGTCATGGTTACGCATCAAAACAAATGTCCAAAATTTTAAAAGTTTTAGTAAAAAACCTTCCAGCTGCACAGCATCCGATACCAGAGGAAATGATCATAAAAAGTGATTTACATCCCGAAAAAGAGGAATTACAGTTCCCAAAAGCAAAATCTCAGAATGAATGAATCAGAGCTACTCCAACATGCAGCCACCCCAAGCAGCGCAATTTTTTACCTGTCTGTTAGCAAAATATGTCACAAACCACTGGATGGATTTTAGCGAAACTTAGAAATTAATCACTGGACGTCCAAAACTGACTGACTGTGCACAACATGGTTATCAAGTTTTAATCAAAACAATCATAAGACGATCCATTGAAAATCTTTGGCATAAAAGGAGGGGGGTGATTTTTGTTTTTCATTTATTTATACAGGTAGTCTCACTGAGCCACGAGAACTCATTTTCAAGAGAGACCTGTTTAGGGAGCAGATGGTGGGGGTTGAGGGCCTTGCTCACGGGCCCAGAGTGGGGTGAATGAGGGTGGAGGCAGGTGTGGGTGTGTCACCTTTTCCACCAACATTTTGATGTTGTCGGTACTGGGTACTGGTACTGTTCTAACCACTGACTGAAAATTTCCTCCTATGAAAAACTTGAACTCGAGTTTTTCTTGCTGATCTCTCGTGGTACAGTGTCTAGTCTTTACAGTGAGGTTGTTTCTTTTTGTTACCATGCTGTCACAGTATAGTGCTTAAATCAATCAAATGCCTTAATGCAGTCTTATCCATGTTTGACCTGCTCAGAAGCCAGATAAGATTCATTCGAGCTGAAGGAGACAGTGGTAGTCAAATCCAGAAAGAAAAGTAAGACAGTAATGGGCTGACGTAAAAACATTTATGTGACCCCTAATGGGAAAGGACTGCGAATGTGGAGCAGATAAGAAATATGCAATACATATAGGGCATTATTCAAGAAGAAAAGGACTAATCAGACTGAACCTTGCAGAAACACCAGAGCAAATATAAAACCGAGGACAGAGCTTGTGTCTCACAGTGTCTTACTGGTGGAAACTAGTTGGTGAACTGCATTTGTGAGGAAGTCTCTAAAATATCTCAAAGTTTGCAGGGCCTTTTAACTTCCTCCTGTGCATCTAACAGACTCACAGTGTTGCTGCTTGAATTTTGAACATGTCCAGAACATTTATGTTACAACCTTTCACTCTACTGGCTAAATTGATAAGGGATGCACAATATTATCGGCATGGTATCAGCTGAGATTAGCAATAAAATTAAATATCGGACATACTGGCATATCGGATATCAGCCAAAAATCCAATAACGTGCATCCCTAAAATTGATGTTTATTTTCAATTCTGTTTGTGTTATTCTAGAGCTCTAGACGGCACAGGAACTCTTCTTTTGATAGAAAACATTTGAGCTTACAACCCTGAATGTCCAGGTCTAACAATACTGATGATAAAATATATTTATCAAAACAAAAAAAAAAAGGTAATTTTTTCCTCCCATTTTTAAAGTCTACTCTGGTAGTTTAAATCATTTAGGTGGGGGTGGCTGTCAAGGTCTGTACCAAGTGGGCAGAGATGGACTACAACATAATGTGCCTAACCACAAATATAGTTTAGCAAGCAGTAAAAAAAAAAAAAAGGTTGCAATTTTCTAAAATTGCTTTTGCTGCTCGCACCCCAATTTCAATGAGACTGAAACTGCAAATTCACTTCTTTTTTATTTCATTTTGAGCAACTATTACTTTAAGTTTTGGATTTAGAGACGATGTTGGCGTGCTCGAGCTCGAGGGTTTAAATCTAAGACAGGGGGTGGAAGTCCTCAAAACAGACATTTGTTTTTTCCTTTTCTTTTGGCTGCTCCCTTCTTCAGGGGTTGCCACAGCGAACTAACTCACACAAGACATAACGGGAATAAATCAAAACTCTTTTGTAAACAGTTTTCCCTTTGGTCCACTGATTTCAGTGGAAAAGCAGGGTTGGGATGGCACAAGTAGAACATTAGCAGTCCAACAGGAGGAAGGAAAGAAGACCTCCAGGGAGTCTTGTAAAAACCAGGGGGACAGGCAGGCATTCCTCTTTACTCCTGAGACAGTTAATTGGGGTGGGGTTAATCTACATACCAGTGTCCTCTAGAGTCTCATAAGGTAATTTCAAGCTGAATCCTGTTTTCTCTCACCCCCCTGTAAAGAGCATTTACTTAACACTGCATAGTTACATTGTTGTGCACATACCTACTCACACACTAACACACACCTTTTCACAGGCTCAACCACATTCTGGGCTGAAGGATAACGTGCCTGTTGCTCATTCATTAAAACCAGTAGTGCTCCGTTCTTAAAATCTACTTGCATCATGTGAGAGGGACTGTTTTGTGGAAACATGCTCATAAAGCGATGTTGTGAGTGGGGTTAAAGACACAATTAAAGGGCCATTCTGCCCAAAATAAACTCCTGAGTGCATAATCTGCACAACTGACTCATTCAGGACAAACATTTAAAGCTGGCTCGCCAGTCTAACCTCAAACACTCACAGGAGGAATGTTTGCTCAGTCCTTTGTTGCTTATGATGGAACCTCAATCAATGGAAACGGTCGGTAGGTGCGGGATGTGCCAGACTGTTCCTGGTTGATTGTTAAAGCTCGTGTTTACCTGAATATGTCAGAGCTTCATCACCAAGTCTGCTAAACAGCAAACAAAAGATTAAGACAACCTGTTTGGGCCTCATAGACAGAAAAAGAGGGTTTATCTGAAGTTCCGAGCCTTTAAAGGTCATCGACTGAAGCTGTGGTTGTACAGACAGCCAGCACAGATTTAGCCAATTACCGGTAAGTTAAATGCCATAAAATGTAAAGTGTCCTAAAAAGAACCGTATATCACTGATACTGTGTTTGACTTAAACAAGCTTGTATTTACAGTTAAACTTAAGTTCTCATAAAATTCCTTCAGTCAAACAGATTTAAGCATCTCCAGAGTTTACGTGTAAAGCTAAACAGTTTAAATATTTCTCTCTAGTGTCCCAAGAAGAAAGGATAAGTGTTTTTGTTCCTAAATATGGTAAATTATAACATGTTGTACTCATTTTTTTCCATACTGTACTAATTTGAACTTAAAATTGCATGGAAAAATGTTTTTGGGGAAAACAAAAGTTTAGAAAGCAATATTTATTTGCTTCTTTTTTGCTTAAAGAGAGAGTTCAGTCTTTTTAAAGAGGGATACTGTGAAAAACCTATGAATAATCATTATCTTACCTGTTGTAAAAAGCTCTGAATGATCTGTTTAAATTTTTTTTTTAAATTTTGACAGGATTGAAAGGCTAACATCTAGTCTTTGCAGGGCTAAGACCAAAGTACGTTACAGTAGACCCTCACTTCTACACAGTTCGACTCTTGTGGACTCGCTTTTTCGCGGTTTTTCAAAGTAAGATTCACGAGAAAAATAAAACTGTACATGGCACACGATTGCCAACTTTACTATTATTCACATGATTGGAACAGTACTGGATACAGTAAAACGTTAAAAAAATAACACTTTGGACAGGTGCGGCCATTTTGTAGTTTTCTCTCAATAAGACTGCAGTATCGCCACTCAAAAGGACAACATTTCCCAGTAGACAACAGTGTCCCACCCAGAAGCAACAGTGCTTCCAGCCATTGCTTTCTGCTGAAATGCAGGGAAAGTTTTGATCCGATCTGAAAAAGTTCAGTCCTTATTCATAGTGACTTTGGCGGCCAGCGGACACAGAGCTGCATGGAACCAGTCCAGAACTGGACCTCCAGACTCATCGGTGAATCTGAGTGCCACCTACCGGCCCACGAAGCCTTCCGAGCAGGGAGGCACCATCTGGAGGTCCAGCATTCTCTCGAGCCCACTGGGACTTCCACCCTCTGGATTTGGACATGATCGGGCCCCGTGCTGGCCATCTGAAGGGTTCGGTACGTCCAAATGCGTTTTGATGCATAAGGGCTGCAGAGAGCTGATCAGAACTGGACCAGAAGCGGCAGGGTAGGTCTGCTGGACCGGAATAGAGCTGAACCTGAACCGAGTCACTGTGTTCTGCAGATCTGGTGAGCGAAATTTTGCAGTACTGTACAGTATGTTGTTAAAATGACGTAAGTTTAAGAGTTTAGAACATTGCAAGAGAGTGGGAAGGGTTTATAAAGCCTTAAAATATTATAAATACTAAAATAAATAAAATGTCCCTAATTTGCAGATTTTCACTTATTGCAGGGGTGTCTGAAACGTAACCTTCACAATAAACGAGGGACTACTGTACGGCTAATCTGAAACCACTCCAATCTAAAAAAATATATTTATATATAGGATCTTATGCATATGCTATTTTACATTCTTTTCCCTGCAGTTAGTTTTGCATGACATCTTTTCTATATACAGTATGTGATATTCCTGCTATGAGTTCCTCAGGCTGCTCTGGACGTGTGTTGGCTAGCTGTAGCTACTATTTGACCAACAAATAATCCTAATAAATTTGTAAATATGTGTGTAACGCAAAAATGAACATGATGTGAAAGTTTATAAAATAGTTTTTGCATGAATTTCTTAAAAAGAAATTGGGTTGTGTTAAGATGCATCAATCCACTTTGGTCTTGGCTCACTTAGAGTAGCTATTAGCTCGTCCACCCCATCAAATTTAAACTCTGTTTCTCCAAAACAAAGGATGTACAAAGAGCCATCTGCAACAGGCAAGATATTAATAGTTCATAACATTTCCACAGAACTCCACTTTAAAAGATCTGAACCATCGCTTTAAGCTCCTCACCTTAAGAATCATCTCTGCGCGGGTCATGCCTTTCACCACTATCTTGGTGTAGCTGGCGGGTGCCTTCCGGAGCACCTGAGAGCCGATGGAGGGCAGATCCAACAGGACAGTCTTCAGGGAGTGAGTATCTAGGAGGAGCTGGTAGTGGACGAGTTTGCACAAAAGAGAAACTGACGTATAAAAGCAGTAACTCATCCATAACAGTGTACAAATTAAAGCAAACTGAGCTTACCTGTTCAGCTCCAACCATACTGATTGGCTTACATCTAAATAAATGGTTGATAAATTTGGGAATGAAGGAACTAAAAAAAAAAAAGGATAATACATTAGAATTAAAAGCCTTTAAATGTAAACAGAGATTTATAAATGTCTGTTTTTGGAATGTACTTTGTGAACTTGATGCAGAATTGTGTGAAGTATTTGCGCGTGGAGGCCAAGTTGTCCCTGATGACGGGCACATTTTGTTTAATGTGCATGATAATTGACGTCACATAAGGACTCTGGTCACCCACATGCTCCACACTCTGCCACGGCATCTACCAGGAGAGAGATAAAGATCTCAGAAGGCTTGAGAACCAGATACTGTTCAACTAATTACACAATAAAACAGACATCTTTTTAATAGTGGGTGAAATGAACTCATAAAAACACACACAAAAAAGTAAAATTGTAACATTCTTATATTAGAGTTACAGGCAAAAGTATTTTGTTAACAAGTAGGTGTATTTGATTTAACGCTGTTGAATGAGCTGTATGTTTTTCAACCTTGCTCATAGCCGTTAGAGCGGGATCGCAGGCGGCATCAAGAGCCTTAACCAGCAGCTGGATGCTTTTGGAGATCACACTGTGGATCACTTAAAAAAAAAAAAAAAAGTAAAGCATCACAATATGTCACAACAAAGGAGGTTAGGCTCAATTTAATAGAGGAAAAGTGTTTGACTGCAGCTGTCACTTACGTGCTGAACGTATCCATCTCCCCAGTCAAATTTATTCTCTCCACCAACGTTTTATCTACTTTTTCCTTTAGCTTCTCCTCTAACTGGAACATATATAAACAAGAACTTAAGTGCGCACATAAACACATAAAAAATGTTGGCTCCGACATCGCGTCTGTAAAAAAAACAACAAAAAAAAAACCTTGTTCATTTTGTGTTTTACAATACTGACTTAAAACTGCTGTGCAAGTACAGCACTAAACATAACCTTTTAGGTTTTACTGTAGTCATAACTGTCGGTGAGAGTTCCTTAAACACTCGTCAAACATGGCCGCTGCCGCCATAACAAACCTGTTGCAAGTTTCATTGTAAATATATTCATAACAAATACAAACTCAAGCATTTTAAAACATGCTGAAGGGTTCGTGCCTGCTGTGTGGTGGCCAGGCAGTATTCTGCAGTGCTGAGAATGCTACAGATCAGGCAGAGCTCATCCACGGTGAACTTGGCCGCCTCACAGCCTTCTTTTTCCTTCAGCAGGCTGCTGATGGTGAGACCCCCACTGTTACTGCTGGACCTGGACAAAACCACAGAGAGAAAAATAGGCAGGGAAGATGAAGACTATGAGTGTTTTAGTTATGAAGAAGACTAATAAAATTAAAATTCAAATCAGTTATTTGAGTTAAAGCAGGTACAAGGTGATATTAGGACTGGGTGTGATCAAAATGTTAAAAACTGCAAATTATCAGTTGTACTAAATCCACATTTGCATTACTCTTCTTTGTACCTGCCACAAAAAAAGCAACAAAAAATAAGCACTTGTTTCTGTTAATAAAATATCTCATGAACCAGTGGATTAATTCAAGATGGATCAGTCAAGGGCGGATGTGGCTGAATTGTTAGAGCAGTCGTCCTCCATTGCAAGAGTCGGGGGTTCTAATCCACCAGCAGTCACATGCCGAAGTGTCCCTGGGCAAGACACTGAACCCCTCATTGCCTCCGATGTGTGTCCCAT
>JARVLU010001196.1:19771763-19782663 GCA_031762415.1 Simpsonichthys santanae | reverse complement strand
TTTCTTTTTGTGAATTCCAGTGGTCAAGAACACAGCTTGTCATTTCTGCTTTTGTGCCTACTGACATACAAGCCATCAGTATTTCTGTGAGTGTCACTGTTTATCTTCCAAGTTCTTGTAATATCCTTGCCTGACCCATATCTAAAATCTATCTGAAATCTATAGCTGTTGAAGTCTTTCCTCTTTCGTGGTCTTTCCCCTTCCTCATCTGTAGGCAGGTGACTGTGTGCAAGTACTGACAATCTAATGGAAAGATGGGATGTGTGCTGAATTCTGAGCATATGTCCACACATCGAAATGCAAAGGCAACACATGGGACTCAATCTAATAAAAAACCTTAATATGAGACCAAAGCTGCAAAAATATATCAAAAGAACACAAAAGATTGAAGATTTAAAGACATTTTGAGAAACAGAAGGGGGTGGGGTGTGGGGCGGTGGTGGTGGTGCTCTAACCGATGCAGAAGAAAGAACCTCCGGGAATTGCAAAAGAACAACATCAAGGACAATTTTAGCATTAATGGTCCAGTCTCTTGGAGAAAAAAAAAAATAACGAGGCATTGACAGAGTGAAGAGCTTCATGCTGCTAATTGCCTATTTTCAGGGTTGCTGGTTAAGCATCTCTATTTCCATACAAAGTGACTAACAAGATCCAAGGCTTGTTGGGAGAAAAGCATGACTTGGTATTTCATCATAGCACTTTGTTGCTTTACTTATTGAAACTAAGAATTTTGTAAGAGTTGATGGATTTTTTTTTTTAATTATATCTTTCAGCATGGTCCATAATCAAAATCTATTGGTTTTTCAAACCCAACAAGTTTTAGGTAATGTGCTGGTGAAGATTCTCAGTCATCCAGGACATGATAAAATCAAAAAAAGGTTCAATACAAAAACAAGTGGACTTTATTTGTAGCAAGAAGATTTTTAGGTAAGTTTTAGCTAGATACAATGATTCCATCTGAACTCAAGAATAGTTGCTCCAGATGCTCTAAATATTACAACAAGATTAAGTTATTTATACTATTTCTTTATAAATTTGTGGCAATGTCCTTACTTAATTTTTAAAATGTAATTTATTTGTATTGAGAACTATTCATTTTGTTGGATGGCTATTATTTATCCATTTATTTTGGTAAAAGCACAAAGTTATCAAATTCACTCACTTTATAATTTTCCATAACTGCCTAATTCTGGTCAGAATTGTGGAGAGGATGGTGTGGTGCTGTGTCAACTCCCACTTATCTTAGGTGAGATAGGTGGGATAGCAGGTCTAACCCGCTATTCTAGCAGTCATAGAGCAAGAAGCGAGATACACAATGAACTGGTTGGTGCCTAAACTTCAGTCTTTCCACAATGGAGACAGCAGAGATGCTGATGCTAAAATGTGGGATGATGGGAGCGCTGCATGTGAAGTACTCTCCAGTACTGCAGGTGAATTACTCTCCCATCCCATCTTTTGTGTACCTAACAGAAGGTTTTGTTACACCATGACCCCAACTGTTCCATATCCCTGCTTTATACAGACTAATCACCAACTGTAGTATATATCTAGATCCACAACTGGAACCTCAAAGTTGAACTATCTTTTATGTCAACCGGTCCCAGTACAAGAGATATTGTGCCATCTTAATGTTATAATGAACAGGACAAAAATGCAATGCTAAAAATATATACATCAAAGGTTAATTAGGCTTAGTTGTATTTATTTTTCAATCCTAAAAGAAAGAGCATGTGCCACAATGACTGTGTGCAGGGGAGTAGGCATGACTTAAAGAAACGCATGTCTAGTATGCAAACTGGTTCTAAAGATACAACACAACAGCTTTCATGAACCATGTTCTGCTGACTTATCCCAACAAAAAGAGAATGCTGGAATGGTAAATGGAGCTTACTTATATAGCGCTTTCCAGCCCCCATGAGGGGCCCCAAAGCGCTCCACAGTACCAGCCATCCACCCATTCATACACCGGTAGCGGTGGGCTGCCATGCAAGGCGACAGCCAGTCCTACCGGGAGCAACTCGGGGTTAAGTGTCTTGCCCAGGGACACAACGAGGTATGCAGTGACCGGGGATCGAACCTGGGACCTTCCGGTCCTGAGCCGGCTGCCCTGCCTCTACACCATCCCGGCCCAGTGTATACTTTTCAACACTTTAAGATATTGGATCTCGCTGATATGATTTCTGTTTTGTGATTTTTTTTTCTTCTTCTTGTTGTCTTTTTTGCATTGATTATTCACACTCGAAGAGAAGCCATGGGGAGAACTCCTAATTAATCCTCCCATTGCAGCACACATCGCTCACAAGAATCAGTTGTCGGACTGGATGTTTATTTTTTAGTTGATTATGGAGGAGTTATTATATATTATACTGTATATATTAGAAAAAAATAATATGTATTTTTGAATACTTGAGTATTTTGAAATGCATCTAATTTTGAATACTGGTGTTTTCAAAAGTAAGTACTTCAGTACTTTAACTTGAGTAAACTTTTGACTGAGCAACTTTTACTTGTAGAGTAAGATTTGACCACGGATGTCAGTACTTTTACTCAATTACTAGAGCTGAGTACTTTGTTGTCCACCAATGCACACATGTACTCTGTTTTACTAGGTTGCATCAACCCAATCAACAAAAATGAAAGGATGAATAAATGGAGTTGGCCTGCATCCTTCGTTGTAAACTGCATTATCAAGTTTAGGTAGGCACTGAAGACAAACCAAAAGAACATGACACCATCCGAGGCATACAGCTGGTGTCTCCATGCTGTCGCTCCCGGGCACAAACATTATCCACTCTCAATCCACAATGTCTTTGACTATCTTTACAAGTTTCATTTGACTATCTTTACAAGTTTCATTTGACTATCTTTACAAGTTTCATTTGACTATCTTTACAAGTTTCATTTTAACTTTACAAGTTTCATTTGACTATCTTTACAAGTTTCATTTTATCTTTACAAGTTTCATTTGACTATCTTTACAAGTTTCATTTTATCTTTACAAGTTTCATTTGACTATCTTTATTGTTACTTCTGGAAGAGTTGTAATAATGGTTGTTCTCTATAGCCTCTGTTAGTAGTTCTTCAGCAGAAGCTGCTCTCAGAGATCAGAATAGTGCAGTCATTTTTCTTACAGCTGACCACAGCAGCGAAGCATCAGTCCAGGTGAGTCACTTTAATAATTGCTAAGCACAAGAAGTATTTTCAAGACAAAGATGTTATTCACTGAAGCAGCTGACTCGTTGTTCAGAGACGTTAAAAACAAACCAGAAATATTATTTTCCACCAGCTCTCCAGGTATCAAGAAATACGGTTACAGTTAAAAGCAGCTGCTGTCAGGGCTAAATTTTCACTTTTGTTCACACGTTCTCAGGTTATTATTCAAACATGAAGTTATTCTTGTTGTTTTTTGTTCCTTTGTGTGAAGAACATAAGTTATTGCTGGGTTTTGTTCATTATTTTGTACGTGGACAGTAAAGTTATATTGTCACTTTTTTTTTAAACACACTTTTGGGTTTTGTCATTTATGTTGCGTCCACAATGAGCTGGGACATATTCAGTCATTCAAGCTTTATTTATCCAGATTAATCTCATTGAGTCACGAGGACTCATTTACAAGAGAGACCTGTTTTAGACAAACATATAAAGTACAGACAAAAATAAACTACAGTAAAATTAAATTAAAGTAAAAGTAGCATTATAAAGCAATAATCAAGGTGACATACAAAACATGGTAAAATACTAAAAACAAGAACGTAAAACAAAAAGCACACTTAATATGTTTATAAGTACAGTATATGTTTTATATTTTTATACTGTATTAGGTAGATCACTTGGACTTGATCATTTTAAAAGTAGCTCACATGCTGAAACATTTTAAAAGTAGCTCACATGCTGAAAAAGTGTGGGCGCCCCCGTTTTAGGTGTTGTTACTGTTTGTGCAAATTCACTGATAATTCAACGACTGCTTTCCTAAGACACAAGGAGACTAAAAACATGGAACCAGATTTCAGAGCAAAAATAGCAGACCGTTAAACCAATCTTTATAAAACTGCCCAAAGAGCTGTGAATGTTTATTGAAGTGGTGTACCTAGACCATGGTTATGGCCTCAGTGTTTGGTTTCAAAAGAGCTCACTATGAAGTGATGAGGACAAACTCACACGTGTTCTCTGTCTCTTACACACAAACAGCTGATGTGGAAAAATATATATGTTTTACAGAAAAAAAATGCAACCGGTCTCATCCTACATCTGGATTCAATTTCTGACAGTGTTTGCTCACACCAAGGACACAGATACTGCATTGTAGTGTCACTCAGATGCAAGTAGGGTAGGGGTGCATCGATTGCAGTTTTTTGACCGATTACCGATCACAAACTTCTAAAAAGTCTGACCTGTCGATTCCGATTTTGGCCAATACTGATTGTTTCATAGGCGACACTGTCAGGTGTTAAGGTCACAATGCACCTTCAATTTTCCATTATTTTGTGGAAAAACGTACCCCTGAACAATATCCTTGAAACAATACAAACTTGTTTTAACTGGCCATGAGATAGTGCTTTGAAATATAAAAGAAGTTCAGACAACTGTTGTTAAAACTTAAAAAAAAAAAAAAAAAAGGTAAAATTGGTTTCTCATGCAAGTATCAACCGATTTCCGATTTCCCAAAATTATGGAAATCAGGGCCGATTTATTGGTGCACCCCTAGTTTCTTGTTTAAGTCAGAGGAAAAAATAATAGTTTGACAAAAAGCCACTTTAAATTAGGATTGAGTTACCAACTGATGGGCTGAGATCAATTTGGTCTTTGGAGGCGGGTTCCTTAACGGTAAACTCAGTGACTTCCCTCATTTAATCTCCTTCCGTCACCGGGTCACAACATGCAAACACATTCCTTGCCTGTCAAACACTTACCGTAAATTCTTCCATCTGATACCAACAATTGTACAAAAATCTGTTGTGGCTGTGTGCACCAGCTGCTTTGATGATGACGGCACAAATACAGTGGGGAAAAGGTTGCTGTGTGATCTTGTTTTTTGGAATAAAAAAAAAAAAAATCAGATAAGAAGCCATCTTTGACTGAATCTCAGTTCCATCCACAGCTTTGTTTTCTTTAACCATGTAGAAACAAATGAAAATGCTTGTACTTTTTATTTCTTCCAATTTATGTGTTTTTCTACACAGGTTGCATTCTTTTTGTTTTTCCCTCCCTCGAAGATTTAAAAATCACCAAAACTATATAAAAAAACAAACATTTACTGAACACGTTCATTTCCTTGTAATGCAACAACTTCCAGATCACTGTAAGATAGAGGTGTTGTGAACCATCCTTAGCTACATCCCATATTCTGATGAAGATCTCCACCATCTCTCCTCTCTTCCTTTTGGGTTGGCTGGAATTTCCTCTCACTATCCTGCAGCATGGTGGGAGCATCTGGAAATGTTTTCTTAAGGGGGAATGGAGGCTACCGCAGCTGAGGACCACACTGGTTTCATCTCCAAGCATCAGAGCGCACTCACATTCACTAATGCAGAAAGACTCATGCATAGATTATCACTGTGTAAACATTAAAACATTTAGAGCAATGACAGGGACCAGTTCCTGCTGGTAAGACATTGAAAAAGTGCAAAGGTTGTCTTGAAAAAAAAATAATTGGAGTTTAAATTTTAAACTAAAAGATATTTTGTGCATCTTACACTGGGCCCAGCTTGAAAGAAATACACTCCTTGAATCCTTGAATATAAATCTTTAGTTTTTGGCAGGTGATTTCTGACTGTATCTGTCTCAATCCCTGCAGTTACAGTAAACTCTCTGAATTTGTTCCCAGAAGCACAAAGATTAGATCAAGACATCCTGACTGTCTGGGCTCCTGACCATCCTAACAAACATTGGTCTTGATGTCTGTGGAAACCTACCGTCAAATAAAATTAAGTTGTGTCCTTAATAAAAATGTTTTTCATCAGAATAAACTGCATCTTAACCAAACAGAAGATTAACTTATTTCCTAAGCAAAATAACAATATTACATCAGTGGAAGAATTAAAATGGATACATTTCATTCATCCCAACTGAGCATTCTGCAGGTGGATAACTTGATTTCTGTACATATTGTAGAACGGATTATTTGACAGTCTGCATGCTGATTTGATAAACAAGAAAATGGTTTTATAATTTTTTTTCCAAGCCCACAGCTACAACCAGTTTCTTTTCTTTATGAAGTTGTGACATAAATAAGGTTAATCAATGCCTCACAAAAAGAAAATGCTGATTTTAGTATGAATGTTTTAGCTAAACTACAATGAGCTGGGGTTTTCTTTTTTGTCATTCACTGTTAGTTGAATAATACTGTATTGTATTTTTAGTTCAGCAACAAACTGTCATTTGAGAGGAAAACATATTCAAAAACATAGGCTGATTTCAGAAAAATAAATAGAAATGACTGCACTTCAAACTTTAGACTTTAAAAGTAATTGATAAACACTTTTGTTCCAAAGATTAATGGTGTTAAGAAAACATAAAAAAGTGAAAGTGATTGTGAAATCCAAATATCAAAACATAATATTGAGGTAAATACCTTTTTCAGTTTTATCACTTAGTAGACAAACAGAAGATGGCAAATTGTGTCAAGATGAGTCTTAAATAGGAAATGCCAAGTTTTTCCTCAAGTCACATTAACATTCAGTAAATGAAGAACATGACCTTTAATTCACTCCAGTCATGGTTTCTGATCTCTAACCAGAACTGCCTCAACACCTATCCTAATTTCAACAAGTCAGTTGTCTGAGAGTCCAGGCAGGATGGAGTGGAGGAAGAAAAGTTTTAGGAGAGATTTGTGACAAAAGGGTGACAGAAAAGGTTGAAGGACGTTAGAAATGCAGCAGGCAGGAAAAAGACAGAGAAGATATGGATGCAGTTAGAGAGTACATGGAGGTAGTTAGACTGAGGACAGAGATGGAGGACGAGGACTCTCTGTGGAGACCACTGAAGTTGGAACAGCCAAAAGAAGAAGCAGTCAGTTGTCCGTCAGTTCTGGGGAAAGAGCATTGCTCTCTCTGGTGAAGCGTGTCCCACAATGCACCCTGAATGACAGGATTGCGGCGCGGGCCATGGGAACTGGGCTGAGATTATTTATAGCAATAAGGGGGACTGGCAGGGGCCAATCCTCTCAACGCTAAAGGAATGTTTAAGGTCGCTTTCCAACAAAACGTCCGCAGAGCTCTGAGGCTAGAAGAGCAGCTCAGGCTGATGCAGCACATCAGCAGAAACGAAGATTCAAGCCACACGGTTTGAAGATCTGATCAGCCATCCAAGCAGGGACAGGAAGGAAGTGATGATTGGGGAAAAGGCCATGTTAAATGTATAAACTTGTATAAACTCACTGTTAAGGCTCCAGTTAAGAGTTGTTTTATTTGAAACAATCATTGTTTCACTGCTTTGATGATGTAACGTAAAGACACGTAAAACTAAATACTGTACAGCCAAACTGCATCTTTTGAGTAAAACATTAAAGCAACAAAACACCAGTGCAGGAACGTAGATATTTTACTGTTTAATTCTGACTAAACAACAGGGCTGGACAATATGGCCAAAACTTGTATCACAATATATTTCTTAATTTCAGTCGATACAATATAATTCCGATATAGATAAACAATATAAAAGCCTCAGAAATTTTTTTTTTTTTGTAAAACTAAAATTTTGCCAAGTCTATGAAACTCCTCCAGTGTAACATTTTAGAAATATAAACTGTACAGATACATTAATGTTCACTTTTTATTTGTATTTATCCTTCAAAGAAATTTGAAATCACCGTCAAATAAACATAAAACTCAACTTTGTCATAAACAATCTCCCTCAGAATGATAAACTCGTTTTAAACCTGAGTGTGGCAGAGAATCACAATCTACGACACCACAGACCTCAAGCTGAAGAAGCTACTCTGAAACAGAAGCAACTAAATGGAAATCTAGCTTCATTAATTATACATGTATGTGCAAACCTGACTGCTGAGTGATTACTGCATATATCATGTGGGTTTGCATGTCCTCAGCACAGCAGCAGAGCCACTGGTTTGACCATTACTGCATGGCATTAACCTCTTAATGTGGCTCCCTTATATGCTGTACAGATAATCTGATTTACAGTTTTGGTTGTCCCACACCAACATTTTTCTGTTGGGGACACTCACTGTCCAAAACTGTACAGTATAACATTTAATTGCAGCAGTATTGTAAGAAATGTTGTAGCACTCTTATGATTGTAAATGGAGCATTAACTTACTTAATACCAGAGTTTGAACAACTTCTCTTCCTGTAGTAAAAATGTAGCTCTAACAAAAAAAAAAAAAGCTCATGATGACATCTGATGCTGACATCAAACCCCTCTAAGCTCTTGTCTTTCAACATGTCTTCATTGTTGTCTCACAGCGGTCTTGTATTGAGTGAAGTCTTGTGTGCCCACTCCCTAACCCGATTGTTTGCCCTCACATCAAACTGCACAGAGCCAGAGGGCTGCCTGTCAAAAGCCAAATCCCCAAGCTGAAAGCATCCCTACAATCTCAGATAATAAACCCCTCTTAATGCAGTGCTGAGAGATACAAAATGATGGGTATGTTTTCACCGAGAAGTGAAATGGCAAGCTTTCTGTAAATGCCATAATCAGGGTTTAAATTACAGTAATACAAAAGTGAATCCAACAAATGTGTAACCTCACATGTAATTTAAGAATGGTATTATTCAACAATGTTTGGCCTACAGAGAATGAGAAGTTAAAAACTAGAATAATGCACAGAATTATCTTTTGTTTTAGAGGACATGCTTGCATGGTGGACTGTTCTCCTCCAGTTAGGAGCCATTTCTGATAATACAGCCTCTCTCTGTATCAAATATAAATAAATATTAGATTTACTGGTGTTTAAAAAAGTTCAGAAGTTAACTGTGTGTAAACAAGACCGCCGATGCAGCTCAAAGGAGTGTCAACAGATTGTATCATATTAGATGAAGAAAAATAACTGCAACTAACAGGAACAAAATGCAATCTGTTATAAATAAGACATCATAAAATTTGCAGTTAGGCTTATCAGTACTGGTAATGTATCACTGGGATTTATTAATCCCTCCTACATAAAGCAAGTACTGAGATAATCCAGACAGTTTAGTAAACTAAATTTCAGATGCAGGTAAATAATAAAATAATTAATGCACCGACAAATTAAATAAACCATCTGAACCTGCATCGTGGCCATGACTAAAATAATAAATTCGACTCAAGTAATGTCAAGACACAACTTATATATTTTAGTAAAATAAAAAATAACGTTCAAATACAGAACCAACTGGACTTTGTTACAGAAGTCGTTTCGCTCTTCATCCGAGGAGCTTTCTCGATTCAAAGAGCAGTGAGTGGAGTTCAGGATTTTAAAGGCTGAGATAAGACACACACATACCTATGTCAATTGACAAATCACTTGACAAATCACACCTCACACCTTAACAGTATGGGTTTCTTAAGGTCTTGGTTAGTCTAATTCACAGATGAGGCTCCTCTGTTCCCATCAAAGTGTGAAAATCATCTGGGAATCAGTCCTAAAGCTGCATTATATGTTTTTGAAAGTTGGAACCTGAGACCTCCTCCCCTGTTAAGAGAAGGTTCTCTCTCTTAATATAAACAGCTTCCTTCACCCCCCTCTCAAACCACCTGTGCTATCGGTCCAAAATGTGCACATTCTGGACCTCAAATGAGTGTCCCTTGTCTGTTTTTTATGTAAAGTAGAAACAGAGTCAAACATGGCTCCCATCACATACGGTCCAACATTAACATCAGTATCAGATGTTGCTTTAGACTCAGTCATCCAGGATATGGGAAATGAAAAGAACAAAGATAAGGCAACTGATTCTGTAGTTAAAGACATATCTTTATAAAGTAACCAGTTGGCTGATGTGGCACAGCTGGTCAAGTGTCCAGTCAGTCAGTCTGAGTCCAATTTGGTAGCCTGGACACTAAAACTGCCACACATTAGACACAGTCACACTGTTGTACCATTCTTGTTAGTGAAGTGTTTGTTTGTCCACCAGAGTCTGTCTTCTGTGTGAACGCTCTGAGTGACAGCTAATGCCTCAAGGCCCCAGTGTTCAACCTTCACTGTTTGATTTTGTCTTACAGATCTTTGAACGAGAAGTTGAGATACCTTTTAAACAGAACTTGGATACCTCCAGTTCACTGCTTGCACATTTCTGTCCTCTATCTGACAGTCCTTCACACACTGAAGACAGCATGGTAAGCTGAGGCTCCTCACTTCTTACACTCATTAAATCTATAAATCAAACTGGAGGCAGATACAAAATGTGAGCAGTTATGACTGTTTATATTGACATTCAGTAAAAAGCATCTTATGGACAGGAAGTGGACAGGAACCAAGCAGCCTGATTGGCACTTTGGCATAAGCAGTAGGTGATATTGCAATGCCACATCAGAGGAATGCTGACACCACTGTAAACGCTGGCTTCAGAACAACCATTTTTCAGATAGAAGTCACCTTTCAGGACTTGAACACTTGCAATAGAAGTCAGCAACACCTCACATCAAATAAAATACCCAATCTATCAATCAATAAATGTACATGTTTTAAAGCCCATCGATGCACAGAATCAACACTTAATAAAGTTTTTCATTTTTAACAAATTCAGGATCAAGGTAGATATATAATATTAAAATTATGCATACTCGGTCAAAAATATTGTATTGTTAGCATATATGGGCCAAATGTGGCCACCGCCGCTTTTTTTCATGATCTCTTTTCTACTCTATCAAATCACATGGACTGCTCGCTGGTACTGGGAGGTGATCTTAACTTTGGTCTAGATGATAAAATAGACAGGCTGAATGCAGTGGGAGCTCAACGCAG
>JARVLU010001196.1:19444716-19460829 GCA_031762415.1 Simpsonichthys santanae | reverse complement strand
CCTGTCCTTCCTCCACCTGCGTTCTGCTCTCTGACACTGCTGTCTAACGGCTCTAGTGACGTCATCCAGCCATGGCTCTGATCTAAGTTTCGTTTTTCTGGTTTTAAGGGGAGCAACACGGTCCAGAACATTTAAACAGAAAGAGTTAAACTAAGAGGTTAGCTCCTCGGTGTAAGGAGACACCAGGAGCTCTTCGATCCTGTCAGAGTTAAAAGCTTCATTACAACGAGCAGCAGTGAAATGGTTAATGGCAGGAGTGATGCTTAGCAGCAGGACAAGGGGTGGGGGGGAGGTGAAGTCAAACAGACACTGCTACGCTGCTGCTGCATTTTATAACAATATATTTAGCTTTTAAGAGATTTTTATGAGAGTTATTTTAAGTCACATAAAACATACAATAATGTTTTGCTTCTTTACGCTTTAAAAATGCTTTGGTTTTTTTATGTGCTTTACTATTTAGTCTGCAACAATATTTGTTACATCTTTTTATCATTACCTACACATTATCATAGTAAAACTTTCTAAAACAGTTACAAAAGTTATTCAAACCTATCTTAAAGGTACATAAGAATTATCTGAGCAATGTAAACAACTTGCTTTTCTACAGTAGTAAAGAAGGTGGGCATTGAAAAAAGAAAGCTTTTTAAAAGCTTCTGCTCAAGGCTTTGACAGTAATGGTGTGAAACTAATTATGTTGGAAAACGGTGAAGGTAAAATAAATCTCTTGCAACAACAAAGCCCAGGGTAAGTGCTCCACTTTTAAACAGTTTAGTAAATATAATTTAATAAAGTGAGCACTGTGAAGGAGAGGTGCATTTCAGGTGAGAGTGTCATCAAGAGAGTAAGATATATCTAAAGACAGTGAAAGAGAAACCGACAGGCTGAAAGGAGCTGAGGGCTGAAGGAACAAACTGACAGGACAGGTTGAGACTAAGAAAGAGAAAAACTTTAACAAATACTAGGCAAAAACAGGAAGTTAGGGATAGCAAAAGAGTTACAAACATTTAAAGAAAGTACTAAAAATAAAAGCATTTCTTTTTTAATGCCAATTTTACACTTTCTTTTCTGACTGGATGATTTATTTCTCAAATATTACAGTTTCAGGGAATTCTAAAACAGCAGCAGATATTGCTTTTTTTTACAGTTTACAAAGAGGCTATAAAGACACTTTGAGGAAAAATTACAACGTTTACTTAGAAAATGTAATTTATATTTTTACGTTGCTATAAGAGAAACCAAATTCTTGCCCTTTTTATATAAATCTTCAAATTAAATGTTCTTATTTGTTCTCGTTGAATTTTTCATTCGTTTCTTACATTTAAATTCATGTCATTCAGCATTTCTTCAAATCCATACAATGATACTGTATGAAAGCAATAGGAACCAGACTTTGGAGCCTAAACAAATCTATAAATAGTTTGCCTTGATATAAACATTTATATAAATGCACAGAAGTGAAGAAAAAGTAAGTGCAAGTAGAATTTTTTTTATTAAACTTTATTTCAAAAGTTTGAGCAGTCAGTGCCAACAACTCCTCAACTTTCAGACATTTTACTCTTTTAAGTTTGTCCATAAAGCAGAACCTGGTCAAATATTCTGCTCACTCTGACTTGGATGTTTGCAATTGTCCAGCGAGAACTGTTTGTGCTTGTGTGTGTGTGTGTTTCTTGAAATGTGACAGTACAGCTGACAGGTCTGCAGACAAGTTTGACAGGCATTTAATGAGGAAGCTCTCACTGGACACACATGAAGTGAGCAGCAAGAAAGAAGCCACCTTTTGGCAGTAAAATCACTTCAACCCAAACTGCCAGGCCAGTGATGCTCCTTTGGCTGTTTGCATATCAGTTACCAACAAAATCCCTGTTTAATTAAAAACATGAGTTTAATTTTAGGATGTTAGTTAAGAATCTGACAAGGCTTTAAACCAGAGACAGATGCTCTGAAAGTTATTGATGGTAAAAGCTAATTTCCCTTCCATCTAAGTCAACAAGCTCTGAGTTGTTGACAAGTTTTCCAATTCATGCAACTACCTAACCACTGTGAACGTATTACAGAGTTCCCGTGAGGGAGTCTAAGGTAGGAGGGGGGAGAGGAATTGGAGGTAAATGTACCGTGGAGCAGACACAATCAGCAACAACATCTGCTGGCTTTGACTCAGAGGGACAGCACAACAAAACTGTAATACACTTTCACTGGACTTTTACAGATCTTGGAAGCAACAAGGCGTAGATGAGGGGAGGCTAGCATTAATCTTGTTGTGCTGTTTGATGTGACTAATTTATAATACAGTACTACTCAGTGGACTTATCACCAATTAGCAAACCAAAAATACCTGGAAAAAAGACTGGATTGTCCTTGAAATCACTCAGTGGACAGACGCCACTCAGGCTCAGTAGGTGACTGTTCTCATTGTTTTCCTTTTTGAGGCCAGAGTGATACCAGTCTGTTCAGGGTCACAAAGTGGATATAGTTTTTCTGTTTGGGAATCATCAACAGCTGAAACTCTGCCAATATCAGACAACAGTCTAAATCCTGGATTGAAACAGTCTATTTCAGGCCAGAGAATAGTGTCGCCCACTGAGCATTACAGAGCAGATGCTGTTAGAGACATTTTCCATCAGTCAGCACGTGTGAGGCCAAAGCTGGATTGTTAAAGTGGAGTTGGCAGAGGTGAAGTGGCAGGGGGACAGAGGATGGAAGAGCACAGGTGGTGGTCTATTATGGCGACCTGATTCGCTTTTGAACCAAGAGGTTTATGGGCTATTTTAGAAACCAGCTGTTGGTATTCAGAAAAAAGGGAAATAAAATATCAGGAAGAAAGATGAGATGTGAGGATAAGTGGAGCAGAGAGTCAATGCCGACCTGTCAATGATCTCTATCTCTAACCGCCAGCTCATCCCAGTTTCAACCTGTAAAGCCAGGTCTCTATTTGTGCAAGTAATGAGTCTCCCTCAGGTCCCTAAAGGTCAAAGCAGCGACAGGCCAGTGATAAAGATGAAGTGGGCTGAGGATCCCATGGTGCCTCTTAGGAAAGTGGAACATTGACCATGAGATCTTTATCTCATTGATCAGCCAGATCAGAGTAAAAGAAAATAAAAACCTTATTATCTTCAGAAAAGACCGTTTTTCCACTTTTCCTTTCTATCTGCAAGTCAGAGAAAACTAATATTAAAACAATTAAAAAAGCAAATTTTTATTCTATCCAAGTGTATAAATTTAGCTTCATTATCTGGGGGAACAATAAACAGGAAACTATTTTAGGAACTTTGTTTTGGAGGGACGTAGAATAATGATAAAATTAATAATGTTACTCCCCATCAGGAAATCGAAGTCCATTCTCCAACAAGATGGCCAGACGTTACTCAGCAGCACTATACTATAACAAGGGGCTGTTCTAAGTGAGTCTTTACTGGAAGTTATTTATTCATGCCATCTCCACAGCTTCAGTTCTCAGGTAGCCTCCTGCACGTTTCTGTGTTACCTACAGCAGGTGCACAATGGACTAAACCACTATTGAAAGGCATAAATGCAGCATTTTGCCTATAAAAATGGAGGATGAGCTTTCAATCAATCAATCAATCAATCAATTCAACTTTATTATCCATAATGTTCAATAAAATGGAGATTTGTCTTTGACATCTGTCTCATAAAAACAATACAAGTTAAAAATGTCATAAAAAATCGTTAAAAACTTTAAAAAGCTTTGCTAACTCAATTAATAACATTCAATTAAAACCATTCTAAAACACATGATACATTAAAATATGGAAACATCCCAGCAGACAGTGGTTTGTTATGTGAGGCTGCGTTTAAACAGGATCCTGTTAAGTACATTCACAACAGAGGGAACAAATTACTTTTTGAACCCATTTTTCTTTGC
Organism: Simpsonichthys santanae; assembly: GCA_031762415.1. Taxonomy (NCBI): domain Eukaryota; kingdom Metazoa; phylum Chordata; class Actinopteri; order Cyprinodontiformes; family Rivulidae; genus Simpsonichthys; species Simpsonichthys santanae. The sequence continues at coordinate 19,456,949 of JARVLU010001196.1, read as the reverse complement.
TAGAGGAACCAGCGGTCTTCTTTCTACCAGCTGGTACCAACCTGAATAATGGTTGCAGTGGATGAGTTGGATCATTGTAAACCTGGATTGACTTGTTTCCCAGAACCAGACTGTACAGGTCTGTAAGTTTCATTTGTTGATGACCAATGACTTTGCTACCTTGTTTGACCACCCAGGACAACTTGTTCCTGTCTCTGGCTAGGGGGTTCCCATACCATGAGACAATATTAACTGAAACAACACTTTCTACCAGTGACCTGTACACCGACTGCAAATAAATTTTGCTTGCATTAAAGCTCCTTAGCTTATACAGAAGGTAGATACGCTGTCTGGCATTTTTGTAAATAAAGTCAGTGTTGGGCTCAAAGGTCAACTTGTCATTATTCTAAGGTCATCTGCTCTACTTCCTGCCCTTTTCCAATAGAAGGCCTGAACGTAGGTCTGGTGCTGGCCTCCCCTATCTACCTGCCAAACAAAGTTCCTTGTTTTACTGACATTAGGCCAAAAAACTGTCTTCAAACCAGGCAGGGAGCTGATCTATGAGCTGGAAATAGGAGGGACTATTGGTGTCTTTCAGACCAGCATTTAGGGCCATATCGTCAGCATACTTAATTAATACGAAATCTTTACTGTTATGTTGCAACTAACTGATTTTTATAGAGAATAAAAGAGGCAATAGCATGTAACCCTGTGGAACGCCAGTGTTCAAGACCCTAAAGTCAGATCAAGTGTTATCAACACAAACTCGCTGGGGTTTCTTATTCACACTGTATAAAAAGTATAGTCTCCTCAATCAATTTATTACTCACCCCCTGGATTTCCACCAATGATTTCAGCTATAGTAAAGTAGTGAGGATCAAGTGGACATTGATCTGCTCTGCTCTGCTTTTGTACCTACAATTTCAGTTTTGCCCACACATTACAAGTCTTTGAGAAAGTTTTTTGTTTTTGTTCAAAGCTTTGATTTCAAGTCTTTAATCTACAGTTACACTGGGAGTAATCCTTTCCTGGGAATCCAGCCAAATACTTAACTTACACTTCAACACCAAAGCAGAGCTCATTGCTTTAAAATGTGTCAAACTGTTGGCCAACAAATCTTTGAGAACCTAACGTTTGAGCAGATAATCTAATACTAAAGAGTAGGGAATCTTGGATGTAGTTGTTCACTCTCAGATTGCAAAGTAAACACTTCAGTACAATAATTCATTACACAGTTGGCAGGAGGCTGAACATCAGTTAGGATGGATATTGTTCCTCTTTTCACAGTAATTGAACATTCTTAACAATTTTGACAGATAAAATACATGAACAGTGTAATGTGCAGAAGATATTTTAATCCATCCATCCATCCATCCATCCATCCATTATCTTTTACCCACTTCTTCCATTTTAGGTCACACGGGGGTTGCCGGTGCCCATGCCCAGCAATCACTGCGAGGGGCAGGGTACACCCTGGACGGGTCACAAGTCCATCACAGAGAGACAAACAACTATTCACGCTCTCACTCACACCTAGGGACAATTTAGAGTTACCAATCAGACTATCATGCATGTTTTTGGACGGTGGGAGAAAACCCACGCATGCACGGAGAGAACATGCAAACTCCACCCAGAAAGGCCCCTGGACCGAGATTTGAACCAGGGACCTGCTCGCTAAGAGGCAGCAGCTCTACCAGTTGCGCCACCGTGCTGCCCCAGATATAATTTTGTTTACAGGAAACATTTTTTGTTGTTCACATGAAAACCACACAACAACTGAATTCTTCTCAATGATCAAATCACTGCATCCTGACAAGCTTGTGGATTTGCTGTTGGTGTATATTTGTTAAACCATACCAAGTGTGTTTAATGAAAAAGATCAGAAAAAAATGACAAGACGCAACAACTTAGCTCTTCTAATTATAATGATGACAGAAGAAACATCTGGGTTCTGTTTGCAAGCAAACTACGCTGAAGAATTATGTGGTTCCTCCAGTGTCCTGAAATTATTGATCAAATGTGAATAATTCGGTGCCATTAACATACAAGCCTTCACATATATTAGCTCTATTATTACAGTGATTTTGCTGAAGCAAAAAAGTATGGTTTCAGGTACAATGCCATTTGTCTAAGTTCACTGACATTAGTTAGATACAGCGCACTAGTTTACATAGATCTGCCCTATTTACAGTAAAAACAATTAACTGATCACAGTACTTATATAGAAAACATCAAGGAACTCAATGTCCCTTGCCGGGTCGTGAGTAATCAGGGCTCCACCCTGGAGCCGGGCCTGGGTGCAGAGCGTGTTAGCGAGTGCCTGTTCTTAAAGCATGTACACTAAACTAAGAATGCACTAAGCACTAGTAACATGAAAACAATACGTCGAACAACAGCAGCACAAATATCTGTGTGAGCAGATGGGTATGAATGAGTATTCTTTGCGCTCTAACCCTAGCTTACAGAAACTCACTCCTGGGACATGGAGCTTCACCTCTGGTGAGGAAGGAGCTTGAGCTTGTATACGAGGTTGAGAAGTACCAGCTGGATCCAGTGGTGCTTGAATCTTTGTGAACCCTTTAGAATGTTTTATATTTCAGTCTATAGTTTGGGTTATGGTTAGCCTGCACTCCAACCCAAACTTTCATTACTTTGAAGCCAAAACAATGTTCACCTTGGGGAGAGTGAATTTATTCATAATGGTGTTAAACTAAATTGCAGTGGGGAGCTAAAGTATCAGGCAGGCAGAAGAAAAATAGATACACAGAACTATTACCCACCACAACACACAGGTTCATTCTGAGGCTTATTGAGGATTATTATTGTGAGGCAGATTGAGCAAAAGTTAGATTCAGAAAATAAGTCCTTCACTGTTTCAATTTGTTTTCTTAGGAATTGCAGATTGTGACTTGCTCGTCATTTGAGGCTAAGGCAAGAAAGAGACAGTTCAAGTGGATGAAATGAAAAATATAAGGAATAGCAACAAACAAAAGAGAATTGGAAAGAATAAAGAGATAAAAAAAGTAATGAGCTCCTAACCTTATTTCAGGGAAGTACAAGCTGATATTAAAGGTGAAACAAAAAGCAAAAGTGTGAAATTGGTTTGAAAATTGTCCAAGAGGGAAAAAAAGAGAAGAAAATAAAAACTATAGGAAACTGAACAACACGAGAATTTCACGACACATAACATAAAATAACGCATGATTTAACAAAAAGATAAATAGATGAATTACTAAAGTAGTTCACTAAAAATGATCAGATATGATTATTTTTGCTTTGTGCTCATCATTAGATGAAAATGTTACTCGCTACTAAAATAGCTACTTTGCTACAATGCAAATAACATCCTGTACAACATTTAGTCCAATACAACTGTTTCTGTGGATACAGTAGTAGGACCAGGAAAGTATAGTACATAATTGATAATTACAGTTTAATGACAATCAAATGTTAAAATATCTCTTAAAAGACCAGAAGCTGCAATTGAATGAAAATGGTTGACCATCTCTTCCACTGTTATAACAGTGGGTATATACAGTATAAAGGTTCACTCTAAATGTATTTGGCAATTCAGTCCACATTTTTCATTACTTTAATAATGTTCTGTACCTGCTTCAATCTAGACACACCGGTTAACCTAACAGGTATGTTTTTAGACTTTGGAGAAAAACTGAAAATAATAATAATAAAACAAGCAAATATGCACACAAAACATGCAAACTTCATACAAAAAGGCTGGACCAGCTTAGAACCAAAACAGGGACTTACTGCAAGGTGACATTGCTCACCACTCAACTACTAGTTTGACTCTGTCCACTAGAACAAGTAATACTTGCTCCTGTAGCTCTGTGATTTAAACCTACAACCCTCTCCAGATTCAAAATAAAATGTGGTTAAAACTTCTTGTAGCCACAAATGATCAAATACAAATTCTGTATTGGTCATGAAATGGTCAGCAATCAATAGTACACTGCAACAGTAAGAAAAAAAAAAAAAAAAACTTACACCAAATTCACCTTAAAAATACCATTGCTACTTTTCTAATTCTTATCCAAAAATGTTTGATCATGAAGCTTTTATTACATCAAAGTATAGTCATGGTTAAAACAGCTAACTGAAAATTCAGATTTACTATTTTAAAAGAGGGCTAAAAATAAATAGACACAATGGCTTTTCTGCAACAAGGTGTGGTGCAACCTCTGAATGGTAAGTACAGTAAGGTGAGTCAAGCTACCAGAATGTTGTGTACTATGTACCATTCATACATCTCTCTTTATCTGCTAATAAACCAATCTTGAGAAATTAACTTGATTGGGAACTATATTTGGGATAAATTCAGCCCTAGAAAATATTGATTTAGTTTCTTGCCTAAACTAAAAATACGTTTTAGAGTTAATACAGATTAAGCATTCGCAATGCAGAAAAATACTATTTCACAACAAACAAGAGAAAAAGACTGAATATAGATTAAATAATCACCCTTCACTGATACAAGGACAAAAACACTATAAAGCAAAATTAAACTGTGCTTTAATATTTGAATATAAATTGCATTAAAAGTACATTTTTTTACATTTCTGGTGGTTTAAAACTTTTTCTTTCTAAGTGTTTACATTATTTTTATTTTTCCGGACGGTCTCTGTGCATGGCAGCTCTATAGTTTTCCTTTAGGGCTTGAGGTGTACTGCTGACCCCCAACCTCAATTCAAAATGCTTTATGTTTGCCCAGCGGACCTCAGGTTCAGCTCTAAATCCAACCTGAACACCACCTTATGGAAATGCAGCTGCGTAATCTCTGTTCTCCTGCAAGCAGACAGTAACCCCTGGACATCCAACATATGATTAATATTCATGAATACTTCTTACACATGTTTGAATCATAGAGAAATATATTTCTCAGCTTAAATGTACTCAGAAGGATTGAATATTTCATTCTTTATGGTAGATGAAAGAAAGTTAGAGATAAAAACTGGATTTATATTAAGCTCAGTCTGAGGATTCTTGGCATATAAAATGAGCTCAGATGGAATATGAGACCAATGGAAATGTCACTGCTGACATTTATTCATCTAATTTTGAAAGCTTTCAATAGTCTATGATCTTTGTCCAAAAGGCTGTACATGAAAACTGAATAGTTATAGCATTAATAGGAATCAGATACTGCCCTATTCTTTGAGATTCACACAATATTTGACTTTATCAAGATATACATAATATGTTTCCATTAATACAAAAATATTATTTTAATCTTCTTTAAAATCCTCACTTGAAACTTTGTAACTTCACCCAAGATGGAAACATGATGCTCACAGTCAAACTTTTCTGTGCAAAGGCAGAGTTCTTCTATTAGTCACTGTTAATGTGAAACCCTGTCGGGCTCAGTCCCACTCTCCTGCTTCTCCTCAGTGAAAACCAGGGAGTGATTTATAGAGTCCAGGAGATGATGTGCTGATCACATGGTGGGGTCTGTCAGCTGCAATATTGCTGCTGTTGTCCCATGCATCTATGACCTTTTACTCTCACAGTGAGGGGCGAAGCAGTCAGATTCAGGTGTGTACAACAACTGATGGTATACAGATGAACATGTCCTCTGCGGTGGCTGTAGTTCAAGATGCAATGCTAAATGATATAATTCACAAACAATGTATCACAAACAGACCACAGCTAGGAATGTGAAAAATTTAAGTATAAAATATACCATGTATTAAGGATAATAATTTAATTGTAATGGCAATGATTGACAAATCATTGACAATGACTAACGGTGAGAGAGTTTGGTTCACATTGCTGATACTTAGTTGGACCCCTTCAAGTTGGGAGTTGGACTCTGCCAGGGTAGTCTGTTGTCAAAGATTCTGTTCATAACTTTTATGGACAGAATTTCTCGGTGCAGACAGGGGGCGGAGGGAATCTGGTTTGGTGGCCTCAGGATTTCTTCTCTGCTATTTGTGGATAATGTGGTCCTGTTGGTGTCATCGTGCCGTGATCTTCAGCTCTCACTGGAGTAGTTTGCAACCAAGTGTGAAGCAGCAGGGATGAGAATCAGTATCTCCAAATCTGAGGCCATGGCCCTCAACCAGAAAAGGGTGGACTGCCCTATTCAGGTCGAGGGTGAGATTCTGCCTCAAGTGGAGGAGTTCATTTTTCTCAGGTTTTGTTCATGAGTGAGGGAGGAATGGAGCATGAGATTGACAGACGGACTGGTGCAGTGTCTTCAGTATCTCACACTCTGTGTCAGTCCATTGTGGTGAAGAGGGAGCTTAGCTGTACTGCTCAGTCTACATTCCTACCCTCACCTATGGTCATGAGCTGTGGGTAGTGACTGAAAGATTGAGATCACATATACAAGTGGTTGAAATGAGTTTCCTCAGCAGGGTAGGTGGATTTTCCCTTATATATAGGGTGAGAAGTTTAGTTATCTAGGAGAGACTCTGAGTAGAACCACTGCTCCTCCACACTGAGAGGAGCCAGTTGAGGTGGTTCGGGTTCTGGTAAGGATGCTCCCTGGACGCTTCCCTAGGGAGATGCTTTGGGCATGTCTGACTGGGAGGAGACCCCAGGGAAGACCCAAGACATGCTGGAGAGACAAGTCTCTCGGTTGGCCTGGGGACGCCTTGGAATCCTCCCAGAAGAGCTGGCTGTGGAAAGAGATGTCTGGGCCACCCTGCTCAAGCTGCTGCCCCTGTGACACAACTTCAGAATAAACAAAAAAGGTAATGGATGGATAGATGGATTTTTATATTTTTGTCTTTTTGGAGTTTGTTGTCGTAAATATATTTCTTTTTGTTTGTTTGTTTGCTGTTTTGCACCAATTTGAGAAGTTTTTTTGTGGATGGCACTTTTAATTTGCTTCCTGCCCCTGAGTGTCAGAATGGTCTAATCAGCAAATTTATAAGTTCCCCTCTTGTTTCAATCAGGGAATCAGTTGGTGTTTTAGTTCCCTATGTTGGTACCTTAAAGTCTATTCTGTTAACCTCTTTTTTTGGACCCCGAACGGCAGTATTTTGAGTATCTTTTGTAAATGAATTTGAACCTCTTTTTGGCCACTCTGCTGCATCTCTTTAGGTGATATAAGACTCTAATGCATATACAGTACATTAATAAGATTTCAATTCAGTTCAAAAATACTTTATTAATCCCAGAGGGAAATTAAATGTTGTTGTTGCTCATTCTCCTGGTTTCATTAAAGAGTTGTTCTTGATGCTGATGGCTGTGGGCAGGAAGGCTCTTTTGTGGTGGTCTGTCTTATAGCGGATCTGAAGAAACTGGCCACAGATGGTGATCTGTTTACTTGGACTTGGTGAGTGTCTTGGTCCTCCTAGGCAGCAAGACCACCTGAATGTTGAACAGAATGCCTTCCAGAGCGATGGTCACTCCTCTCAGCAGCTTGTTGAGCTCCTCATCATTGCAGACAGCCATCTGCAGGTGTTGGGGGATGATCCTGGTCTTCTTGTTGTCACGAGCTGTATTTCCCACCAGCCCCAGGTTTTCGGTGGTCAGGTACTCGAGCACTGCCACCAGGTAGACGAAGATGCACCCTCGGCGCCTCCTTCACAACTCATTTGGGAAATGGGGCTATAGTTGAGGTATTATTTGAGCTTTGAGATGCTAATCAGCTGCTACCAGTTGTAAAAAAAAAACCACATTGTTGCCATGGTTGTACATCATAAAAAATATCCAAAAGTAAAAAGGTTTCAGTAAAAATCTTTCCAGCTACACAGCATTTGACACCAGAGGAAACCACCATCCAAAAAAAGCGATCCACATACAGAAAAAGAGGAGCCAAAGTTTTCAAAAGCAACATCCCAGAATGAATGTAACAGAGCCATGAAGCCACCTTGAGCGGGACAATTCTAGAATACATTTGTTATACAGTACATGTTTACAGTATCCCTCAATAAATTGTTGGTTTCTCCGTGGTGATACCCGCTCAATTAAAGATGACTGTCATTTATGACTGCAGCTTGATGCTCTCTCTCTCAGCAGTAAAGGCTTTACGACCCTTGCTTAAGTGGGGCTAATATTATCAGGGTACCTAAGTGATTGGTGTATGTAAACATATGTATTAACAATCTCAAATGTTACGTGAATAAAAGTTGGTGTACAAACAGTACTCTGACAAACAGCTGATAAACATGAGCTGAGAAACAACTCATGCTCTAAGGCTTTGGAACAGCTAACAGTGAAATGTCGACCACAGTCTACCCTGCAAGTTCCCAGTGGTGTTCATAACAGTTGTTTACATAGCCCTGGATGCTAATGCTACAGATGCTATGCAGGTGCTGCATGAAAACAAACACTCTAAGATTCTTTACATGGTGGCTGGTGACTTTAATCACATAAATTTAAAGGACTGCCTGCCAAGATTTTATCTGCATGTGGCCATACCAACACGTTGAAACAACACGCTGGACCATGTTTACATGAGCGTATGAGATGCATACAAAGCAGAACTCTACTCCCACCTAGGATTCTTTGAACATATTTCCATCTTCCTGGCCCTTGCTTACATCCCACTGCTGAGAGGTTCCAGACCAATACAAAAGAAAGTTAAATCTTGGATGAAGAATAGTGATGCCATACTAAAAGATTGTTTAGCATGCACAGGCAGGTCTTACTGCCGAAAATGAGGGTGAGCTAGACCTGGAGGAATACACACTCTCATTCCGGGGGTACATTAGCAAATGTGCTGATGATGTCACCACCATCAGATACATTAAAGCTACCTGAACAGGAAGCTGTAGCTGAATGCAGATGTTCACACCCTGCTGGAAGCCAGGAACACTGCCTTCAGGTCTGACAACTCACAGGAGCTTAGAAGGACAAGGAAAGAGGAGGTTGCTGGTATTAAGAGGGCCAAGGGCACATATGCACAGAGGATGCAGGGTCAATTCACCTCACAAGACCCACAGATCATGTGGAGGGGCATTAAGTGTATAGCAGATTATAACGGCAGACATGAACAATGCACTAGAGACTCATTACTGCCTAATGCCCTCAACAGGTTCTACGCACACTATGAAGACCTGAACAGACCACCCAGCACCAGATTCACCTCACCACCAGAAGAAGAGTTTCTCAGCATGGCCTCAGCCAAAGTGAGGAGTACTTTCAAGAGGATAAATCCTCACAAAGCAACTGGCCCAGATAACATTCCCAGGAAGGTGCTGAAAGACTATGCCCTCACCTCTGTGAGGTGCTGGCCAACATCTTTAACTCCTCACTCACACTGGCAATAGTTGCCACCTGCCTGAAAAGTTTCACCGTCATCCCAACCCCAAAGAGAAAGTGACTTGTCTGAATGAATATCGGCCAATAGCCCTCACCCCGATCACTAAATTCTTCAAAAAACTGGTCATGACCCACATCACCACAACCATCAACATCAACGAGAACCCTCAACAGTACACATACCATGAGAATCGATCAACACAAGATACCATCTCCTCTGTGGTCCACACTGCTCGCACCATGTGGAGCAGGACTCCTCCTTATGCTCTTTGTGGACTTCATGTCTGCCTTCAATAGCATGATCCCCCAAACCCTGATGGACAAACTACTCACACACTGAGTCCCTCCATTTGCAACTGAGACCTAGACATCTTAACAAACACCGCAGTCTGTGAGGATCCACAACTTATTTTCCTCCACCATAACCATCAGCGCTGGCTCCCCTCATGGCTGTGTACTGAGCCCTCTTCTGTTCACTCTGCTCATGTATCATTGTGTACCTACCCACCCAGGCTATCATAGTGGCTATGTTTACATGCACAAAATTCTTTGACCCGATTGAAATGTTTTCAGATTAAATATTTCAAATGTATCATAACATGGACACAATCTGCTCACAATGAGCATTTATATGCAGTGGGCTTTTATTCTGAACAGACATACTGACATGTGCAGAGTGGTAAACGCTCCTAAATAAATAAATAAATAAATAAATAAATAAATAAATAAATAAATAAAAACACAGAAGAAGTTCTACTTCGGTTTGCTTCGGGGATAACAAATCTGAGTGCCCAAAATGGACCTGTGACAGGTTTTAATGATGGTGGAGATGTTACTGCACTCCCTGATTGAGCAACAGGTAATACAGTACAGTTAATTCTGAGCTCTATCAAAGTTTCTAGTAGAAATATTGTGTTGCTCACCAACCATTTTTGCTTCCCTGACATGCTAATATTATTAGCTTTAACCAGGTAGAAATGACATAGGTTGTGCATGTGCAGTCAGGTCAGTTTTCAGGATCAGAAAAAATAAATAAAATTAACAGATTAAGTGTTTACACATGCACCTTCCATAATATGAATCGGCATAAACCACCCGTCTCATTCTGATTACACATTCTTTCAGATCAAGCTGAATAAACAAAAAATAATAAGAATGGGGCATTTACATGACACTTTTTTTTTTCCAAATGGCCATTTAATCTGATTACTTATGTCCAAGTAAACATAGCTATTGTAACATTTGCAGACGAAACAGTAGTGGTGGGATGCATCACAAACGAGTCCAGGTACAGGCAGGAGGTGGAACACCTGGAGAGCTGTTGCAGGAAGAACAACATTCACATCTGTCAGGATTTTAAGCAGGCAGGATCAAACCCAATTGCAGACAAGACTCTGGACGCAGGAGGTACAAAAATATAAATATATTTAATAATGAATCAAAAGAGCTGACATGGCAGCAACTCACACTTGGGAGACTGGAACATGACAGGACACATTAGGGGAGACCCAACGATGACACGACAAAGGACAAGACTTACAGACAGATTTATATACTGTACACAGAAAAGACAGGACATGATTACAAACAGCTGGGAACACAAGGAGGAATAAATCAAGAATAATGATGTACACAAGGGTGCACAGACAAGGGAGGCCCACAAGATGGTTCCATCCCTACAACATCAATGTGAAGATGACGAAGGAGATGGTCATGGACTTCAGACAGAACAAACACACCTACCCCCCACCACCAGTACTGTTTTTCTTTTACATTTTATACTTTTGTTGTATGCATCTGGGACCCTGTGTACACAATTTTGTTCCACCTCACGTACCACATGTGATGCGAGCGACAATAGACCCTTGAATCTTTGAAACATATCATAGAAAGTAGGAAAAAGGAGAAATGTCATTGATCATGATTACTTTCTGTACAACATGACTCTCATGCTGCCCCTCCTTGCATTAAGCACAGAGATGGAGGACCTCATGTTACTGCATCTTTAAATGCTCATGAGATTAACGCGCTCCAAATTAGCTCATTTAACCTAGTACTTGTGGACCATATTAGTAAGCTGCAGTGGCTGCTAATATAAAAATTAATGACAAAAAATATGTATACAGGACATGTCATCATAACTACCCCACCACCCTACTCCAACATCCAGAAATATAATCAATCTTATGATAAACACCTTTGCATTTTAATAACACAGTTAGTGTGGGTGCCATCGGTCTTTAGTTAGCTTACACTCAGCTGGTGGTGGCCAGCTTTCCTCTTCAGTATAACAGTGAAAAGAGCATTGTGACCTTCTCTAAACACAGAAGACACAACTAAACATACAGCACAACTGTTGAGTGCCCAGATTCACACACCTTCAGTCTGAGCAAGATTAATCAGAAAAATCAAGTGGTTTACTGTGTGGTTTGAATACAAATCAACTCTGGCTCTTGAAACAATCTGGGTGTTTCTTGAGTTTATTCAACTGGCAAGCTTTCCATAAAATTGTGAAATGAAAAATTAGAAAAGACTCAGGAATATTAAGCATAGAGTCATATTAGTATAATCCTCTTACAGTTGTGTAATGAAGAAAAACAAAATGAAAACACTTTGCCCTTCTATTTGTTGAGATTATAATAAAGTTTTTTTTTTTTTTTTTTTGTCCTTTTTTTGGTTTGTTTGTTTTTTGGGGGGGGGTGGGGGGTGCTGCTACCTTTGTCAGGGGTTGCCAAAGCAAATTAACTTTCATGAAGACTTGGGAATTGTTTTTGTGCCGGATGCCCTTCCTGATGCAACAACAGAACACATGTGTGGAGCAGAGAACTGCTACCATCTAATCAGGCACCTGAAGGAACAGATGGGGAGGGGTTTATTAAAGGCCTCACTCAAGGGCCCATATGGGCAACAATGGTGTACCACAAGGCTCAGTCTTAGGACCAACTATCTTTACAATCTACATAGGTAATGTAGGCCAGAGCATCCCTGATGCATCCTTACATTTCTATGCTGATGACACAGTT
>JARVLU010001196.1:19387096-19399300 GCA_031762415.1 Simpsonichthys santanae | reverse complement strand
TGGAAAAAAAAAAAAAAAAAAAAAAAAAAAAAAAAAGAAAGCAGGCTGGCTTTCTTGTTTAAAATGAAGTTTGAAATTGAAACATTTATTTTCTAAACATAGCGTCCCAAAAATTAAAGCTGCAAGCAGCATTGAGGCCCTCGCAGCCAAGCGCTGCTCCTGTCTTATCGTGACTGCGGGAGCTCCAGCTAGTCCGCCCAGTTGCCATCGCAAACGCTCTCGTGCCTGTCCCGCACCTGTTCACCAGGGTGCACATATGCCAAATCTTCGAGCTCACCTTCCGCCCATATCAGTACAAGTCCAGCTGTAAGTCTTACAAGTTTAGTCGAAATCTGACCTTCCAGACAGGAGTTATTGTTACTTCCTTTTTTGTGGTGAATGTTTGACGAGCACTTCCTTTATGCTTTTCAACATGTCGTGTGGTAATCACCAGTTTGCAAATACAGTTTCAGTCTTATATCTTACGTAGTGCGAAGGTGGAAGAGTCACCTAATAATCAACAGTTTCTTCTCTGAGTGGGTGGGGCTTAAGTGAGATCATGAATCAACAAAACCAATGTGTCTAGAAGTGCTCATTGATTACTCACAATAAATCTGGTGCATATTGGATGATGTATCACTGACGTGTCGCTCTCGCTTTGAGTTTACTCTTTGTTGCATGTGTAGTGATCTAACCTCCTCCGTCCATCTCTCCATGCTGTGAGTGACGTCCAGAGCACATGGACATAAAAACAGCAGCGGAGGTGTGAGAGTTGTACTGTATTTATCGTGTCAGCAGCAGACATGGTTTATGTTTCTTCTTCTTCTTTCGGCTTTTCCCTCTTCAGGGGTCGCCACAGCGAGTCATCGTCCTCCACCTCACTCTGTTCTCTGCATCCTCTGTCATCACTCCAACTACCTTCATGTCCTCTCTATCTCCTCTTTGTCCTTCCTCTTTGTCTTTTTTCCTGGCAGTTGCATTTCTAACATCCTTCTCCCAATGTATCCACTGTCCTTCCTCTGGACATGTCCAAACCATCTCAGTCTGGCCTCCCTAACTTTGTCTCCCAGTTGTTCAACCTGTGCTGTACCTCTGATGATCTCACTCCTAATCTTATCCATCCTTGTCACTCCTAAGGAGAACCTCAACATCTTCATTTCTGCCACTTCCAGTTTTTTCTCCTGTCTTTTTGTCAGTGTCACTGTCTCCAGACCATACAACAGCTGGTCTCACCACTGTCTTGTACATTTTTCCTTTGACCTTTGCCGACACCCTTTTTGTCACAAATCCCTCCTCAAACGTTTCTCCATCCACTGAGTTTTAATGTTACACAGCTATAAATGTACACAACAACACAGATCACTACTGTTAACTCTGACAATCACTTAAACAATGATTTAACTTTATGAAAAACACTGGCATCATATAAAGGGATTTAAATTATGTTGACATCTGTTTTTGCACATCAATCCCTGGTGCTTAATACAATAGTGTTTGCAATTTTTTAACAGATCTTAAAATAACATTTACTGATAATTAAAAAAAACTATACTGTGTACAAAAAATACTGCTACTCTATGAAAAAAAAGCTAAAGAGTACAACATTTATCTCAAATGTTTATGTAGCACTTGCCAGACTCATATTATTAATGTTTTGTCATCTATGAAAAATTATTTAGAATTATTAGAAGTTTTTATTTTTATTTTTACATAATGTTTTAGAATGCAGACATCTATTGTTTTATAGGGTAAAAAAAAAAACTCTAAGAATGTTATTACGTTATTGGAATTAAAACTTATTGAGTTCAAACCCAGGTGACCAATAATAGACTTTATAAAAGAAAACACTTTTCATTTTCAAAAACAATAAAAATCCTTAATCAAGGACAATTTATGCATGTTCTAAAATACATCTAAAGCCGCCTCTCTTTTATCTCAGACATCTTTTTCTGAACAGCGTTCACAGAATTTCAATGAGTCCACTCCCACAAGTGCCAGAGGGAAATATCCTTTGGGATGAGATGGTTTCAGCCTGTGGTGAAACTAAGTGTGTGATAATATTCTTCAGAAACAAAACAAAAAAAAAACAAAAAACAAAAAAAAAAAAAAAGACAAAGAAAATCCAGCTTCTATGTGTGTGTCAAAAACAGCTCTGATTAATAATGAACAACTCACAATGAATTGAAACAAAAAGTCTAAAACTCTTAGTAATATTTTAAACTGTTCCTGAGGTTTTTTTATTTTTATTTTATTTTATTTTTTTATTAAATTAATTTCAGTACAGGCTCTGACACACAAATAAAATAAAATAGGACAACATAAAAATATATCTTGTCTGAAAGCCCCTCATGGTTTTGGTTCAGGATCAGCTTGACTTTTATATCATAATACTTAGTTTAGTTTAGTTCATTTGTTCATTTAAAAAAAGATATAATATTCATAATAAGAAAAAAATCTTATTATATCTGCCCCTATATTTCATGAATAATGTAAAAGCTGATCATACTGACTACCTTTAAACTGCACCAATCATCTTAAGTTTTATATACTATGCTGTGTTGTGAAGTGCAAGTAAAATTTTAACTGCTCACATCTAAAGATTTTTATTTGTAAAATCACCATGCCAAATTAATTTGCTTTTACTTTTCTTTTAAACAGCAAACTGGCCACTTTCTGTTTGTATTCAGGTCTACAGATGGCATATGCACAGCGTCACATGTTGACAAAATTTAACCCTGGATTTGCAACTAATGCGGCAGAAACAAAGAGTAGTTATTTAGTTCACCCACACAGAGCTTTCTGCTGGATGCTTGAAGATCCTGCTGGGATTATGGAAGAGGTGGGGAGTTGTTGTATTTTGGCACTGACACATTCAGAGAAGGCCAGGCTGTGACATTATGCCAACCAGGCAGGACTCACGGGAAAGCCATGTTGAATATCATCTCCAGAAGCAGAAATGGCAGCGAGTTTGAGGTGTTTAGGGGATTGCATTGATTCATTTGTTTGCCTCTGGGAGCTTTGAAATGTGTGTGTGGCTGTGTGGGTTTAGGCTTGTGCATATTTATGCCTTAAAAATGAAAGTACACTGGAAACAAGCTGGGTGATGTGCAGAGATGACACTTGTGTAAAGGGAAAAACAACAGGCCAGACACCCAATTATCCATCAATGATGCAACTGCACTGAGAAAAACATGAGGTTTGTTTTTCAACCAACTGAAGGGTGGAAAAAAAAAAAAAAAAACCTGACAGTAAATAAAACAAGAAAGGCTGTTGTTTATGCATTCAAGATTATTCAGTGTCGAATTGGTAGATTTGTCCATGGTGTGCTCAGTTTAAAAAAAGGCTGCAATCGTGTTGTTTTAAAGATGTGCACATTACTTTGTAAGCAAGGTATGCCAATCCACCAGATGTTGAGCAAATAAAAGAGAGTAAACAGGAAAGAAAACAACAAAGTCATAGTCTGTTGAAACCTAATAAATGTTCATACTTTTGTCCTACAACAAGACAAAAGATCAGACAGTTATTAACATTTTAATCCGAGCTGCAAAGACCTGGGCTTTCTCAGAGTAAACAATACTTTTATCATCATAAACTGATCATTACTGATAAAAGACACAGCACAATCTATTAAAAATAGAAGTTGTTCTTATGAAAACATTTTGTTCTGAGTTTATGAGTCTTTAATGCAAAATCCCTTCAAATAATGACATCCGAATGGTTAGCGTTAGGTTTAGTGGTCACATTTCTACTGCATCCGTTTATTTACGCTACAAACTCACACTAAACATGAATATCTGTGAATATAAATACACAAAATTACATTTTTGTTACCATTTCCAAAGACAGTGCACACACTCATACACTGTCGTTTCCAGTAAACAAGACCAAACAGTATATTATTTCCATTTTATTCCAAAGTTTACCTATACGGAAGGAGAGCGGCCCACCACAGGTGCTTCTCACCCACATGGCTAAGAAGAGCAGAAGCGCCCAGGCTGTGAGCATCTTCTATGACTCCTCATGGGTCCTGCCCCAGGTGTGCCCCTGTCACAGCCACCTGAAAAATACAAAGAAACAAGAAACAACCATTTATTCCTGCAGCTGTGACAAAAACAGAGACACGATTAAACAAAAAGCATTGCACTCTTTACAATGACTATGCAGCAGAGAATATGTTATTGGAAACTGCTGCAACGTGAATTGAAGATTTTTAGGACTTTTATGGATGCTATAGCTGGTTTTTCTCTGTTACTGGATAAAAAGTTAGTTTATCTTTGGTGTTTGTGTCACAAATAAAGTCAAAGTCAAACTTACTTATAAAGCACATTTAAAACAGCAGCTGCTATCAACGTGTTTAACAATAAGACCAAGGCAGTAAATAAGGGAAACCAAAATCAGCTGGTCTCAGCACCCGAGAAGGAACATATGGTTGAAGCAGGACTGAGAGGTATGAGGGTGCAAGGCCGTTAATGCACTTAAATGTCAACAGGGGAATTTTAAAATCAATTCTGACATGAACAGGGAACCAGTGAAGGGAGGACACAACTGGTGAAATATGATCAAACCTATAAGTTCCTGTTAAGAGCCGAGCTGCAGCATTCTGGACAAGCTGGAGATGTTTAAAGGGACACCTGATTGACCCCAACATAATGCACATTACAGTAGTTCAGCCACTACCAGTAGGTTGTAAAAATGTATGGGCTATTTTTTAAAGGTCTAATCTGGTCAACACAGACTTCAGCTTTGCTATCTGCCTTAACTGGAAGCAGATTTTTTTGTAGAACAGAGTTAACCTGTTTATTAAACTGAAAGTCAGAGTCTAAAATAATCTACAGATGAATAAATAAAAGCAAAACATCCTGCTTATTTTGTATGACACAAATATTTTATCATTGTTGCACAACATTACACAGCTGTCCCCTACTTAAACACTCTTTTCACCCACGTGTCCTGGATGAATAAAGAGTTCATAATGGGTAACAGTCCTAAATGTTTGTCATTTTACATGGTGGATAAACGTGTTTAGTAACCTAATTAGATATCAGATTGAATGTTTTGAATCAGCATTCTAAACCTAAAAATAAAACCTGATCACATTTAGTAATAAATGAGCTGCAAAGCTATTAGTTCTCACTAGAGTCACAGTGATAGGGTGTGATGCCCTCCTCCCCTTATAAATACAGAAACACAAAAAAGTTTAATTTAGAAGAACAAGCTTCTTCCAACACAAATATTAGGTTGTAACCTCTGATTGATTTTGTTCCCAGACTCCCAACTGTTCTTCTTAAACAAACCTCAGGCTGCAGAGTCTGGATCTCTCATTCTAACACATCGCAAAGACACTAAGAGCCAACATTAGGAGCAGAGTATACAGGATGTGGTCATGTTCAGCAACACTTTAATATTTTTTGAGTTTTAAAGGGATCAAAGTGTGACAAAACAACATCACCTTCATCACACCACTACCATAACAAGCCTGCATCCTTCATACAAGACAGATTCATATGTTCTTGTTGGTTTTATCCAATTCTTAATTGTGCAGTTTTGCTGAGCCCATATTGATTTTCTTATGTTACAGGGGTCTTGTTCAAAATAAGTCAAATAATAAATTTCATCTCAGTCAAATGTTCATTTTAAGGTTTACCAGTACCTCACATCTTTATTCAAACATACCATGAGTTTCTGTCACATGACTGGTTGAGAAGATAAATCTGTGTATTAATGAAGTGGCAGCTGACTGTGTTTGTATGAAGAGGAAAGTTATGTAGTAGTCACTGAGGTGTACTTCCGGAATACTAGTGACCCTTACAGAGCAGACAGAGCACAATTTGAATGACTCACCAGAACTCTGGCACATTTATCTTCAATTAGTGACATTTAACTGGCTTCCTGATCAAAGAATACATGACTGGCTGCATAACTAAATTAACTTCATAGTAGCCATACTTACGTGTATTTCTGCCAGATTGAGACAGCAATTAAAAATAAAATATGTGAAATATTTCAGAAAGATATGGGAGTCTTCCATTTCAAAATTGTTTCATTTAACTTTTCTAACATATGTTGCTCTATCTAGCAGGTTCTTCAATGTTGACTGCGTTAGTAAAAACTTAGACACCATCATTCATCGTAGTGCCTAATTTAGAAAAAAAAAAAAAACATTTCTGCTTTTTGAGATATTTTCATGCTGTTTTTTTTTTTATTTTTTTTTTATTTTTTATTTTTTTTTACCTGACATCTTCCTGAGATGAGTAACACATGGATAATGATCCTAAGTTCTGTTCATGTTTCACCAAAGTCAAGTTTTATTTAATTTGACGTTGGAGCTTTGACAGAATCAATGATTACCATGAAGTTATTTTCCCTTCATTGTTATGTTGACACATACATGTTATGCATCTTTTAAAAATATTTAAAAACAGGGCCACAGATGGTGTACCAAATAATTTAATAAAATAAAAAGACTTAGTTTTGTTAGAAATTGTATCAAAACTGTATGAAAGTATATTTTCCACACAACAAAAAGGAGCCTCTTTTAACTTATTTTACCAAATCTAATAAATAATGCAGTTAAAAATAAAAATCAGGCTTTCTGTTTTGAGCCCTCTAGTAGCCATCATGATGGTTGAGTTGTGTTGTTTCAGTGAGTATAAAATATACCCCGGCTATGGTTACGCTAGGATAGAGGGCAAAGTGTTTCAGTTTTTGAATACCAAGTGTGAGTCTGCCTTCCTGTCCAAGAGAAACCCCAGACAGATCAACTGGACTGTGCTGTACAGACGCAAGCACAAGAAGGGCCTGTCTGAAGAGGAGTCAAAGTAGCGTACCCGCTGCACAGTAAAATTTCAGAGGACCATCACTGGGGGCACCCTGGCTGAGATCCTGGCCAAGAGGAATCAGAAACCTGAGGTCTGCATGGCCCAGAGGGAGCAGTTCATCAGAGATGCAAAGGAGGCCAAGAAGACAAAGCAGGTAGCCAAGAAGCCTGGGGCCCTGAGTGCAAAGGCCTCTGCCAAGACTGCACAAAAACCCAAGGTCACCAAGCCCATGAAGGTCAACACCCATTGCATCAGTGGAAAACATTGAACCAGACTCATTGCTTTGCTTGTGAATAAAATTGCGGTTAACCCTTGAAAAAAAAATCATCCATCCATTATCTTTACCCGCTTCTTCCTTTTTTGGGTTGTGGGGGGTCACTGTGCGAGAGGGGGGTGGGGGGGATACCATGGACTGGTCTCCAATCCGTCACAGGGATGAAGACAAACAACCATTCACTCTCTCACTCACACCTAGAGACAATTTAAAGTTGCCAATCAGCCTAACATGCACGTTTTTGGTCTGTGGGAGGAAACTGGAATACTGTGCCTGGAGCTTTTGGGTGGTCTGTAAATTTAATGTTTTTCCTACAGCTTCAGGTAGTTTCTCTGTTTTCAGTCTAAAAGATGCCGTCAGCTCAGTAAAGTTGCAGCTAAACTTTAAAGCGATCAGGATTTTTCTTGTTGTCTTTGCAGAGGGAGGGATGCTGTTGCTGTTTCCACTCACTGCTGAGCTTTTAGTCCAGTGAACTCAGCAAGCAGCCGCTGAATACATGAAATACACACTCCACACGGTCACATTTTAAAGAAACTAATCAATCTCATTATTATTTATATATTTGACTCTTCACCACACTGATCTGAGAGCAGAAGAAATAATCCAAGTTAAGATGTATGAAGCTAATTGTCTAAAGCAAACACTCTTAATACAAAGTATATTTACTTATAAAGCAGTTGTTTTCAAATGCTATTAAATATTATTTTACTGTGAGGGGTTTTACATTCAGATCTACAGAAACAGCAAGCCAAAGGAGGAAAAACTAACAGTGACGATTTAATTGACAACGCAGTCCCTGAGACTATTCTTCTCATTCAACCACCTTATTAAAGAGATAATACGTATATTAATGGCATTAATGTCTAAGGGGTGTGTCTTTTTAACAGCTACTGGTTTTGCAGAACTGAAGAGGGCAGAGGAACTGAAGTGGTCAGGCGTCTTCATCATGGCGTCAACTGTTGTTAGTCTGCTGGCATAAAAAGCTGGCCGCCCGTGTTTCAGTTACGCACTAACAGTGACATCACATGTTTTAGTCCGAACGTCATGTCGGCTTAAATAAATGGATGTTTTGAGACAGAAAGTTAATCAATGCAGGTGTGAGGCCAGAGCGCCTCTGTGATGGAGCATCCCTGCCTCTCCTTCACTCTGTAGTCACACACACACGTCAAGAAAACGTACATATATTTAAATTAAATATATATTTTTGGTTTAATTTGGATTATGAGCAGAGAATGCACTGAAATGTTTGTTTAAATTGTGTAAACCAAGCGGACTGTACTGAAAATAGACATCACGTCTTGTGGGAGGGTCAGTAGATTAAGAGTAGCTGCCGACACCGAGGAGGCAGAGGAAGATTGTGGAAAGTGGTTACAGAGAAGGTGTATTGATGTGTCACGCTTGCAAGGAAGGCAAGTGTTTCTCCATTTTTTTAAAAAGAGAAAATAAATACTGGGATGATCTGATGCGTTAACTTACCAGTGGATGTGTTTGGAGAACTTTTGTTCAGATTCACAAGATGTTTGCTTGGAAAAGAACCCTGTGACAGCATCACATGCATAAGATCTGAGCAGAGCAAGGAAACCCTGCCTTCAACACATTCATCCAAAACACGGAGCGAGTTAAAAAAAAAAGATGTATAAACCAGTAAGATGTTACGTTTAATTTCTTAAATCCTTTACCTTGATCAGTTTGTTGATTTTGTTTGTCAAGCCGAGCTTTCTTGCGTTTTAACTGTAGGTGTTCAGGCTCTGCAGGTGGAGAGGTGGGGATATTTTAAGAAGCAGAACAACTCGCTGCTGTAGAATCCATGATGGCGGCGCTGAAAATACCTCCACTTACGTCACATCACCAATCTGCAGCAGAAACACTGCAGGAGTGTAATTACTGAAAGTGAGCGCGGCTGATAACCTGTTTACTCTTACACATAAATGTGTGTGGGTGTGTGTACCTGGTGTCTTATGTACACACCTACTGTCAGGATCAGTAGTTCTTTGGGAACCATGGACCACACCAAATATGGTGGAATGCCATTTTTATACAACTGTCAAAGGTGGGACGTATTACTAGATGTATTTACGTATATACTGTCCGTAAACTTTCTCTTGTCCCATCCGTAACTTCTGATCCTCTCAAGAGAATTGGAACCTTCATACACATATGAATCATCACTAGAAGGAGTGTGGCGTACACTATTCATCACCCCTGCGACAAGGTGAAGGTCACAAATCAACGTCAAAGATTATACAAGGTCTTTGCTTGTCAGGGCCATTGCTGTAGTATGCTGTGAAATACTTTGTCAATGGATACATGCTGTTCAGTTGTTGAGGTGGAGGTTAGGTTAAGGCAGGGCTATTCAACTGGTGGCCCGGGGGCCAGTTCAGGCCCATGGGTGAGCTCAGATTGGTCCACCAACAGGTTAATTCTTAAATAAAACTAGATTTTAAATCGTAAAACAAACTCACTTAATGAGAACAACAACTGGATGTCCGACCAATTGACTTTCAGTAACTGCCCCCCACCCCGAACAGTTTAGTTGAATAGCCCTGGGTTAAGGACTTATGTGTGAATTTAGTTTAAGTTAGGGTTGAGTATGTACTAGTAATGGTTAGGTTTAGTGTAAAGGTCAGAGTTAGGCTTCTAAATGAATGGAAATCAATGCATGGTCCTAATAAGGATAGAAATACAAACGTGCGTGTGTCTCATAAACAACTGTACAAAATTTAAAGAGACTTGCAGGAAGTAATCACTGGATGTACTCTCCATCTTCAGCCGGTTACCTTTAGAAGTCAACCCGATTCAAGATGGCTGCCACCGCCAGCTGACTCAAAAACACAAAAGTGACTGTAATTCTGTCAGTTTTACAAACATTGAGCTAGAATTTGTTGTGGTAGTAGCTGAGAGTGACCCTCATCATATCCTCTGAGCTCGTCATATTTCATGAGCTTGTTCATGGGGTTGTTTTTGAAGTTTGACCAAAAGAACCACGACCCCATCTTTGCTCAATATAAGATGATTATAATGTAAAGCTCTGGCATGAAAGACAGAGAATGTGCATCTTCTCCTGGTCTTTTGGTTTTCAGATTAAAAAAAGGTAAAACCTGAATACCTTTTTGGTTGTTTTGTTAAGTAACATGAATATATCAGCCTTCTGTTTGGTCCGTGGTCATTCAGCGTGTGGCTCGAACACGAACACATCTTATCACACAGCTTGTAACAAATGTCTGGGATAGTCAGCGCCGCTCGGCAATTAGCGTGACACGAGCGGTGATATTTAATATTGGTGTAAATGTCAGTGGGTCAGTGATATCAGTCGCCCACCTGCCCCCCACCAGCTTCCTGGCAGATGACAGAGAGGAGAAACTTGATCATTAGAGGATAGTTTCAGTGGTTGCAGAGCCAGGGTTACAGTAAGTCCATGCAGCTAGAGACGGGGGACGGTGGGAACAGGTTTTGGTGCTTTAGCTCTGGCGGAGGCTGGAGTTGAGGCGGGTTGCAGGAACAATGAAGACCGAGGAGGCGGTGGTTTTAAAACCCAACGCTCTGAAGGCCGATCAGCAGTTACAGGTGGGGGTGTTGGACAGATCTTCTCCTGAGCCAGTGCTGCATGCTGCTGGGCTGGCTTTTACATGTCTGCCTGTGCAGCAGGTCCTCATGCATCCAAGAAAACACATCAGGTCAAACCATGATGGTGCGGGTAAGACCGTTGCTGCTGCAGTCAGCATGTAGAGCCACAGATTTTACAGAATCTGCATCCCATCCATTTATTTTTGTTGCATCTGTAGCACCCAACTTTTCCATTCTTTGATTCACAGCTTTATGAACTGCAGGTTGGTTTCTTGTGTGTCATGAACCGGTGCAAGTGCAGCATGGCAGATCTTTTTGCAGCTCTACTGTGTGTGTATATACTTTGTACATCCAAAAATGAAGCTTCTAAAAATAGAGCATCTGAACTTACAGGGTCACGCAGTCCTTGCTTCAGGGGGTGAAGAAGCAAAGCGGACTCTTTACTGAATAGGAATGGTCCTGACGTGTGCGTGCCAAGACATGCTAATCTGGGGAAGCATTTTATTGCGGTGTGTATTAATGACTTTGGGCGAGCACCAAGACAGACGTCCAGAAGTGCTCAGACATGGAGCAAGTCCAAAATATCTTCATACTGTATGTGCCACTAGACCTCCACACCAAAAGATTAAAATTACAAGAAAGTCGATTTCTAGAGTTGATGTTGCAAATGTTGTCATTAAATCTTTGAGCGAACATCTTGTGATCTCTCTTAACTTCGATGGGTTTTGATTCACTGTGCGTTACATTCGGACCAACATTGATCTGGATTAAATTGGTCAAAGCAGAAATAGACTCAAAGGAAAATATCTCCTGATGGATGTGTGTGTGTTCAGTTACACACACCCTTACACAGACAGAGAGAGCATCTGTCTTTCTTGGCACTGGGCTCTAGTGGATGGCATTGATTTAGACTTCTGCTCCTCTTCCTCCACTCCTCGCTCACTTCATCTTCTCACGTCGCTGCCATCTCCAAGTCGCTCCCTGCACATCACCTCGCAGAGCAGAGGAGTTTTGTCTTTGTGGCCACGTGTCGTGCTTCCTCAGCGTCCGGACGTAGACGTTTGGGAAAGATCAACACTGAACTTCAAACGGGGAAGGGTTTCGAGACTCGACATGACGAGTCAGACTTTAAGCGCTGCAGCTTCATGGGGGATTACGAGCGCTTCCCCATTTCTTGATGAGCAACGTAGAGTAACTGCTAATCCCTCTTGAACAGCAGCTCCACTGCTGCTCAGCTTGATCAGTTTATGTAGTTTGAAGGCTGTACCTGTGTGGTCCTCCTGTGGTCAGACTGCAAACTGCAACTTACAATACAACCGTGAACCTCCAGTTATAGAAAGTATTAAATGAAAACACATTTTACACACCCATCAGATTTTTGGAAGCACTATTTTTTATTTTAAAATCTCAGTTTAAGTTTTATTCCATCCGTGTCCTTCTGAGCATTATATTAAGTTTCCTTATATTTTTACATTTATTACAGGGTATATTAAGAGTCAGAGTCAGAGAGTCAGAGAATCTTTATTGTCATTTGCACCACATGTGGTACATGTGATGAAACGAAATTAT
>JARVLU010001196.1:19294257-19306710 GCA_031762415.1 Simpsonichthys santanae | reverse complement strand
AGTATATATATATATATATACAGTATATATATTTTTTTTTTATTCTTTTTTTTTTTCATTTGCTTAAAAGTATAGTCTCTTCAAATGATTGGGGGTGGCCAATGGGGTGGCTAAAGAATAGTGGCCAATGCCACCATTGGACACCTGCTAGCTCCACCATTGCACCTGGTAGTGGATACAATTGCTCCCTCTGCTCGCCAGGATCTGTCACTCTGCACCACTTTGTAAAATAACAAACTCATCCTTTATTCTTATACACAGTGTAACTCCTACCCACTTGGGTATCTTGTACCAAGTATAT
This sequence comes from Simpsonichthys santanae, assembly GCA_031762415.1. NCBI lineage: Eukaryota > Metazoa > Chordata > Actinopteri > Cyprinodontiformes > Rivulidae > Simpsonichthys > Simpsonichthys santanae. The sequence continues at coordinate 19,306,409 of JARVLU010001196.1, read as the reverse complement.
TACTGTGTACTTGTATTCGCTATTCAAGTTCAGTTAATAAAAAAAAATCATCTTGAAAACTACAAACATTCACTATTCTAATCGTTCAAAGATGGGGGACAGTGGTGCACTGCTTGTTATTATTTTTAATTATAGTATTTTCAAACGTTTAACTGAAAGGCACAGCTATTAGGAACAATATGCATTACTTTCCTAAAACGTTCCAGAGGCATCATTCTACCTGTTTATATTTGAGAACCATGGCCTCAGATTTGAAAGAGCTCACTCACCCCAACTGCTTCTATCTACTTGCCTGTGACAATGCTGTAATTCTTGGCTTGCACATATTAGAAGCTATGTAATTTGCAAAAAGCAGAGACCCTGAGGTTCCAAAACATATCCTCCTCTCCATGACTGCACCTTCAGCTTACAGTATAACCTCGTCATGAATACTACAAACATGATCTGTGACAAGGGGCTGTCCTGGTAGAGTCCAACCTGCACTAAAAAAAGCATAGATACACTTTGTGAAGTGATACTGACTCTTCACATCAAAATAATTCATCTGAAGTAGTTTATATATCTGATTAAGATGTCTCCTATGCATAGGTTTTCCAGGCATTTCTCACTGGAAGGAGACCCCATAGGGCAAACCCAGAACTCACTGGAGGGATTGTATACATTCCCTGCCCTAGGGATGCATAGGGATCCCCTAAAAGAGCCGGAAAGTGACAGTATCTCACTAGAGAGAGGGACATTTCCTTTTTGGACATGTTGCCTCTACAGCTTGACCATGGATAAGTGACAGAAAATGGCTATAAGGATGGAGATGCCTATCTTATAAACGAAGGAAATTTAAATAAAATTAAATAAAAAAAAAAGCTGCATTAGAGATGAAAAAATGGTGGTAGTTATAAGAGCTCTTTTTTGTGGCACTGTAGGGAAAGCAAGACAAGGAAATCACACTCAAACCATGCTGTCTTTAAGTGAGTAGCTCTCTTTAAAACATTGACATAGGAGAACAAAATCACTGAGAAAGTGGTGAAATCCCAGGGAGTGTAAGTGGCATTAACCTATAGACCATGTTTATCTACTGATGGCAGGCGCAAAGCCCGCAGTATATCTATCTTTGCTAAGCCCTTACCAGTTGTGTACTTTTACAAAGCTGTCTGTTTATATTTTGTAGACGCTGAGGTTTTAGAGTTAAGATTGTATTTCTGATAAATGACTTCTCCGAATCGGAAAAGCCCAGAGGGACCAGCTGAGAGATGTGTTTGCCTTTTCCCTTATAACAGGTTTTATTTCAAAATAAAATTGTGAATAAAGACTGGAATTTATTAGATACTTAATACTAGGAAAACACACATTTTTTAAAAGCACAATTTTAATCACAAAGTGATGTTAAACTGTTTCTTTCCCACACATTTAAGAGTTCAAGGTTGTGGTGTTTAATAGTGCATGTGAAATGTTCTTATAAAAATGTAATCAATTCAGGAAACAAACTTTTAAAAGTAAAATTTTGTATGTTCTGAATATTGTTGTAATCTAACATAACCTTATTTTTTCTTCTCATTTAAGGCCTTGGATCCCAACACTTTAACATGTCACTTGTTCATAACATATATTACTATTTTGTTTTTATATAAAACAAATATAACATTTGGCAGAACTTTTACATTTCACAACTCCAAACATGTGTGCTTGATATTTTGTATATTTAAATTCAATTTTGGATCAGATTTGATCTTTTTCAACAGCTTGAGGTCATCATAGATGTGTGTGGTAGTACGTGAATGTGTGTACATAGGGCCCCATTAAAGATATTTGCTAAATGACTCCTTGCATGTATTTGTTGGACACGACATGGAAAAGGTGGGCGGATAAAGGCTTTCGCCCACTAATCTCTGCTTCAGCAAAGACCACAGATAGACTGAAAGTCCCGTTCTGGGAGGTAGAGATGGAGGCTACTTGGGGTGCATACTGGAGCAGATGAGTACCGGTATGTCAAAGGGAATGGGTCCCAGGGATTACATGGTCTCTTTAGGAGCCTGAATGAGACCCAAACCAAATAAAGCTTTCAAGATTAGTTATTGCTTAAAGCTTCTGGTTTTCCTGCTTTAAGTTCCAGTGTTTTGGGGGAATGTCAAACAGTAAAATTGTAAGAATGGAAAATCATCAGTCTACTGCCAAATCTTTTCATTTTTAGTAATAGGATAGTTACTGCAATAACCATTACCATCCTGATAAATTTCCTATATGAAGAAGTTAAGACAAGATACTGTATGTGAAAGACAGAAGCTGTTATTGTCAAAATGAAATGTTAAAATGCTGTACAGTACAATGTTTTATACAATGTTAATTTAATGATGTATTTGTTGTGTATTGCATTGTGATGCATTGTGCAGAGTGGTGAAGGCTGCACAGAAGTATGTCGGAGTCAGCCTTCCCACTGTCACAGACATCTACACCTCCAGATGCAGGAAGAGGGCCAAATGCATCATGAAGGACACCACTCACACAGCACACACACTTTTTGCCCCACTTCCCTCAGGCAGGAGGTTGAGGAGCATTAAGTGTAGAACCACTAGACTGAGGAACAGCTTCTACCCTGAGGCTGTTAGACTCATGAATATCTAACCAGCTGTGATGTCAGAAAGTCCGAGCTGAAAGCCCAACATCTGTAGTCACGAATCACCACTGTATTTTAATGAGGCTTGGTTATGAAGTCTGTGTTAAACAAATAATCTGATATTTAGAATATTCTCAATCTTCCTAATTTGGCGTTTGGGAACTTTATTAGAGATCTTCATTTAAACATAGTTCATTCAACTTCACTGGTGGGTTCACAAACAGTCGTAATGGCAGTTAGGAAATACTGACATATTAAACTTTATTCAGAATTAGCTCAGAATTAGCTTATGCTGCTTAGGATTTGTAAAATAAACCCTTACTCGTTTTACTGTTCTCCGAGCGTCGTACTCTGTGGACAAAACACTTGCCATGAAACACACACCACCAACAACGCTTCTTCAGCTAACTGAAGAAAAAGCTGGCTCAATATTCTGAGCTCATAAATAATTAGGGGGTAAAGAAACAAAGAAAAGCGACAGGAGAGCATCTTGTTCTGGACACTTGAGGGTTTCTTTTCTAAAACAGACAGCCATACAGGAACTGAAGTACGAGCTGCTGGACCTCTATGTCTACTCCTGTTGCTGTTTCATAATATCTCTTTATGTTTTCAGTGAATTGATGGATCTGAGTAAATACTTTTTTTTTTTTCAACAGTGTTAGAGCAGCATACTCTCGCAATAACACAGATGGGAGCAAAATGTTACATGTTTAATTCTATGTCTGTTATTCTCACCAACATCAGTCCTTTATGCAAACCTGCAGCACACAGAAGGCAGGAAGACCTCAGCCTCATCTCATTGATATTCATCAGTTTCTCTTTTCTCCTCCGTTCTCTCCGTGCAGTCATTGGACAGAACAGGTGAGTGGCTGCTGATTACAAAACACTCTCTCTTACCTTTGATCTCCTGAGGTGTGGGGCTTTAATCCATCTTGCAGCACAGGAGGCTGTCTGATCTAGGTGGGTGCTGTAGTCACTTATCTTCTCATCGCCTCACGTCCACATGTGGCTTGTGTTGCTAGCTCTCACACAGGTGTGTGTAAATGCACACACAATCAGAGTTTGGATTTCGGAAGATGAGCTGCTGTCCACAGAAAATCTGTAAGAACAAAAAGAAAAGAATAATTCTGTCAGAAAACACAAAGTAAAATAAATATAAATCATGTAAAACATAGTATTAGTTAAAGTGGTCATCAACTGAAAATAAGGCCTGCTATGTGAAGGAATATGTATCACTCACCACCTTTTTTGCAAGAAGGGATGCATTTGTTGTTATTCTGGTCAAACCTTGACATTGATTTTATGCACAATCTCAAGAGATTATGTGAGATCCTGCAGGATTTATTAGCACTCAGAAAATGTGTTGGTAATGACTTTCAGTCTCTGACACACCAGATTTTAGCTCAACGTATGTTCATCTAAGTAACAAGTAGTAATATGTGTCTGTTAGCTAAAGCTGATTAGCTGTGACAGCCATCTTGAATCAGCTGGTGTCCATCCAATGACAACTTTATGAAGGTTTCATTAAAAAAAAAAAAAAATTACTAACAAACACCATAATTTTTCTCAGTTTTAGGCAAAAATCGTGCACAGTATGGAGTACATGTTTTGGGATGATGCTCAGTTGCTACCACACCAAACTTTTGCTCATTATCTTAAAATTGTATTTAATTTTAAATCTTTGTTTGTTTTGCTTAAATCAGTTGGATATGGTGGCCTTCTTGAATCAGGTTGACTCAAAAACACGTATTTGCACATGTTTAAATAATAATTTGTGAAACATCTGTGCAATAATTGTTTTGATATTTTGCTTATATTACAAATAAACGAACGCACACAAACATGGATAAAATCATCACACCGCTTCACCTTCTTCAGTCTCGTTCCTAAAGCTGAGGACCGTCGTTGTCCAGCACTGATCTGCCTAACAAACCTCAGCTCTAAAGTTCTCAGTAACATTCTGCTGATGGGCTTGTTTTACTATATGTCCCTTACTCAGCTAGATAACCTTCCTCTTATACTGCACACCCAACATTTTCACTCTGCCCCTTAACATTTACTTTGAAGAGCTTTTCAAACTCATCAGCATTCAAAATAACACTCAGCAGACTACATTATAAGACAAGTTTTATGGTAAATGAGAAAGTAAATGTCACTTACAAAACAAGCATTAATCTCATGTCATTGCATTTTAATGGCACTCTTAGTCAGAAGAGAATTACACCTCTCCCCAGAGACCAACCTAATCACTTAGCACCAACGGTGGAATCAATGTCCTACATCACAACAGATGGGCAGCCTGTCATGTCACATGTGAACATCTCTACACACAAAGTTGCAATCTTTATTTTATCTCTCCTAATTCAAGAAGTGGTCTTTTTTGAGTGCAAGTTGCTCCAAGTTACATATTCACTACCCGATGGAGCTCGCAACATGGGCGAGTGATTGAATCTGGCCTTTGATCTATGAATCACAGAAATATTTGGCCTCCCAAAAAAAGAGGGCTGCTCATCTAAACGAGCTCAAACTCTGCACTGCACTAAAAATGTCCTTGAAAACACATCCACTGAGGTTCAAGTAGACTGGATCAACAGCTGTTGAGACAAATGAGGAACACTCAGAGACACAGATATACAAAAATAAATATTTATTAAAGAGATAGGCAAGTTCTTCATACATGGTTTAATCCTTCTTGTTTAAAGTGCTTCCATGTTCTTGGTTCTTTAGGATGCTTGACATCTCATTTATTCTACATCAAATGAAAAAAGGGAGTAACATACTTAAATTGTGCAGATTTTTACTGGTTTACCTTAAGAATGGCCACAACAAAAAACAGCAACTGTTGCAACTGACTTTTAATAGACTGGCTGTTAGACAGCTCACACAACCAGCATTCACCCCACAGTGTGACACTTTGTGATAATAACTTAGAACAAGACATTTTTTAAGTCAAAGTTTGAACAACACAAACTTTTTTATATTGGGGAAGATATAAACTTCTATATACTTTTATTGGATGTAACTGGGACCCTGTGTAGATAATGTTTTTCCACCACATGTACCATATGTGTTGTAAATGACAAAGAAACCTTGACCTTGAAATATGTCCCATTGCGTTTGGCCATACATGACGAAATTAAAGGAAAATACAAAAACTGGTTCGCGAAACTGAATTAAATGTAGTCATAATTATGTTTTCTTCCTAATCTATTTTGAAAATCTTTTGTGAGAATACATGGACATACCATTTAGAGCTTGTGCAGAAAACTAAAATGCATTTTAATCAATAATAGTCATTAAATGACAACCAATTTTCTTTTTGTCTCGCTGTTGCAGTAAAACAACTATATCTTTAGGTTGCAGAATGTTTACGTGCATTATGTTTAAAGGAGATTTATGCTGGTTTTGTGAGTTTGATTTGCATTCTTATTTGTTATTTGCTTGTGAAGATGTGAGTGCAAATTAAAGGGCACTAATAAACTTTGCACCTCATTAAAAAAAGTGATTAAACTGAATGGATTTTTCTCCTAAACTGCTGCTCACCCGTAAACAAATGTCTCCTAATACACGTTGATGAAATGTTGTTCTAAAATAGGTTTATTCCAAATTACCAACAAACATCTTGTACAATTTTAGGCATTGAAACAATTCAAGAAATGTAAATTGACATTTTATTGTGGATTCAATCAAACATGGAAAGGGTGTAAGAGCTATATAGATTTTTTTTTTCTGTTTTTGCAGCTGCAGAACTATCAATCCCCATAGGTGATTTGAAAAAAAAAAAAAAAAAAAAAGGACACACAGCACAGCACATGCAAAAAAGCTGCTGCAGATAAAATAGAGGCTCAGGAAGTTATTTTTTTATGGATCTGTCATTAGAAGGGCACTACAGCAACCTGCAGCTCAAACACAATTCCAGTGAAAGTAAAGTTGGCCTTACCATAAACCAAATAAATAAATAAATAAATAAATAAAAAAAGAAATAAAAAATAAAAAAATAAAAAAAAAAAGCTATGAAGAAAGATATGAACTATAAAAAAGAAAAAAAATATATCTGATATTCTCTTGTCTCCCTTACTGGGACAGGGATGCATCCAGTACAATTGATATGACACACCCTATCAATCAACCCAGTAAGCTTTACAGCACTTACAAATTAGCAATTGTAATTTGCGAGGAATATGAACCAAACTCTTGCACCACTTGTAAAAAGACCAAACATTTAGTGCCAATGGGCCTCCATTCAAGGTCACGGTCAATGTTTCTTTATTGTCATTCACATCACATGTGGTACATGTGGTGGAACGAAATTCTGTACATAGGGTCCCAGTTACATCCAACAAAATAATAAATATAAAGTCAAATATAATAGAATAGAAATAGCAACAGCCTTTACTGTCCCATGGATGGGACAAAACAGTAATAAGATCTAAGGTAGGAACTAAGAAATTGCTAAACAAAGAATATACAAAGCACTTATAATACAAAAACAATACGCCAAACAACAGCAGCAGCAACAATCCCATACTTGCAGAGCACCCTTCACAGTATACCTGGACGAACACAGTCAAACACCTTCTCCAAGTCCACAAAGCACATATAGAATGGATGTGCAAACTTCCATGACACCTTGAGCACTATAGTGAGATTAAAGAGCTGGTCCAGTTGTCCACGGCCAGGACAGAACCCACATTGTTTCTCCTAGATAAGGTTTGACTAACGATCTGTCTTGCTTATCCAGTACCCCTGGATAGACCTGCCCAGGGATGCTAAGGAGACTGATGCCGTTATAATTAGAGCACACCCTCTGGTCACCCTTTTTTAAGAGGGGAACCAATACCACAATCTGCCAATCCATTGGCATTGCCCTCTATGTCCATGCAACGTTGCAAAGGCATGCCAACTAAGACCCATAACATTCAGAGTCTTAAGGAAATCATAGTGAATCTCAACCACCCCTGGAGCTCTGCCGATGCAGAGCTTTTTAACTACATTGGTGAACTCAGCTATGGTTACGGACAGACAAACCCCGAAGTCCTCTGACTCAGCTTCCTTCATGGAAGACGTGTTAGTGGGATTGAAAAGGTCTAAGTATTTCTCCCATCGTTTGACAACATCACTAGTTGAGGTCAACAGCACTCCACCTTCACTGATCACAGTGTCTGTAAAGCACTGCTTTCCCCTCCTCAGCAGCCTGATGGTTTGCCGGAATATCCTCAAAGTCGATTGAGAGTTTCTGTCCAAGGCCTCATCAAACTCCTCCCACATCTAAGGTTTTGCTTTAGCAAAAGCCAAGGCTGTGAGCTGTTTAGCCTTTCTTGTTGGCTGGTGGGACTGCCTCTGGAGTCCCACCAGCTAACAAGGCCTGATAGGACTCCTTCAGCTTGACAGCCTCTCTAATCTGGGGAGGCTGGCTGGCATATTCTGCCAGGCATTCCCAGTATCATGATCTGTTGTTAGTTTGAACCCAAGATCAGGTAAGACTTAGAGGATTCAGTAATAAAATAAAATATTTATTAAACACAACAAAAGGGCTGGAGTGGCAGCAAAACTTATGTATGGGGAGAAGATTACATGAGGAGCAGGAACAGAACATGACACGAAGCAGGATAATTCTCAGACAGGGGAGCAATAACAAAATGCAGAATATAAGAACACAATAACGAGGGGACAAACACAAACACCTGGGAGAGGACAACCAGTGGCGGTGGTAGGGACTTGATCACACGAGAAGCAGGACTAGGACATACCGCAAGGGGGCACAATCCTCATACCCTAAAAACCCTCACTACACTTTTGGGTCTACTGGGTCTGTCTGGCATTTACCCCCTCTATCTGTTCCAACTCACTACCAGGTGGTGATCAGTTGACAGCTCAGCTCCCCCCTTCACCTGAGTGTCCAAAACAAACAACTGTAAATCAGATGACATAATTAAAAAGTCAGTCATCAATTTATAACCTTGGGCATCCTGGTGCCAAGTGTACTGTTGGACACCCTTATGTTCAAACATGGTACATATGATAGACAAACCATGACTAGCACAGAAATCCAACAAGAGAACACTGCTTGGGTTCAGACCAGAGAGCTTGTTCTGCCCAATCATGCCCTTCTAGGTCACACTGTCATTACCCACATGGGCAGTGAAGTTTCCCAGCCGATCAAAGGAGTCCCAAGCTGGAGCACCTTCCAGAACCCCTGCTAAAGACTCCAAGGCCGGATACTTCAAACTGCTGTTTGGCACGTAGGGTCCATTGGGAGGCAAACCCATGTTGCTCATTCAGGCTGAGCCCAACTGGACCCCATGGATAGAGACCCAGTCACCAAATGCTCTTCGATGAGCCCCTTCCCCAGGCCTGGGCCCCCATAACCCGCATTTAAGCAAGGGGCATTGAGGTCCTTTTTTGTATTTGTTCATACTGGTGTTGAATCGCTCTTTGTCTAGCCTGTCACCTACCAGTCTGCCTTGGGAGACCCTACCAGGGGCAATTACAGTTGATCCTGATAGCATAGCTCTTAGGATCATTCAGGTGTACAAACTCCTCAATCACGATAAGGTGGCGAATCACTGAGGAGTGCACAATCTTCTATATTTTCTTCCATGAATCACATTGTGTTTAGCTTAACTGGAATATTTTACGTAGGCAGGGAAACATATTTAATCAAACAAAGATGTAATTTGTCTGTTATTTGTTCACTGAGCTGCAGGAATACTGGTAGTTTTAGCTTCATCGTTTCAAATAAACTTTAGTCATTTTATTAAGAATCTACACAGAATATTTCTTCAGAGAAATATGAACTGTCTGGTTGGTAAGTCAGTATGTAACAGTAGATGAAATGGTAGGAAAACAGAAGTAAATATCTGACATAAACAAACAAAAATCAAGTGATGGTGAGTCTAAAGGCCAAGGAGTTTTCTTTATTAAATTGGTCAAGAGAAAGGGGTCTATTCTATGTTAGCTTGATGTACTTGGATTTATTTTTAGAGGTCATGACTTCAGTAACTTGACCAGACAGTGGAAGATGACTGACAGGACTTCACTACACAGAGTCTCAGTCAAGTGATGCTTTAATATCAAGGGAGCCGTCAGGAGGACAGAAACAGCTTTAAGACTTTGTATTTCTTGCTTGTCATTGTTCTGGTAAATAGCTTTGCAAAGGCTGTTTTAGCTGACTGTCTGATTGTCTGCAGACCCTGTAATGGCTTGTGATGACAAAAGACTTTGCAGTAAATGGACACTGACTAATCAAGACCATCCAAATGTGATGGACCATCAATGTAAAGAAAAGGTGACAGAAAAATTATATGGGTGGATGAACGATGAATGTCAGTGTGTGTTGGAGAGAAAGAGACAAAGAATGTGAAGTTTGAGGCATGAGGGTGAAGGACTGTAGAGTCGAAGAAAAGAAGGATGGACTGCAAGACAGAATGTGGCAGCGAGAGGAGTGGGAAGGCAAGGAGGGGGTCTCAGGAGCTGGAGAGGCTGAGTGAGTGGCAGACTGCCATGCCAGGCATTGCAGGACAGAACAGAGTCATTTAAGCATCTGCAGTCGATGCTGCTGAATGGCAACAGGGCTTCCTCTGCTGCGAGTTACAGTGACGTGCCTGGAGTGTAGAGCAGACGTCTTCCTGTGGCATGGAGTGTCAAATCACTTCTGCACGAGACACACACTCGAAAACAGCTGCACACACACCTCCTCCCAGTGTGTCTCTTTCCTCCTACTGGCCAGTGGATGCCCCTTTTGTGCAGTGTCACTCCTCTATTATGGGGGCATTACAGGAGCATTATAGAAACCCAAGTCAACGTTGAACTCTGAAAAAATGTGCTGCTATGACAGAGCTGAATCAAGTCTTGCTATTTATAGTCACATTATTTATTTTCATTATGTGCTACATGGTGTATAGGAAAAAAAATAATTATTTGCATGTGTACAACAGAAACAGAAACACATAGATTGTGATTTAAATAGGGGAGGGGGGGGAGGCATTTGTGACCTATAACATCAAAGTCAAATGCAGTCAAAATGTGCAAAACACATTTTCAGGTTCATGGCTGTATAAGCTACTTATTGACACTTAGATCACCCCGACATCATGAGCATTTCCAGATATGTATTTGTCTTGCTAATTGCTATAATTCCTGGAGAAACCATGGTGAGTCCAATTTCCGTAATCTGTTGAGTATTTCTGGATTTAATTTGAGAGAGGAAGCCTCAAACTATACTTGGATATCAAGATGTTCCAGGTTTTGAAAGAGGCTTCTCTAGCATGCAGAGAAGGCTGCAACATTTTAAGCCTTTTCTGCTCAAAATCATTGCTAGTGGTTGGTACTGTTCAGAAAATTGCTTCAAACATTCATTAGGATTATAATTTGGACATTTCATTCAATGGACTCATAGAACATGTATTTACTCATCATATTTTGATTAAATGGAGTTAGCACAAACTTTTCAAACAATGCTCTTTTACTGCCTTCATCTCAGTGTACCACTTAGTGACTTAACCCTCAGGTTGACTCAATGAGTCAAAGTGAAATGAGTGAGCAAAACCAGGAATTCCGTACTGGAATGGGTGGTTATAGTCAATGGTACCTGTATATTGGAGGAAAAGAAGGATAGAGTAAACAAAAATGGAAAAAAGTTCAAGTTCCTGACAGCCTGGTGGATGAAGCTATTCCTAAGTCTGCTGCACCTGGCCCGTAAACTCCTCAGTTGCTAGCGAGGGCATCTTCCAGCAGGATGCAATGTAGGCTCCATACCAGCCAGTGATACAAGTGGGCAGCACACTCAATTGTGTCCCTGTAGAAGGTGCATATGAAGGTAAAGTTAGGGGCTCTGTAATGCTCCAAACGCTCAGGAAACTGAAAATGTGTTGTTGAGACAAAAGACTTGTTTAACTGTTTGATTCAGGATCATTTATTTTACCGACTGTAGGTAAAGTAAGGCATCCACATTATAAATGTGTCCTTGCTTTTGCTTCCTGGACAGCCTGAAGGACAAAAGCAGCACATCTTTGAATCCTGCTGGGATTTAACCTATACCCGAGGACAGCAAGACTTCACATATCCTCTTTTTCATTGGTAATTTATTCTTCATGACCTGAAATACAATTTCCCTCTCTTAGGATACATGTGCATAATCTACTGCAGTTGTCATGAAAACAGATGGTACACTGCATTTTCCTTTAGAAGAAAGGATTGTGTCAGGGCATTTTGCAGATGAAAAAAAAAAAAAAAAGAAAAAACAAACAAAAAAAAAACTTTCAGAGATTTTTTTTAATTTTCATTTTATTTATTTATTTCGAACAGACCGAAAATACAATCAAGAAAGAAAAAGAAATAAATAACACAAACCAAATAAATAAAAGTTAATACAAATAATTATGCCCAAGTGACATTATTCCAAATTTTTGTAGAAAAGTGTTTAACATAACAAATAACTCCTTCCTTATATATCTAAAATCATTAGAATACAGTAGTCCCTCGTTTATCACGGGGATCCGTACCCTGAAGCTCCACGATGAGTGAAAAACTGCAAAGTAGATTA
>JARVLU010001196.1:19276229-19291061 GCA_031762415.1 Simpsonichthys santanae | reverse complement strand
TCTTCTTCTTGTGTTGTTTTATGGCGGTTGGCAGACCAGCGTAAGGTGCATTACCGCCACCTACTGAGCTGGAGTGTAGACAGGAGATAAAAATTTTTAAAAAAAAGCTAACTCGGAAGATCTGCGCTGCTATCAGTAATGCTCATGACGTTAACTACCCCCCAATATGGCGCCCATGACGTCACGTGCAAAAGACCTATTATTACCTATTATTATTATTATTATTATTATTATTATTATTATTATTATTATTATTATTATTATTAATCAGTAATAATAATATTAATTATCTTTAATTATTAATGTTAACAATTATCTATTTTAATATTACTAACCATGAATATAAATTAATATTTGATAGTAATATGCATTATAATAATTTTGAATGTTGATCATTAATATTTAATAACAATTAACAAATTACCAATATATTAATACAGTACTTATTAATATTATTAATTAGTATTGATTATTGATATTTACTATCACTAATATTGATATTTATTATTAATAATATTTTACTAATATAAATAGGCAGTCCCCATCAAAGTTTTTCCAGGAACTTTCTAGTTCATCCTCTATCTGTCTGAGACATGCTGTAATTCACTCCAAGGTGGTGCACCGGCTGCACTGGTCCAAGGACAAGCTGTCCAAGATCAAAGCCAACCTGGACTCCACATGTAATCATTGTAAACAAACTCCAGCTACACTCTGGCATACATTGTGGACCAGTCCCAAACTGCTGACTTTTTGGCAATCTATTTTTGACACCTTTTCTGGGATATGTGAGAAAACTGTACACCCATTACCATTCATCTCACTGTTAGGAGTGGTCCCTGTGGATACATCCTTCAGCAAGTACAAGAAGGGTGTGATTGCTTATGGCTTTCTTCTGACCAGAAGACTGGTTCTGTGAAATTGGAAGGACACAGCATATGTACGTATACTGGATAAGAGAGGTCTACCATATCCATCTTGAAAAAAACAGATATACCTTGAAAGGTTCTACAGGAAGATTCTGGGACACCTGGCAGCCTTTTCTGTTATTTGCTGAAAACATGTGAATGCCTGCATAACTATTTAGTTATGTGTGACTGATCTGGTGTGGGAGGGGATTTTGTTCTGTATTCTTTAGTTTTTGTGTGTTTATGTTCAAAAAACAAAAGATAATAAAATAGTTTGTTTAAAAAATCTGAAACATTCTCATGTCAACTCATTATACATTCTCAGAACAAGCTTTTCCCATCTGAAAACAGCTCAAACAATTTAGGGAAATTGAGTTGAGTTGATTAATATATGATTACATTTAGTCATTTTTACATTTTGGAACAACTTTGTGTTTCATGTTGTTACTTTTTAAATGGGGATTATGCAAAACTATGTACTAAAGATAAAAAAAAAAAAAAAAAAAAAAAAAAAAAATGAATTGCATCATGAGTATCCAAATTCTGCCTAGGGCCAGTCACACAAGATTTTTGCAATAACTATCTTTGAGTTGTTTTTAAAGGTACATTTAACCAAATGTCCAACAGAATGTGAACAGCATGATTTAGTAGTTTCTTTTTTACAGAATAAACTTCAGTAAAATATTTTAACATCAGTATTACTAATACAAAGCATATCTTCTCACCATTTGTCTTGTAGCAGTTTTGAGATTAGATCAGAATTAAAATTTGAGTCACTCCCAAGCAAAGTCCTAAAAGTCAATGTGCACAAAATGATGTTTAGGAACACAATAACAAAAATGTAAAGAACAGATAAAAGTGAAAAAAAAATGCTAACATGTTTAATACAATTTGCTTGAAGCAGTATCCAAGTTGTCTAAGAACTTGACTTTTGTGTTTTATTTCAGTCTGTAGAAAAAATAAATTCCAGCAGATAAAATAGTCTTCCACACGATCTTTTAAAATAAATAAAACCAAACTGAAATAAAAAATAAAAAAACTATCCCTTTAACACATGATTAAATTCCATCATTTTGCAGAAAAATCAATGTTCATAGAGAAAGACAATATAATAGATGCTTTAGGGGATAATATTCCCGCTATTCATTTCTCTTTATTATATTTCCATGAAGCTGAGCCTTTTGAAAGAGGAAAAAAACGATAGATTTCTTTCACCCTACACATCATCTAAATTATGATTGAACCTGCAGGCCTAAATTATATGAGCTGATCCAGATGGTGTTCAAGATGATGGTTAATAAGAATCCATCTTAGATGCAGTCATGAAGCTGTTTCTTAGTTTCACTCACGAGTCTATAAATGTGCTTTTGACTTGAATCATGAGCAGTGGAGAATCAGCACCAACTAAATGTTTTGAATACTAGAACATACTTTTATACAAAATATGCTCTAAACTCAGAGCACCCACAGATTTATGATACTACATAGTAATCCACAATCTTCAATTTGCGTCCAAACAACTTTTTTCGAGAAATGTAAGCGTAATGTAAAAAAGACTGCAGACAAATGCAGACACCGACAGGTAAACGAAATCAGTTTGTGATATTATACATCTGTCTACAAAAAAAAAAAACATTTAAAAATCCTTTAAAATATTGCTCCTGCTGGCTGCTTTGTAACAATTAATGAGGACCAAAACAGACACTTGGTTAAAATTCTACCAGTAGGAGGAAGACACTTCCACCTCCCCTCTGTGTGGTTGGTTGTAGCATTACTTGTTATTTTGCACCAGTTTTTGACTCATTTTGATCGACTCCCAACCCACAGTGTAAACACTCAGGTTTCCAGACGCCTGCTACATGTCAGGAAATCTGATCTTCTCATCTCACATCACACCTCTTCTAATAGTCTATGATTTCTATATTTGGGTTTCGTTTGGTAGTGTAGATTCAATATTGTACTGCAAACAACGCTTAGCAATAAAGTAAGTTGTTTATTTTGCACATCATTTTTAGCCCTGGAGACTGATGTATCTCTTTAGGTTGTTTTGGGTGCAACAAGATAAACCTCGGTTTAAAACAAAATATCAAAATGAGGAAAGCAAAACACAACTAGACAATGTTTGTTAATGTCTTTAAAACCTTTTTATGGCGTTATAAAATAAAATATACATTATATAAATTGACCTCAAACATATTTAATGAATCTAAACGTGTAGATGTTTGTTTAAATAAAAAGATTGAAGGTTTATCATTAATTGAAAAAGAAAGAGAAGAAGAAAGAAGAAGAGAAAGTGCAATGTGTTGGCATCATTGTATGTTTCTATACCAGATGAAACTGGTTCTCTGCATTTAACCCATCACACCTGATAAACACCCAGGTGGAGCAGTGGGCAGCTCTGTAAACACACAGGGAGCAATTAGGGATTAGGTGTCTTGCTTAGAGACACTACATTATAGTGAAGAGTTGAACCTGTGACAATCTGGTCCCAAGCCAGCTGCGACCCTATCTCTACACCACCGTTGCTCATGCATTTGCATATCACTGTCTTCTCTCCCAGTGATATAGACTAAGATCAACTTACACTGTGGAAATAAATCTTTCTTATGAAATATTGCAATACCATTCATAATATATGATCTGTTTGTACTTGGAGTATTTGTTAAATGATTCTGACCTACTGCGTCAAATGTTATATCAATATGTGCAAAATTCATAGAGTTATAGCCATTTCAGTATAGGCTTTTATCAGTTAGCTGTAGTGGCCATCTTGAATTGTGTTAGCTCCAGAAGTTAACTAGAAGTTGATGTAGAGCCTGTAGTTACTTTAGTAAAGTTGATTTTAGTAGTTAATGTTTGGATTTTTAACATCAATTAGAGCTCAGGTACAAGTTGTGGATCAGTGAGTACTAGCATGATGATGATAGCTGAAAATCTATAAAACTGAATAGTTTTTATTTTTGCATTTGCTCTCTTTTTCCTTTGTTGTGGAGACCATCTTTAATTGGAAAGGTAATAGGTTGCAGATCTATACCCAATGATTACTTTTTTTAAATTTAACTAAAATCTATTCTGTGCCATAACAGATAAAAGTCGCAGAATCACAATGTGATATTACATGAATGATGTGCATTAGATCAAGCTTGTGGTTGAAATAAAGCAGAAACAAATGACCTTTTTGATTCTTTTCTCTGCCTGTTTGAACATTTCCTGATCTTTACCTATCCAAGATCTACCTTTCTTCCCCACTCAAGCTTTCCATTTGATCTACAATCTCTGTTGAGTCCACCCACCCATCTTTTTATGATTCCTATCCTCCTTTACAGCACCCTAAAATTATGATCATAGAAACTGATGATGTCTGGCAGGAACTGTTTAATTTAAAAATAAATAAATAAATAAATAAATAAATAAATAAATAAATAAATAAATAAATAAATAAATAAATAAATAAATAAATAAAGGCTGAAGTACTAAGAAGAATATCCTGATGCATGCTCAACGATCCAGTTAGAACAATCTAAAATAGTTAAGTCTAGTCCTCTGGACCAGCTTTGGACTGAACCCATCCAGAAGGTCAGACTTAATTTTTTTTTAGATACTTAGAAGAATCCTTTAATCTGTGGTTTAAACAAGACAATAACTGTTTTGAAGCAAAGTATACAAAATGACTGATTAAAAAATAAAAAATAAAATCTGAGTCAAGATGCAGTTTTAAAAAGGAACGTCCTATGTTGTCAAATTTGGATGAATATTTTCCTGATGCACCCAAATTTACTTTGAAGGTTATGAATCCAGATCTGCAGGCTGCTGGACGATGGATGAAGACATGTGTAGGACATCCTCAGAAATAGCACAGTGCATGTTTATTTTTTTTGCCAGACAACAACTTCCTATAGCTTATTTTAAATGCACAGGGCAGAATCAAGGAAAAATAATATTAATAACGGCAGTGAGATAGAACATGACAACGGCTGACAGCAGAGGATCAATAAGGAGGAACTAGACATCAATGCCAAACTGGTGAATGAGTGATAAAGGATGTGAATAATGGATGTTCACTGAATACAAAATGTAGACCGGCTTATTTAAAGCTGCAGCCCGGGTGGTTGATATTTTTTAAAGTAAAAGTGAATAAACTACAAAACTGACAAGTTTGATAAACTGTGTTTTTCCTTCTTTTATAAACAAGATACAGTGCTTTGGATGCAAAAAAAAAAGATGATGCAAAGCAACTATTTTTTCAAAGGTCATTGCCATGCTGACTGCAGGTTTACACACTATTTTTGTTTCTCTGACATGACTGAAATTCACCGTTAATTAGCTTTCTAAATTGAAGTTGTGTTGTCTTCATCAATCACACCCTAGGAGAACCACTCATCCCTGGATTATTTCTGAAGGGCACATCTGATCTAAGACCACTATCAGATCAGCAACTTGCTGATTTTACCCCAAGAAACAAGGATTTCATCATCATGGGCCACTACAAAACTATTTGTCTCTCCGTGATCATCTTCTTTCTTGTGCACTGGGCAGGGCCAGTGATTAGCCACAATGGTAATATGTTTCAGTGATGTTTTACTTCTTTAAAAGTGCTGCATTGCAATTGGAAAAATGCTTGATTTTTTTTTCTATCTGAAAAATCTGAAAAAAATAAATAAATAAATAAATAAATTAACTTTTCTTCATAGTGTTAGACCAATAAAATGATTTACATTTAGCATATAACCAAGAATAATGCTGTTAAGTGTTAGATGCATGTTTGACTTGTGTAATTGGTTTCTTTCTGTGTTGTGGTATTGAAATTTCAATGTGTCAGCCTTTGAAGAGTGGTTTGATCTTTTTTTTTTTTTTTGTCTCTCATCGCAGAGCTAAGAGTTAGAATTAATAATAGCCTCTGTCTGACAGTGCAAGGTGTGAGTATGATAACTTGACAAAGGGTGAGGTTCTGACCTCCATATTTGTGCGTTGATGTGTCAAAGCATAAAAATAAAGGTCCTTATGAAAAAAGTTGGGTTTGCAAGTTAAAATTTGAGACGGCTGCCCCCAAATGTG
This sequence comes from Simpsonichthys santanae, assembly GCA_031762415.1. Lineage (NCBI taxonomy): Eukaryota > Metazoa > Chordata > Actinopteri > Cyprinodontiformes > Rivulidae > Simpsonichthys > Simpsonichthys santanae. The sequence goes on along the minus strand of JARVLU010001196.1, from coordinate 19,285,101 downwards.
TCCAACTGTCTTGTGAGCTAGAAAAGTTGAAATAATGTGTCAAATTCTATTTTGTTGTGTCCTTCCATCAAGGTGTAAGAAAAGTTACCATCAAAAATTGGGCTGCTGCATGAAAATCCAAGATGGCAGCTGCCATATTTGTACATGAATGTAAACATTGTGTGCTGGGTAACTTCAAAAATGAGCAATGCACTGACTTCCATTTCACTGTGTGACTGCAGACAGGCATAAAAAAGGTCTGTATCAAAAATTGGGTTGTCATATTAAAATCTAAGATGATCACCACCATATATGTATTATATACCAGTCACCCCAATCGTTTCAGGAAACTTGCCTTTGTAGTTCTCATATTGCTTAAAAAATAAAGTGTATTCAAATGACTGTGTTGGTCAAATATTAATCAATAGTGACCAAGGAAATGTTGGCTCTGCCATTGTGCCTAGTGGTGGATAAAATTGCTCCCTCCATTCATCATACTGCTCTGCCTCATACAAGCAGTAAATAAATAAACTACTTCTTGTATACAGTGTAACTTCTACTCTTTAACTGAGTTTAATTGCATTCCCTGTTCAATTCCAGTCCAGAAAAACATTTATCTTGGAAATTACAAAACTTCACTATTCAAATCCTTCAATGATGGGAGACATCCATTTTCCTTAACTACAATAAAAGAAAAAGAAAAATAAGATGAATAAAAACCTACATTTTAAGCCTCCACAATATATTACAGATTAATCATAATCACAAAATCAGTTAGCACAAAAAAAAAGGCACAAAGGACTGTGTGAACTGCAACACATTACATGTCATTATATTTAAAATAACATGTCTTCATGTTCTGCTGCTAAGACTCTCACTGGCCTTGATGCTCACCCCTGATTTAGATGTTAATAATGACAGAGGAGGAAGTGAAAATAAGATAACAAAGGTGTTTTTTTTGGACATGGTCTCCTTGACCTCTTCTATATAAAATTGCATTCAAGCATCCAAAAACAAAAACAAGAACAATCATATATTGCATTTAGTATAGACACACTTACGCAGTAGACATGTCCAAATAATAGTTTTTTTTAAATATTATTTTATTTTATTTGATTTTTTTTCCCCCCCCAACTCCCCCCCCCCCCCCCCTTGACTGAATACATGTAGAAATAATTGAGTTGGGGTACCTTCCAATAATGAGTACATAGTCTTGAAACTGAGTAATAAATGAGTTAGAACTTAAACATTACACATTGATGTTTGAAACTTTTTTATGAGGGATACACCAAACAGTTTGCCATCACCTGTTTTTTTTATCTTTAAACACTTATCTACAGACAAAGTTTTTCACCCTCAGTTACTTATGAAGTGGAAAAGGAAATAATGTCACTAATCATAATAGTGGCACTGGTCAGTACAAAGTACATTGACATGTATATGGGGCTGATATTGAGCCCAGTACTAGTCTATGTATCGGGATAACCACTGGTAAACAGTTGTAGATGAACACTTGTTTACATACATCAGTAGATCAGCTGTGGTTGAGAAACTCCAAAAGTTAATTACATCAATCATATTAATTACTTTCTGTGAGTTTCAATAAAATCTGTCCACTGGTTCATGGGAAATGTTGGCAACACAACAAATGCAGAGAAACATTGTAAAACTGATTGAACCCAAAAAGGCAAATATACTCGAGCCCGGCTCGTCTTGCACTCTCTGCTCCTTCTGCTCTGCTTTGCTTTCCTCTGTTACAGTCGTTGCAACTAATCAGTGCCTCAAATTTAATCAGGCTTCATCTAAACTGAAAGTTGGCCCCAAGCAGACATAGTGGAGTGGGGGGATTTGTGAATGTAGAACATGATCAGATTTCAAATGATCAAAGCAGGGTGAGCTCAACAGAGCTAACATTGATGTAATTGGTGAACCTCACTCACAGCATGTGTGTGTGCATGTACATGAAAGCGAGTGAGCGAAAGGAAATAAATACACTGTCAAACGGGGTGAGATTTTTCAAATGAAAGTGTTGGTCGACAAAGAAAGGAAAGTAAGCAGACTGTTACTTCACACTAATAAACAAAATGCAAACACTGGTAACCAAACAATATCCTTTTGGACTATATCCATTTCAGTTCTTTATCTTTCTCCTATTAGAATATAAACATTTTGTTTCCAATAATGTAGTTAGTTGAGTGCATCTCTGCTCTATGAACAAAATTATTTTTAGCTTAGCATACAACCAAAAATTAAATATATTACAAAAGACTAATGTAACACAATACAATTCACCTTTCAATTCTGCACAAATCAGTATGAGTTTTGATTAGGCACAAAGCAAACGGAAGATTATATCCATGTTAGACCAATTATTTAGTAACCTAAAGTTAATGTGATATTCATACACCACTACCGGTGTATGAATGTGTGTATGAATGTGTGGATGGCTGGTACTGTGAAGCGCTTTGGGGCACCTCATAGTGGGCTGGAAAGTGCTATATAAGTAAACTCCATTTACCATTTGCCATTTACCATATTTCATTAACGTACATAATGTTACAATTCCAGTACACATTCATATGCTGGGATGCTTTCCATTAAATTAAAGATAAACAAAACAAGAAACACTCGTGTCAGTAAATACCTCAAGAGTTGTGAGATTTTGGCCGGGTTTTTGTTGTTGTTTGTTTTAACCTAAATTCAACCCCAAGTTAGTCGGTTGAGAACAAATTCTCATTTACATTGACAACCGGGCCAACAAGCAGCAACTAAAGGCGTGGGAGAACACCAGAAGGACAACATTTAAACAACAAACAATCAAACATCATCAAGTTTTATAGACCATGTGAAATGATGAACAATGAGCTACTGTATGTTTCAAGAAACAAGAGTGTAACAACAGAGATTGAGGAGGAAATTGCCAAAAACCGTGTGCAGTGGTCATCAAGGAGATTTTCAACACAATTAGGACAACATTGTTGTAGAAGGTTCCAGTCGTTAGCAACAGTAACCTGAAAAGATGAATGACCAAATGAGGTGCGCGCTTTAGGGATAAATGGGGTATTGCAGCTGCTGAAGCGGAGGGTATGCATGCTTCTGTGGATATTGAATAACAAACTGAGGTAGGATGGGGTTTTATCAGTTAGGGTTTTATAGATAAGCAGAAACCAGTTTGTCTGTGGGAGTGATGAGAGGGCCAGTTCACCAGGGAATACAGAGTGCAGTGAGAAATGCTGAAATGAGCTCTGGTGGCAAATCAAAAGGACTGCATGGTAAAGGATGTCCAGTTTGTGGAGGAGAATTTTGAAAGTGGTTCTGTAGATGGTCACCATACAAGAACACCATAAGGATTGCCATTTTTACCAGAAGACGTTTAGAAGGTTGAGTCAATGAAGATTTGTTTCATAAGAGTAACCCTGTTCTGAAATTTGACTTTGGAGAGCAGTTGATTCTTCATATGAGAATCATATGAAGAATCTAGCCAAATCTCAAGGTATTTGCTTTGCACCATCCAGGGAGAGGATTTTCTGAGGGCAGAATGTTTGGGGAAGGTTTGTGTTAAAGATCGTGCATTTTGTTTTCAGAGTGTTCAGTTTTAAATGAAGATTAGAAAAAGTGAGTTCAATGTTATTGAAACATATCTGCAATGGGGAGAGGACATAGTTAAATGAGGGTACTGGTGGTATACAAAATAGTGTCATCGACGTAAAGATGTATTCAAACATGACAGTTGTTAACAGAACGTTACATTGTTGATGTATATGCTGAAAAAACTTGGGCCAAGGATGGAGCCTTGGGAACGGCTTTTGTCGATGGGTAGCGGGTCTGACAGGTAATTCTCCACTTTCACTGATTGCGTTCCCCCAGAACAGTAGCTTTTGATACAAGCGTTTCAACTATCTGACAGCCTTCCCAGCAAGATGGAGAGGTCTACAGAGTTGAAGGCTTTAGCTAGGTCAACAAAAACAACAATGAAATACTCTCTTATCAATCACACAAACAATATCATTCACAACCTTAAGTGCTGTGGAGATACACATATGCCCTGATCTAAAGCCCGACTGTAGAGGGTTGAGAATGTGTTTCCAGATGGTCAAAAAACTGTCTTTTGAATAGCTTTTCAAGGATTTTTGAGATACATGGCAGGATGGAGATGAATCTGTAGCAGCTTAAGTTAGCATTGTCACCTTTTTTGAACATTGGCGTGATTGCAGGTGATAGACATTTCTGGAGTGGGGGGACACTCCAATTTAGAATAATGTGATAAATTTAACAAGTCACAGATGGGGGTTGCAATGACGTGAGCGCCGGTTTTCTAAAAGAAATGGTCAGCCCCATCCAATCCAGCTGGTCTGTTGGTGTCCAGATTAAGTAGTTCAGTCCGTACCTCAGACTCATGTATGAGTCTAAAGGTGAAGGAAGGGAAGTGTCTTAAGGCAGGTGGGCAACAATTGTCATAAAAAAGAGTCAACAATCTGTGAGTCAACAATATACAGTATGATTTTTTTTAACTTCTCAGAAAACCTTGAACATCACCAAAATACACACTTGGGGGAGGAAAAAAAAGAAGACACGGACTCTTTTAGAAACGTAAAAGGAATCTAATGTAAAACTTTGAACCAATCAGGTAAAAGTGTATCTTCCCTTCAGAAAAGTACAGTAATTGCATGGAACAAGGTAATAGTGCAACTTTCCTTCCTTCCTGTTTGAGGGTTTAAATACAGTCTACAATCTCAGAAAATGTTCAACCACACCTGCATTCTGCAGATTGCCTCATGAATGAAATGTATTGGAATCCCCAATTCATCAAGACTTTCACAGCAACTCAATCACATTATTTGCAATAAATGGTCTAGCTCTCCAGAACAGCTCTCCATTTCAGTTTTCACCTGAAATGCTCAACATGGTCCTGCATTTGCAAAGGCTCCAATAGATGGATGCCATTAGTGAAATAGATCCATAGGGTTATTCTGTTATCAGTGTTAGGATAATATTGGACAATTTTCTACTTCATGAAAACTGTTTCCAACCAGACACAGGTGCATGCTAAATGATATGTGCCCCCTTATAAATACACAAATACAGAGTCAAAGAAGAATGTATCAGTCAGTTTGCATTTTTATATGTTTTCACTTTGACTGCACTCACCTGCATTAGTTAACCCGATACATTTAGCCATATTTGGGGGGATCCAATTTATTAATTAGGCTAACAATGCAAATTTTCATAATAAATATTAATGCATCATTTACAAGATAGCGTATAACATATAGCAAAATAATAATACAATTCATGCCACTGAGACGAACAACTGTTGAGATCTTCACAAACACAGCACCAGAAAGTGATGACAAAGTGGAAGGCCTGCATGTAAACAGCACATCGCTACAATAGCTAACAGCACAAACTATTGCAATGTTTCTATAGATTATTTTAAGTCACGGAGTTAGGCGAAGAAGAGTCAGGTTTGTAAAAACAAAGACCAGGGAATTCCAGTTTGTTGCGTTCTCCTTTGTCATCACTTCCTTGCTTCATTTTAACTGCATCAAGGAAAAAAAAAAAAAAAATACAGTTTTGTAAAAAAAAAAAAAAAAAAGGGGGTGAAACTGTGTGTATTATGCCAAGTTTTTTTTTTTTTTTTTTTTTTTTTTTATATATATTTAAATGTTTTCTTCCACTTTTTGTGTTTGTAGGAAAATCATATCACAGACACTTCAAAGTCAAAGACAAACAGTCTGCTTCTGTTTCTTTATGTTGGTGTTGTCAGAACAAAAACTGCTGTTATGTTCAGAAGTCAGATGGACATCTCAAAGTGGCAATCACAGTCTTTCCTGTCCCACTTTTTACATAGTTGACTCTCTTCTCTACTTTTTAAAATTTTATTGCATCATTCATCCTCGATATATGCCTGGAGTTCCCACAAATATGTGAAATTCTGGATCCTAGCCAATCTGCTGCTTTGGAACTGCAGAAGAACTTGACTCTCTTTCAAAGAATATGACACAATATTTTGTATTACTGTAATGTAGAGAGAGAGAGAGAGAGAGAGAGAGAGAGAGAAACTGAGACTAAAAGTTTGGCTACAACAGACAACCAATGTTTTGACCAATCGAAGTGTTATTCAATTCAAATAAAAATGTTTTGATTTTAAACTACTGTATACTGTTGTTCTAACATTGGCTTCAATGAAGATGATCCACATAAAACTAAATCATTGTAAGGATTATTAAACCTCATCTAATGTCTATATAAACAGTTAATGTAATCAGAGCAGAATAAAATAGACAGTTTAGGGAAGACAAGTAGACAAACAACAGCGGCTTCGGATGTTGTCAGTCCATTAAATGGACATTATTAGTTGAGATCATCACCATTCGTGTCGGTCAAACTGTCCCTCCTGTACCTCCTAACAGGTGCAAAGTTACGTTATTATCGTGATTTTCGCTGTGAGCAGGCAGAGTGTGACGTGTGCAAACCAGGAAGTGTAGTTTTGTTTTTTTCGGCTTATGTAACCCGTTTCCTGAACGTAACCTTACACCTGACCGAGACGCCCAAATCTAAACTTAACCACCTTGCCCATGTGCCTAAACCTAACCTTTTACCTGTCCCAGAGGACCAAACCTAAACTTAACCCCCTTAACATTGTGCCTAAACCTAACCAAGACCCGAAACCTAACATGATACTCTTTACTGTAAACGTAACCATGCAAAGCTATGTAGCGTTAAGCTAACAACGTAAGTTTGAACGTACTAGGAGGTAGAGGAGGGGCATTTCGACTGATACTTATGGGGCTGATAACAAGTAATAACGGCCATTGAATGTTTGATAACATTCGAAGTGGGTGCAAACAAAGGGAGGTCTGGCAACTGACAAGGTGAAGGACTTCAACTGTAAATACACAGACAAACAAGACACATGTAAACACAATAAAACAACCGCAAAGGTGTGTAAAAAGATGCACAAGTGGAAAAACACATACAAAAAGGTAGAAAAAAAAAGAAAAATTGTCAGATAAATACCTGCACATTTAAGAGTTGTTTGTGTCAAATCAAATTGCATTCCGACTAAAAGTCATGTTCATATTTGGCGCACTCAACACAAATGATCAGTACAATTGTTTGCCTTAAACATAATCTAAATCACTTTTAATATATGCAGGAAAAAATGTGAGTAAAATTCCACTGGCACATTTTGTTCACATACTTTACCCGGACATTAGATGACTCAAAGTTTTATTGGGGTGCTTCAAATTTAACTTAAATTTAAAGATATCTCAACTCTCAGTCCTGTGCATATCAAATAACAAAACAGAGAAGGAATACACTGATTAAATGGACAAGTCCCATCACATTATTTATTTTAGATTTATGTTTTATAATCCAAATGTTTTCATGTAGGTTTTCAAAGGTTAGATTATTGTTGTTTGCCTGTGGCCCAGTGATAATGAGACATTCGTCAACAATTTAGAGTTGCCACTCTCAGTCCTACGTTCTTCATTTTCCTCTTCTCCCTCTACTTCTGAAATATTTTCCTCCTCATGGTCTCAGACTAACTGTATCACAATTTCTGCCAGCACCCTGTTTGTAAACAGCACCGGTGGAGGACATTGCCTCAACTGATCCGGTATGGCGTCGCCTAGATGAACTCACATATTAGTTTTGCCAAAAGTGTTTTATGTTGGATGCCCTTCCGGACAAAACCTTCACCATTTACCCTGGCTTGGACCGGGTGATCATGTTCCAATTGGAGGATCTAGGGTTTGATCCACAGCACCTACAGAGTACTAACGTGACCTTGGGCAAGACACAAAACCTTCACTGTCCCTGATAAACTTATTGGTGTATGAGTAAGAACAGAAAATAACTCATGCCTGTGCTGCTGTTGTCAGCGTATTGTTTGTGTACTGTTTGTGTTTAGTACATTCTTAGTTTAGCGTATTTCTTAGTTCATATCTTAGATCTTATTACAGCTTTTCTTTTACAGTTTATATTTTTGTTGGATGTAACCGGGACCCAGTTTACACAAATTTGTTCCACCACATGCACAGTGTGAATGACAATAAACAACCTTGATCTTGATCAGAACTGCTGTGTATACAGAACATAAAACAAGTGTGATTTATTTACTATTCACCAAAACCACATCAAACCACCTTTGCTATATAGTTTTTATTTTGTTATTATCATTATTATTGCCATCTGAATATGTTGCAGGTTTCACTGCAAAGTCCAAAGTCAAAGATGCTGCCAGAAGATAGCAACAAAAATCTATTTATATTTGCATGGGTGCCATTTCATCACAGATGGCATCTGTCATCACAGGATGCAGACTAATGACAGTTGTGTTTATTTATAGCAAATTAAAAAGTGTTTTTTTTTTCCACACAAAGTTAAAATTGTTCTAGTTTTGGCTGGGGTGGATTTGGAGGTGTTTTTATAATGTATCAGACCAAACTGTGCTTTCAGAATTCACAACATTGATCTGCAGTAAAAAATTAAAAAAGGGGACAGGTTTGTGCACACCCCCTCCCCCCCCACCCCCCAAAAAAAGTCCCAACAATAATTTCAATACTAGGCAACATATATCCTTTTCTTCAGAGAAAGTGTAACACAATTTGTAATCCAACAAAGTGGATGGTTAATTTTTTTGAGAGATTTCGTCCTTCATCCAAAGGATTTCATCAATTCGAGGAGCCACAACAAACTTAGTCCCATGGGCACCATACTCACATAGTGGATGTTGGATTTTTTTGACCTGGACTGGAGCATGAATTTTGACAATTTGTAATAGGCTATTTGTGTGGTTAGTGATTCAGGAATTTAGTATCCGTCTCACAATTTTTTTTTTTTTTGCTCAGGAGTTGCCATGGGGAAAAAAAAATTAAAATAATTA
>JARVLU010001196.1:19258523-19270659 GCA_031762415.1 Simpsonichthys santanae | reverse complement strand
CGTGTTTAAAAAGACGTTACCGATCGCCGTTTAGTTTCGGTTTCGTTTTACGGCCGAAAATCCGCGTATACGGCCGCCAGGGGGAGCGGTTTCGGTTTAAGGCTGAATCGGTTTAAGGCTGAGCTGTTAGAACGGATCTCGGTCGTAAACCAAGGACTACCTGTATATTTTTGAAGGGACAAGACTTACTGAATCTGTTGAGTTCAATAACGCATTGCTGAAAAGAAAAATAAATATAGATACTGTGCAGAAATACACAATTCAAAACAAAAAAAAGAACAACTCCATGCAAAAACACAGCATGGGGTGCGGGGGGATATTATTATTATTATTATTATTTTTTTTTTTTTTTAAACATTATCAGTATTTTTTTTTTAATGGCTCTGAACAAATAAAGTAAAGAAAATACGAGTACAGTTTTAAAAGAAAATGACCTCCACCTTTGTAAATATAGAAGAGTATAGTAAAAACATCAAGTTAAAATAGAGTAAAAACGTTACTAGACCTACCTTCTTCCACCTGCATAATTTTGGTAAAATTAGAAACAGCTTATCTAAAAAAATGTTGCAGAAAAACTGGTTTGTGTATTTGTCATGTCTAGACTGGACTGTTGCAATGTTTTTTTTATCTGGGTGTCCAAATACCGGTACTGTATTTCTTTAAAAAGTCTTCAGTTGATCCAAACTGCTGCTGCCAGAGTCTGAACTGGAGTTAGTAGGAGAGATCAAATCTCTCCAGTTCTCTCCATTGGCTCCCTGTCAAATCCAGAACTGAATTTAAAATCTTACTTATAATCTACAAAGCTCTCAACAACCTAGCTCCATTTTTTTATTCAAATTCCATACTTTCCTTACAGAGCACTACACTCTCAGACTGCAGGTTTACTCGTGGTTCCTAGAGTTTCCAAAAGCAGAATGGGAGGAAGAGCTTCCAGTTATCAGGCTCCTGGAACCATCTCCCAGTTTCTGTCCATGAGGCTGACACATTGTCCAGTTTTAAGACTGAGCTTAAGACTTTCCTTTTTGATAAATCCTCTAATTAGGGTTGGCTTGTTAAGCTGCTATAGGCTTAGACTACTAAAGGACAAATTTACCTCATTTCCCTAAATTAATGGTTAAAATTGAATAGTTTTTATTTGATACTATTTCTATCTTAACATGTGATTCTCGACCTGCCATTGTGTATCTGTTCCTCTCAAACCCAGTCGTTTGAAGCAGATGGCCGCTTTTCCTGAGCCTGGCTCTGCTAAAAGGACAGTTTTTCCTTTCCACTGTCACCTTCGTGCTTGCTCAATATGAGAGCTCTGCGATGGAGTTAAATTCAAAGCAGTCTGCTCCTCCGTTAAATTATGTTCGATTATTATTTTTGTACATGAATGTTTCTGTGCAGTGCCCTGAGATGACGTCTGTTCTGACTTGGCGATATATAAATAAACTGAATTGAATTGAAAATTGAATTAAAGACCAAACTACTTTAACTAAGACAAATGTCAGTAAAAACACTGTCAGCTTTTAACAGAAGCCCTGCAAGACCTTTTGAAAAACAGTGAAAGGCTAGTGTGACATGATAGTCAAAGCTAAATAGTATCACTCTGTATGAAGTATAACTACAACACATTAGTCATCACTTGGTTCTGAGTTAATTATATTGTAACTAACAAAATATTTAGTTATGTTTTCATTACATTTGGCAAACATTTGGATACTTACTTTGCAGTTTTACTCTAACCATCACGTCAAAATAGATTTACCACAATCTGATGTTTGTTGTTGAGAACAAAAGAGGTAAACTGAAGCAATCAGAAAAAAAAAAAAAGAAAAAAAAAATCCACTAAGTCTTGAAATAAAAAATGTATCAGACACCACACATAAAACTCAAAGTGAGGCTTAAGCTGGGAACATCCTTACTGCAAGTCAACAGACATATATAATAAAATCACCATAACCACCATATATATGAAACATTTACAAGAAGATATGGAGCTGTGCAAATTAACTTTAAGTCTTAATTATCACTTTTATGTGCTTGGGCCTTTAAAAAAAAAAAAAGAAGATTTGGCAGTATTCTTAAAATAATTACTCCACTATAATTAAATTTTAAAAATATGCTGTTTTTCAAGTGTACATCTGCTTTCACAGCACTCAGAGAAGTGGCTCTCAAGTGAAAACATAATGAGTGATAATGAGCATAGCAGTGCAGTGCTGTGATACTTATGTGAATGGCTCAAAAGATCTGCAATGGCACTGCTGCAATATTGAAATCTTATTGTATACTATAGGTGGAGTTAAAAAATCCCACAGTAACATCACCTTGAATAAAAAAGTTTTAAGTAGTAAACTTAGCAAAATAGTCATTGATATGTTTTCAAGAGTCCATCCATCCATTCATTATCTTTTACCCGCTTCTTCTATTTTGGGTCACCGGTGCCCATATCCAGCAATCACTGTGCGAGGGGCGGGGTACACCCTGGACAGGTTGCAGGTCCATCACAGGTTTTCAAGAATGAGTATGCAATTTATACAATGAGCTAATATATTTTCCATATTTTAAAAAGTAAAATCACTTGTAAATGTTTTGTGAAAAGGGTTTCAGTTTTACTCTAGCATGTTTCTTTTTTTTTTTTTTTTTTTTTTCCAGTGGCCCATCTCAATGATCCGGTGACGAGCCACCTGTCACTGTCATTGCAATTAATCTGGAGCCATTTAGTGGATAATGAGATGCTGTCATGGGTTTTTGTGCAGCCTCACTTCTCAGAGACATGGTTCCTGTCTCTTTCAGAGCAAGTAAGAGAAGAGTATGACATGAGTAAAGGTGCTGATAATGAAGCCAAGGTTCTGTTGCTGATGTAGAGGATTTGCACATTCTTAAAACAGGCGCCTATTTAAAAAAAAACGTTACTCATAACATTCAAGGTATGAGTTCTCCAAACAATCCAAACTGGATAAAGTGCATTTCCAGCAAAAATGCCTTGTGAATGCTTATTGCTTAAGAACTTGCTAAAAAAAAAAACTGCTGAAATTAGCTAAAAACATGCTGAAATGTAGCTGAAATGGAAGAACAAGATTAAATAAGCAGAAGAAAACAGAAATAACATACAGTATTTACTGAATTTAGTTTAGATAAGCAGAAATTAGCACAAACAATTGGAAATTGACTAAAAAGGCTGAAATTAGCTAAATATACTGAGTTACTGCTTTTGAAAACTGTAATTCCTCTTTTTTAATGTAATTTTTTTATGCTTACTTCCTCTGGTATTGGATGCTGTGCAGCTGGAAGAATTTTTATTGCAAGCTTTTTACTTTTGGGCATTTGTTATGATATGTAACCATGGCACCATGGTGTTTAACAACCAGGCACAGCTGATTAACATATCAAAAGCTCAAATACCTCAGCTACAGCCCCAAATCCCAAATGAGTTGAAAAGGAGGTGCTGTGGATGAATTCCTGTCAACCTGGCGGTGGTGCTCAAGTACCTCCGAGATCCTGGAGCTGGTGGTAAACTCAGCTCCAACGAGAGGATCAGGATCATCCCCCGGCACCTTCAGCTGTCTGTCCATGGCGATGAAGAGCTCAGAAGGCTGCTGGGAGGAGTGACCATTGCTTGGATTGGATTTGCTGCAGGAGATCCTTCCTGCCCATAGCTATCAGTATCTATAACTACTCGAATGAAACCAGGATGATGAGCTACAACAACACAATTTCCCTTTGGGATTAATAAAGGACTTTTGGATTTGAATTGAATAGCTGAAAAGTAGCTGAAAAGGCATAAAGAAACTTAAACTACCAGAAGAAGTGGATTGAGCTGAAAAGAGCTCCAAAAATGTGGAATTAGATAAAAAAGCTTAACTCAGCACAAAAACAGCACCCAATAAATAAATAAATAAATTAAAAAATAAATAAATAAATAAATAAAATAAAAAAGGGGGCTGAAATAGCAGATAAAGCTGAAACTAGCAGAAATGAATTGAAAGGAGAATAACAAGCTGAAAGTAGCAGACATTACCACACACAAAAAATATATATTTTTTTAAAACGGCTGAAATTAGCTACAAATATTAAACATAGTTTTAAAGGTAGAACAAGCATAACTTAGCAGAATAAAGCAAAAAGAACATCTTCTGAAAGAAGCAGAAATCAGCACAAAGAAGTGGAAATTATATGCAAAAAGTAGAAATTAGAAGGAAAAAAAAACAGCTGAAAAGTAGCTAAAAAGGCAGAAAGACATAGCAGAAAGAACACATTGCTGAATTAGGCTGAAAAAGTTGAAATGGGGGCCAAGAATGTGCAATTAGCTGAAAAAACTAAAATTATCATAAAACAGCTAAATAGTAGCTGAAATAACAGAAAAAATTAAACTTATATAAATAAGCTGAAAGGAGGATAACAAGCTGAAATGATCAGAAATAAGTTTCCAGGTTTATCTTGTAAATGAGTCCTCGAGCTTCAATGAGATTAACCTGCCTAAATAAAGATTGAATGAACGTTAGAACCACAAAAAAATGTTTTAGTTAGTAGAACGAATCGGAAAGGAGCGCAAAACAGTTGAAAAAAAAAAAAACTGCTGAAATTAGCTGAAAGTGGCTGAACCATGTTTAAATATGCACAAGGAAGCTGAAAGAACCTGAACTAGAACAAAATGTGAAAGGAGCATTTAAAGGTTGTAAACAGTTCTAAAGATATGAGCTCAATCAATTTCCTATTAGGAAAAAAAAAAGTGGCAGAAAGGGCTAAATATTTCAAAAGCCAAAGTTGCACCAATACAAAGTCACGGCACCCTTCTCCTGAATGAGCTGAATGTTTTGATATATGATTCGATGAAATAGCCCAAAAACGATGGAATGAGAAAGATGCCAAAAAATGTACAGAAGAAAATGGATCACAATAGTGTGAATGCTTCATAATCAAATACAGTATATAATATAAATATATAATAATATACAAATATTTAACATAATAAATAGAAAGCAGGATTCAAACTATGTGGGAAGGAGTCATAAGTATGGCTGTGATGGCTATATCACATGCACATTTTTATTTTACTGGAAAATGTGCCAACTACGCTAAAACAAATTTGACAGTCAGTCCAGAGTTGTGCTCAGAAAAAAGAAAAAAAAAAAATGTTTGCAATCACATACGAAAATTAAATGTTGCAATTGATGTGCGTCTCTTGCTTTGGATGGAAATTGCCCTGCCACATGTAATAGCTCATGCAAAGGCATGCCTTTTAAGATTCACAGACCTTGCCTGCTTTGGTTATAAAAAATAATGCATAGTAGAGTTGCAATGGATGAGGGAAAAACATTTTTTGTTCTTTGGCAGAGATGGGCAGCGTCAGAACCTGTGAATTTGCACATATTCTTACATATTTTTGATCAGCAGTTCTTTGGACACACATTTCTTCTCCATTTTTACTTTGGCTGCTTGTTCGCTCAATACGTTCTTTGAAACTGTGCTGTGGGTTTTTATAATATGAGAACGTTGGGCATTTGATGGAGAAAATATTAAGATAAACCAATTTAGGTAAAACATGAAAAGCAAGTCTTAAAAACATTCAGCAAAAGTCAGAGAGATGGATCATTCTTCGGTTGATCATTTGTTGCATGCCAAACTTTCAGCTAATAGTTTTTTTAATAATCACACCGCTGCTTCTAAAAAACTAGTTTCTGTCAAATTGTGTTGAAATTTGTATTTTTCATATCAGCTTCTGTAATGGGACTGCTGGTATCAAAGTCTTTATTTCTTTTGCACAGTTGTATAAAAAACCCAGAAAAGAAAGAAACCACAACATTTTTATATAAAACAGCTGTTTGTCCTTATAAAAGACCCGTAAAAATAAAATGGATCATGGCTATTCATGATGAAGAGTGAGACTTTGTTACGAAAAAAGACATTCAATTTGAACGATTTAGAGAATGAAGTTTGACAGTCAAGGGAATAAAGTTATCAAACATAATTTAATCTCTGCAATATGGAAAAACGTATCACTTTACTTCTCAGTATATTAGATGCAGTTGGCCACCTGCCATCACTGTGGTGCAATCAACTCAAGAAAATGAGATAAGTATAAGATGACACCCAATTTGAGTAAAATTTTAGGAAGAACAGCAAATCACTGTGTAAGATCCTTTTGGTTGTTTTCTACTGCCAAAGGGATCTAACCATTAGCACCATTGACCAAACACACAAGCACACTGATGGCACAACTTTTCCATAGCAAAGCTCTCATTAGGTAGATTAATTGCTGATGCTTTGTGCATGAAACATGCATCGTCTTGGTCTGTGGAGGAATAACAGAGTGCCCAGAGAAAACACATCTGCACAAAGAGAACATGGAAAGGCAGAGAAGAAACCTATAGCGTTATTGTTATGAGGCAACACAACAGCTCTAATAAATGCATCCCCACCCAGTGGCCATGACAATTCCTTCAAACATTTAGATTGCTCATTTATATTATTAGAGACACGATAATCCAATTAGTTGGTTTTCTAATTATCTCTCAGACTGAAAGCAATGTGTTCAACACTACTACTACTACTTCTTGTTATCTAACTGTCAATAACGGTGTACCACAAGGCTCAGTCTTAGGACACACTCTTTTTACAATCTATATAAGTAATGTAGGTCAGAAAATTCCTGATTGATCCTTACATTTCTATGCCGATATACAGTTGTTTACTGTTTATTGTCTAGCTAAATCAGTTGCTAAGGATTTCCAGCATTTACAGTCTGCATCCATTCGTTCCATCTCAAACTGGTGCTAAATGCTGATCAAACCAAAGGGATGTTGTTTTTCAAACAGAAAGTTGGTGCCAGCAGTCCTTCCTTCTTTCTTATCTATGAAGTACAGTATGTTCCTACTGAGTATATGGATTCTCACAAATACTTGGGAATCCTGGTCAATGCACATCTCATTTTTAAGCCAAATGTCAAAAGTTTGATAAAGAAACTGAAATTAAAATTGGGTTTCTTTTTCAGAAATAGATCTTGCTTAACTCTGAATGCAAGGAAATACCTTGTAACTGCTACTTTCTACCAGCCATTGACTATATTGACATTATGTATATGAACGCTCCTTCAAGCACCTTGCAGATGTTAGATGCTGTCTACCATGGCATGTTAAGATCCATAACTGGTTGTAACTGAAGGGTAACTACCATACCCATCACTGCAACCTGTATTCATTGGTCAGTTGGTCATCATTATCTACATGTAGGCTCTCACACTGGTACATTTTCATCTTTACATTAAATATGGTCTGCTGCCTCCTCCAACATGTCACGTCATCAGTGCAGTTGCAGCGTGCGCTCTCAAGACATCATTATCTGCAGCGTCCCCTCAGTGCGGACTGAAATGGGCAATAGAGCCTTTTCTTACTCTGTTCCTGTAATAGAATACCTTGCAAAAAGATGTGAAGCTGTCAACTTTGACCTCCCATAAGGTATTTTAAACAATTGGTAAGTTCAATGCAAAAATCAATGCATAAATGTTCCTGCTTTTAGTATTTTACATTGTTTCATAACATAGCTTGCTTTTATTTTGTTTTATATCACTACTTTTTTCCTTCTTATTCTATATGCATTTTATGGCTTATTGTCATGTGCACATTATCTGTGGATTGTCTAAAAGAGGTCTCTCTAAAATGGGCCCTGATGACTCAATGAGACTAACCTGTATAAACAAAGGTTGAATGAATAGTTTTAAAAGTTTAAAAAGTGGCAAAACTTTATTAGACTACCTGAATTCAGCCTGGAGTGTGACTTTCGGAAAGTTTTTAGACAGGAGCAGTCAGAAAACACAGAGATCAAGGCACACTGAAGACGTGCTCTGCTGTTCTAATGTGTGTTCTCATTAAATGTGTACATGAATAAAACCTTGAGGAGACTTCCTGGCGCGTGAGAAACCTTTGATAAGACTAGATACAAACTATCTCTAATGACTTCAAACTGGGCCGTTTCCAAAAGAAGGATAATAATGTTCCTGTGCAATCTATCCCAAGTGAAATGGAGCTTGTGGCATTTATGAGCACTGAAAGGAGGTGACAAGGACACTTGACAGTTCTTGTTTGCTTAATCAATTCAGTGCACTTCTTCAGTCAGGTATCGGCAGTTTGCTGATGTTTGACAGCAATGATCAGAAAATCAAGTGTTTGGAAGCTGAAGAAAAACAAAACTCACTGAACCAGAAGGAGGAATTACACTAACTTGATTATTAACCAGGTAAGATCAATCCAATATATTCTTCTTCTTTAGGATGACATTTCTTACATTATCAAGAAACAAAACATTTAGTCACACACAGACCCTTATCTCACTCTTTATTGCATGCAAACATGTTTGTTTCTCTAATAATATTTCCAGTTGAACATCACCAAGACACAAACATATCCAATTGGTATACTGTACCTTTTTTGGATAATAATAATTTGATACATTGCTTGAATACATTTTCATTTGAGCTTAAATGTTCAGAGGATTTTGACACCTCTGTCCATCAGTCTGTCAGTCTGTGCATGTTATGAGCACTATACCTTCAAAAGTAAGTGCAATACCAACTTGCATTTTGGTGTGTGTTCAACTGTTATGAATCTTGGTATGATTTTAAACTCTGACTTTAAGTTTAATAAACAAATCAACTCTGTTCTGCAGAAAAGCATCTTCCAGTTAAGGCAGATAGCTAAGCTTATGTCAGTGTTGTCCAGATCTGGCTTTGAAAAGCTAGTCCATGCCTTTATTACTACCCGACTGGACTACTGTAATGCTCTCTATGTTGGGGTCAGTCAGGTCTCTATTTTGTGTCTCCAGCTTGTCCAACATGCTGCACCTCGGCTCTTAACAGGAACTCGTTTGATCATGTTTCCCCAGTTGTATCCTCCTGGCTATGCAACAGGCTCCCTGCATGTACCAGAATTGATTTAAAAATTATCCTGCTAAACTTTAAGTTCCTTAATGGCCTTACACCCTTATATCTCTCCGAGATAGTGCAACCATATGTTCCTTCTTGGACCCTGAGATCATCTGAACAGCTTCCTTTTGCTGTTCCAAAAACATGATTGAAGCTCAGAGGAGAGCGGGGTTTTTCAGTGGTGGGCCCCAAACTTTGGTATAATCTGACCCCCAACATCAGACAGGACACTTTGCTTCCTATTTTTAAATATCTGCAAAAAAAAAACTGTTTTCTCTGGCTTTTCACACAGTGTGAGTTGATTTAGTATTTTATTGCTCTGCGTTTCTCTGTTTTTCTTTTGATGCTTGTAATTAATTTCCATTTCTATTAACAGTCTTATAAATAGCACCCTCTCACAGTGGATCAACCAGTTTGCTGATGACAGCCGAAACCAGTTGCTTACCTGATCATGTGAGCAACTGAGCTGATTTTTTGTTTTTGTTTGTTTTGTTTTTTGTTTTTTGAATGTCCAGAGGACCAGACTTAGCTTTTTTAGATGCTTATGCAGGATTAACAAGAACTGAAAATCCCAGGGGACCTTCAAACAAATAACACGCCACTGGGCACAAACTGCACACACATACACACAAACAAATACACACACTAATTCAGATATAGAGTAAATCAAATGAGAGGGTTAACATTAATTAATATTAAAGGTGTGTGGAAGCAGGGCACATTTAGGGGTATTCCCACATGTAAACATTTGATGTTTTTGCATAAAGCACTGTGCTCATAACTTTTCAATTTGTTTAACAGGTACAAACATGAATTATCTTGGAACTCCATGTGGAGATAAGATGAGTCTTTGTGTTACAAATAATTTAGGAGCAAATATTGTCTCGACTCATTTAGGTGATAGAAACATTGCGAAGATGCCATTAAACAGTAAAGCAGCTGTTTTTATACATTTGCTGATAAACAGTGGTTATTTTTATTCACAAGTGTTTTTGTCAAGTGAAAAACATCATTGCCCATCATCTTGTTTCCCTTTTCTCACAGCATACTTATCTTTTTTTTTCCTTCTGTTTTCAAGCACATGCAGTGCAATAATATAATAGATGTGTATCCTCTCCAGATTTATAATTAATAACAATGGGGTGATCAAATTAAGTGCTGCTCGTTTCTCCTTGGATTCTTTTTCTGCTCTGTTATATCAGCTGTGGCCTAATGAGTTTCAACCATTGTCTGCACCCAGTGTTGAGCTCTAAACCCCACAGCAATAACCAAAGAACTTTTGATAATGAGGTTGGAGAAGTGAAGATGAGGTGGAGCATTGAACAGAGTGAGGGTGACAACATGGCTGGAATGAGAAGTTTCTCTGCAGGGTGGCATTTGGAGGAGGTGGGGAATGACAAGTGAGTAATAGTTCAGTGGGATAAATTAAGGTAACAACTGAGAAGTGTGGAAAATGAAAGGTCATGTCAAAAGATTTGCCAGGTGAGAACATCACAAAGTGGATACGTTTGACAGGTCCATATGGAATGCATGAGTCCAAAGAAAAGAGAAAACTGATTAAATGTAAGTGGTGACAAAACAAACATCATTTTATGTTTACCATACTTTAAACTATATAGAACCTATTTAAGCAGCAAAAACAATAAAAACCCATAGGAGTGCTGAACATTATTAGTCCATCATGTTACGTGCTCATTGGTGCACTGTTTAACTCCTTTCTTGATCATTGGGCACATTAAATGACTGCATAAAAGTTTGCATGTCTAGAATCCAATGACCCTTACAATCCCCAAGTCTTTGTCAAATTGGGGCTGAAAAGCCAAGAAGACAGAGTCAGTGAGCATGACTGATTGAAAGCAGCAGGTCTGCTCACAGCAGTCCAGTGACAGTTCAGACAGTTGATGTATTTGATCATCTAACGACTGAAAGTCCCAGAACTCCATGCAGTGCCTTCAAACACTTTGAAGCATTAATCTTGATAAGGTGTCATTGAATACCAGAGTGTAGCTTACTTTAGTCCTCAGTATTTTTAATGGCCAGGACTGAGTTATGAACAGACATGCTGAGCCAGATAGAAGACTGAAGAACTTGCTGAAAATACAGTATGTCCTGTTATGCAAGTAGCTGACAGTAAGTTAGACAATGTTTATCTCCATTTGCTCACATCGGGAACCCCCCCCCACCCCCAAAAAATTGTGTTGGTTCACAGGAAACTGTCTTTTATGTTTTCATAACATAATACGCTGCCTTACATGTGTTTTTCCCCACACAGGTACAATGTAGCTTCCAAGCTTTACTGTCACGTCTCATCATAGTTGAATATTCACATGACAAATGACATTTTTATCTATTAGGTGACTTTGACTCTTCCAAAAATGTGATATTAACAGCTTCCAGTAAAAGTATTCTCAGTTGCATCTGTCCTACTGTGAGAGGGTAAATATATAGGCTGGGTAATAAATCAATATCTGACAACTCAAATGACCAAAACCCAAACTATTGCCACCGTTGACCTTTATTGTATTTACAGGTCTGAGGGTAACTGTTGTGGATGCTTCAGTTCCACAAAGAACTCTTCTTATTTGATCTCTTTGTTCACGCTTTACAGTCTTTGCATGACTGTCATCTAAAATTACTAAACTTTCTAGTATCACAAACAATCTGTTAATGTTATACAGTATTTAATACATCAATACCTGGGATCTAAAGTTTCTATGACTTTGTTGTCTTTTTCCTTAAAGAAACCTGGCTAATCAGAAAACCTGGCTAATCAGAAATACAGTACTGTATTACTATTTTGTTTTTGGTTGGCATTTTGCATGCTGTTTTATTCCTTCCATTAAAAAAAAATAAATACAATTAAAAAAAATAATAATATATATATATTTTTTTTCCTTTTGATTTATACAAAAACTTGGAAACATTGTGTTGCAGCTCCCATTAAATGGAGGAATATTAGGAGCTGAGCTCAAATATTACAGATTTTAGTGCTGGTTTCTCAAAGTTTGTTTCCTGGCTGTTTATCATAAATAAGAGTCACTGGTCGCAGAAGTGCTTTGTATTCTGTTGCTTGTGATTAAAATAGGAGTTGACATTTACCAGTGCGTGCGTGCGTGCGTGCGTGCGTGCGTGCGTGCGTGCGTGCGTGCGTGCGTGTGTGTGTGCGTGCGTGTGTGTGTGTGTGTGTGTGTGTGTGTGTGTGTGTGTGTGTGTGTGTGTGTGTGTGTGTGTGTG
>JARVLU010001196.1:19025007-19042654 GCA_031762415.1 Simpsonichthys santanae | reverse complement strand
GCTTTGAGTTTAACTCCATTGCAGAACTCTCATCTTGAGCAAGCATGAAGGTGACAGTGGAAAGGAAAAACTCCCTTTATCCGAACCAGGCTCGGGACAAGCGGCCATCTGCCTTGACCGGCTGGGTTTGGTAGGATCAGATACGGTGAAGAAGAATCACATGTTAAGATAGAAATATTATCAAATGAAAATTATTAAATTTTAGCAAAGGAAATTAGGTCAATTTGTCCTCCAGTAGTCTAAGCTTAAGACAGTAACAAGCCAACCCTAATTATAGGATTTATTAAAAAGCAAAGTCAAAAACCCAGTCTTAAAACTGGACAATGTGTCAGCCTCACGGACATAAATTGGAAGTTGGTCCCACAAGAGAGGAGCCTGACAACTGAAAGATCTTCCTCCCATTCTACTTTTGGAATCTCAGAAAAAAAAAAGGAAATTGAAACAATCCTCCAGTTTTAGACCCACTGGCAGGCATGCGAGCGAGGCAGGAGTTTAAATAGAAAAATAATTTATTTAAAGAACAAAAAAAAAAAAAACACTGGCGAGGCAGCAAAACTTACTCTAGCACAGAGGTGAGCATAAGCTGAACAAAAAAAAAACAAAAAAAAAAAAAACTACAGGTGAATGACTGGCGAACAGGTACTGATCAGGATATAGGTACCGGCAGATCACAGGAACGGAGGAGGACTGAGTCGTCTGCGTAAAACAGAACAATGACCGGATGCTTGAGTGGTGAAGAGGAGAGGTTTAAGTAAGACGGAGGGAGAGAGAGATGATGAGTGCACCTGGGCAGGTAGCTGATTAGGGGCAGGTGTGAATGATGAAAGGCTGGAGAGGCAGTCAGAGGAGTGGAAACTGATAGAAAATGCTGAGTTAAAAAAAACACAAGGAAAAGAATGACACAAGCAAAACACAAAAATCAGAAGGGGCAGACAGAAATAAAAAGACAGAATGTGTCAGAAATTCAAAAATAGATTTCAAAGTCCTACTTCTGACCTACAAAACACTCAACAACCTAGGTCCATCTTATATTCAAGATCTTATTGTTCCATATTTTCCTAACAGAGCACTTCGCTCTCAGACTGCAGGTTTACTTGCGGTTCCTTGGGTTTCCAAAAGTAGAACGGGAGGAAGATCTTTCAGTTATCAGGCTCCTCTCTGGTGGAATCACCTTCCAGTTTCTGTCCATGAGGCTGACACATTGTCCAGTTTTAAGACTGGGATTAAGACTTTCCTTTTTGATAAATCCTGTAAGGTTGGCTTGTTGTGCTGTCTTAAGTTTAGACTACTGGAGGACAAATTGACCTCATTCGTTAAAATGAATTGTTACAAATGAAAAGTTTTCATTTGATATTTCAATCTCAATATGTGATTTGTCTTTTGGTGCTTCTCGACCGTTGTGTATCTGTTCCTCCTTCTTGTTCCACTCAAACCCAGTCAATCACAGCAGATGACCACTTGTCCTGAGCCTGATTCTGCTGAAGGTTTCTCCCTCATGAGGGAGATTTTCCTTTCCACTGTCGCCTTCATGCTTGCTCAAGATGAGAGTCTGTGATGGAGTTAAATTCAAAGCAGTCTGCTTCTCAGATTAATAATGTTGTTAACTTTATACAGGATATATACAGTATATGAATGTTCCTGTATGAGATGACTTCTGTTGTGACTTGTTGCAATATAAATAAACTGAACTGAATTGAAAATTGAATTGCAAGTTTATGATAGCTCATTAAAAACACTTCTTCAAATTAAATAGCTTAAAATCCACCAATTGTTCAGAATTAATGTCTAAATATTATTACTGCAGTGATGTGGGGCTGTGGGAGCGTGGTGGTCAGTGCTTGCTTTGCAAATCTGAGGTTCCAAATTCGAGCCCAGGTTGCATCAGGAAGGGCTTCCGTTGTAAAAAAAACATGCCAATTGCCAAATCTTTCATGCAAGTTTTCTTGTCTAAGCAACCCCTGCTGAATGGAGCACTTCTGCATTAGTAATGAGCTTGATGGGAGGGAAGGCTTTAAGTGGCTGTCCTAAAGGACTTTAACAGCTTTAATTTAAACATTTAACAAGCGGTGGTCATAAATTTTGTCTCGTAACAAGATGTGTCAATAGCCTGACTGAGTGCAACCTGTTTAAAACAAATCAAGAGCATATTTCACAGAACAGACGGAGTGATAAAATTCATCACATCAACTTGACTGCTTCATGTCACTTTATGATTTTCAGCAGCTGCAATTGCAGTCTGCACTGTAAATCTATAAAAGGTGACGTGTAATAAACTGGGACAAGCCTGAGAAACACTGAGGACAAACAGTCGCAGTAACTGTACTACTTCAGAAAAAAAAGGAACACTATACTAACTTAAAAAAAAAAAAGATATGGGGTGTTTTGAAATCCCCAACATCTCTTACCACTTCCCTTGATACAACACCACAATATGTGTGCACTTTCACTTCCTTGAATATAAAAAGTTTTGCTTGACTCCAGGAAAGGCCCCCATCTCTGACTTGTTCTGCATTTTACAACACCCATGAGCAAAAAGAAGACCTTAAAACTGGGAATAAAATGTCTACCAACACCATTTGCACATGCAAGACAAAAAACAAGTCTCTCAGACCTTCTTTATCAAACTCAAAGCAATAGTTCCAATTTTATAAACGGCATTGAAAAGGCCAAGAACGATTGAAAACTAACCAGTTGTAGAGTATTTTTTAATAGTTAAAGGGGAAAGGATTGTTTCTGACTCAACTGAAGAATTAATGGTTAGTTTGAGTGGACAAAACCTGCTTTTTCTACACTTCCTGTATGAGGGGATTGGACCAGGAAGAAATTGCAAGTCCATCACAGGGACATGCAGACACAAAGAACCAGTAGTATATGTAGTGTCACGGCTTGGTACAGATGGTTTGGACGGGCACTGTCATCTCATGACGATAATGTCCGTCACAGACAATGACCGCTGATAACTGCTGCTTGTTAACAGCAACAGAAGAAAAGAAGCAGAGAAAGATAATATCTAAACTCCTCTACACCAAACAAAGCATGGCTGCTGCCACTGATTGCTGACAGCTGCGGCAGATGAGAGGTGCCATATGGCAAACAGTTCTATCATATAAGCAGCTCTTTGAAAACTATTGTGATGAGCCACTTGTACTTTTAATCAATATTCTTAATAGCAAGTCATTTTCTTACACTAGGACTCACCTGGCTGAGGAGTTTGAATGTTTCACTTTTTTCTGTTTGTCACAAGTTATTTAGTTCTGTGCTGCTTTTAGTTTTGTATTAAGTTTAGTCCAAATTCATTTAGAACACTCCTTGTTTATTTTTTATTTTTTGTAATGTTTTAGAAGAAGATACCTTTTAGGAGTTGATCAAATTTCCTGTATGACACATGACCTGTGGGTTACTCTTTGCTGTTCAGATTGGATTAAAAATTACAGCAAAGTATAATTTTCTTTAATTCTAGAGAGGGAATTATCAGTCGACAAATCAATTTCTGTGAATAATCAAACTACATACGACCCTCCCTAATAACAATCATGTTTTTATTTTAAAAAAGCTAAGTCTGGTCCTCTGGACATTCAAAAAAAACAAGCTTTTTTAGATTTTTCTACCTGGATTATTGAGCATGCATCAGGGTATGTTTTTATTTTGTTTGTTTGTTTATTTATTTATTTATTTATTTATTTATTTATTTATTTATTTATTTATTTATTTATGTTCCTGCTTTTGGGAGCATAATTGTCTGGAAAAACAACCACAACATAAAATAAAATAAAATAAAAAATGTACTATTCACCATGATTTTTTTTTTCTGGTTTACCGGTAGTTTACTGAACCGTGACCTCACATCCTTATAGATACCAGACTATGGCTTATGTGTATTGTTACACACTTACTGAACTCTATTTCATCAACAACGTTTACAGAACTGTTATTTTTGTGTCATATATTTACTTGTAAATATAATTGTCTGATTATTTTCATGCACAAATAGCAGCTCTGCAGCTACAACATTTCCATTGCAGCATGAGGCACTTCTGATAAGATCATGAGGAAATATTTGTCCAAATAAAACAATGAAATGTAAAAATGATAACAACATAAAGGTTTATTAAATAGTGTTTGCAGAAATCCCTATGACATTTTTGAAGTAGGTGACAGGAGTTGAGGCTTGGCCCATGCATTCTTACTAACCAGTAGCTCATTAAACTGGTCATCAGTGCCACACTTCAAAAGACCTGTACTATATGTAAGAAACTGTTAACCTTCCAGTAAGTACCTGCCTTCCATCTTCACTAAGGTATCAGTAAGTTGTCAAGGCTGATGAGTTCAAACCTTTTACAGAAAGTAAAATGTTATTTTTGTTGCATGAAAGTGCTGCAGAAATCTGAAGATTAACTGCAAACGGGTTGTTTTTAGGTTTCCTGTTTTTGCATACACTAAAAGCAAGAACTGAATGCTTGTAATTTTTTTTTGAAGGAAGAAACATGTCAGAATAAAGTAACTCTGATCAACACCTTGTCTACTTGGCAACAAAGTCACTTTTTGCTTTAATTGTTGCAGATATTTTGGGTGCCGTGAGCCAAACTAACCATGAGCTCATATCTGTCTGAAGCCCTGTGAAGTGTAGCAGTTGTGTCAGGCTTCACCACGACCGCCTCAGTTCTTATTCACAACCACAAAGATGAATGCATGAAAACAAGCCCACGAATGTCTGACACAAGAAACTTTCTATGAGCAATAACAGAACCGTGAAAATGATTCAGAATTACCGGATAAAGTGCAAAAATTGGGCTTGTGACGCTACACTGGTTATTAAACTGAAGACACGTGTGAGTTAGTTTGATACTGTGTTGGATCAGACATCTTCAAACATTTAAACAATATCCGAGAACTCTTCTTGGAGCGCAAGTCGTCTGTGTATTTTCTGATTCATTTTGAAAACGAAACATCAGCCGCCTCTAGCACTGTAGGACCAGAACGTGTGTTTGCTACTTGTGGTCTTGAGATTTCCTGAGGTCTTATTTAGACATTGCTGTTCGTTTTCCTCGGGTTTTCTCAGACATGATATGCAGTGAGCACCCAAGTTGAGTCAACCGTTCAGACTTCATGTAGCCTGAAGGGCTGAGTCGAGGGGTGAACAAACAATTGGATCATCAGGCTGTTAATTACAACTTTCACAAATGAGACAAAAGAACGTTGTATTATTTTTTTTTCATCGTATTCTTCTAAGACATTAGTGTTCCAGGTTAGTGTGCAATGGCCGTGCTGACCCAGCCAGTAAACCTCTGTTGCTGAGTGAGAAGAGGCAAAGTAAGACCAGTAATGCGAGGTTATCAGGTTAGGCACACTCCTTGAAAATGTGTTTTGAGCTGGTTTCTCTAAAGAGAAACCAGCTCAAAACAAACACAAGTGATTATATCTGAGTGGTGACGGCTGGTCTCTCAGACACACCTACAAGTAAAATCAAAGGAGCGCAACGCAGCCGTTGAGACTCAATAGGGTACATACCACTGCAGTGAAAGCAAAGACAGTTGCCATGCCTGCTGGGCTTTTTGTGTACATAGAAGGAGTACAAAATGAGGGGAGAGAACACATTTAAAAAATGCTGACACCTTGCTCAAATAGTAATTTCAAACACACTCATGTACATAAATGATAATAACTGAATACTTGTTAAAGAACTGTGATGAAAATTTACCCTCCAGGATGGAGTTGTATCTTAATTCAGAAATGAAAAGTGAGAAGCACTTAAGGAAAATATGAACTCACGATCAAGGGCAGGGAGCACACCACAAAGATGAGAGTCATTAGCGCCAGCCACGCCAAGTAGTCCATTTCCTCTTCCCCCTGTCCGAACCAGGCCAGACTCAGCTTCTTCTTCCTTCCCACCGACACCACTGAGCCACGTCGGACCATCTGGCTCCGGTGCATCTGGCACAGGCTGACAATCACTGACCCATTGCAGACAAAGACAATGAAAATCAGCAATGCCATGAGAGAGGAGTAGGACAGAGAGAAGGCCAGCACTAAGTTGGCGTGGTCATCCCCCGTTGCGTCCATGTCAATAAAGCACCACGTCCCGGGGGTGTATTGTCTGAACTTTCCATAGCCGCTGTACGGCAAAAGACAGAAAGCCAAGGAGAAGAGGTAAATAAAGACAAGGGTGAATTTGGCAAAGCTGCGGCGGATGTGCACGGAGTAAAAATAAGGGTGGCTGATGGCCAAACAGCGTTCCAGGGCAATAGCGCACAGGATGAGCGTGGGCGCCAGGCCGAAGAAGCTCACTGCGAAGCCAAAAAGGTTGCACAGTCTACTGCCGCCAAGAGTTTTTAGAGTCATGTTGTGGGCGTAGCAAACAAACACAGGTGGGCTGAGAAGGCAGGTGCCCAGCAGGTCAGTGAGGGCCAGGCCGGTCACCAGGATGCAGAAGACCGACGACCTGGAGTGGTGCCTCTTCTGGTGCACTCCGAGGATAAAGAGGGCAAGCAGGTTTCCTCCAACTCCGGCCAAAAACATGAAGATGCTTGTCATTGGTTTGCCATCGGAGATGGTGTTGTTGCATGATGAGTTTGAAATGTTGTTCATGTTTTCCTCACAGGAGGATTCTTCTGATCTATGAGCACTTAAGAAGAAATTTCCAAATTTCCGGACAACAGGAGAAAACACTGCCCACTAGAGACACTCACTTGGTAACACAAACAGCAAGGATGGATGGTGAAATCCATGATGCTGACTCTCCTTAAAAACATTACTCATGGCCACCTTCTTCTCTCACTTCTTGCAGTCAGTTTTGAAATATTTCTGTGGAACAAAACAAAACAAGTTCAATAACTTCACCCAAAAGGAAAAAAAAATTCTTCAAAATTACATTAGGATTTCCTTTCTCAATACAAATGTCTCAATCTATTTTGTTCTCTTTAACATCGCCAGAATGAAAACTTGATCATACTATAATTTCTAATGACTTACGTTTTACTGGCGCTACATCAACGCAGCAGAACAACTGAAGGAATATTCCGGTTTTAAAGTTCCTCTGCTGGTCTACAGACAGACTGCTCTGGACACAGAGCGGTGGCTCTTCTGGTAAAGCTTTCCCTCCTCCTGTGCAGTTTTGTGCGCCTCCCTCTCTGATCGATTCACAGTCCCACCCACACTAGTAACTGAGAGCTGATGTAAAAAAGAAAAAAAAAACACCCAAATGCTGTGGTGAAAGTCATTTCCAACCACAATGAAGAAGTGATAAATCTTGTTTCTTTTCTTTCAACACATTCTGCATGTGTTTTTCTAGGGGGGGAATTACTAATTCCTTATAAAAGCAAATCTGAAAAACTTAGTCTGGTGCTTAAAAAAATCTCTCAATCATTGTTTTTATTTTAATTTTTTGCAGACACTTTTGCACAACATTGGCTTTAACCCATGCGAGCTCAAAGGAAAACAAAAATGTAATGTAATCAGTCTTTAGTGAAGCGTTTAGTTTGGCCGTGTCGCTTCTAAAAAGATGTAATTGGCTTTAATCACAGCCAGTTTACATTTCAGGCAGCTTTTCCTGTCATCACATGTTAACGGAGAGGACAGTGCACATGACTTTAGCCAAGGAAGCAGCTCCGGCTTCTTTCTGGTCACTTTCTCATTTCTGGTAGTTTGTTTTTTTGGTGTTGATTGGGGGTAATGTTTTGTGGATTTTAGGTGTGGTGGTAAATCTTTCACCAGTGTTTATGCCGTGAAAGACTTTGTTTTTCCAGGGTGTTTATTATGTTTAATTCAGAGTTTGGCTCTGTGTGCGAACCCTGCAGGCATGCTGCGTTCACTGCTTCGATAAATTACAATTACGACATATTAATGAAGAGAAATCCTTATGACACATTGTAACACAGTTAAAAATAAAGTGAATGATGCTGAATATCTCGTTGCAGTGACACTTGTCAGGGGTTAAGATATTTGCCCTCGCTGCCACTTGTCGTTTACTTTTAATTATTACAAGGAGCTCTCAGATGAGGATGCCACACATTCTGTGTTTACAGTGTCAGGGCCCATAAAGCAAACCAGTGTGGCACGTTTAAACAAACAGCAGACCCTAAAGCTCTAAATAAATATTTCCGTGCGTGCACATTATCCCCCAAAGCAGTCCATTAGTTTGTGAGCACACCAAATGAGGCAAAGGGACCATGATGTTGATAAATTTGCACTTTCTCGTTGTGATATACGGGAAGTTTGCAGAGCTGCAACAAACAGTCAAGCGACCGTGCGTTTAGAGGACAGCCGTGTTTGTCTTGTGACCAAACGTTACGGTGGATTAAATGCTGAGTGGATGAACGTGCACATGCAGTACTGTGCAAAAGTCTTGGGTTATCACTCATTTATTTGTTTATTTTTGCTTCCAAGGAGTTAAATTTCAGAGGAAATCATGGTCTTGATCAAAAATGTTGTGATTTTTGGAGATTCAAAGTTTTTATTTTATTTTGCTAAGCCACTTTACTCAAACCTGTGAATCATTGACATAAACAAAAATCAATTCAAGAAATAAATCACTGTTCTAACTTTTCATACCAAACAACGTAGTAAATAATTAGTTTCACATGTTAACATGAGCTAATTTTTTACTTGCAGACTGTCACAAAGATGGAACTTGTTCCCAGATTTGATTACACAGCAAATAGATTTAAACCAGTAACAGGAATTTAATATTGTTCAATTGTAAAATCATTTTTACTTTAAAGCACATTTAGAGATGTGTTAAAGCTGTCATGTTATGATGGGATGGAATCAAAATCATCTTCAGCCCCCAACGTGAGCAACGATTGTTGTTTGAACACTGGAGCAGAGTTCATTGATGCAAAAAGATTTTTTTACAGGAAGACTTTTCATGTCATTTAAAAGTTTACAACTCATAATTCACTTGAGAGCGGTGGAGCCACGGCTCCAAACAGTCCTGAACAGGATTATGAAACAGGCCGAGTCCGATTCTGAACTGGAAGCAGAAATTAATCTGTTGCGATATAGAAATTGCCTTTAAAAGACCACACTTAATAATAGAACATGTGTGTGTGAATGCTCAGCAGTATTGTTATTGAAATTATCTAGGAATGATGATGACTAAATAATTTCATTAGCCAAGCAATTATTTTCAACCATTCTTTCACTGAGGCAAAACAAATGTTTGGATCAACGTCAGTAAATAACGACTAATGAGCCAGAGCTGAGGTGAGCTTTGAGAAATCCACCCTGCCGGTGCGGTTAGGGTGTATTTGAGTTTCTTAAATCCAGGCGGCTCTTTTGACCCAACTTTAAGAAACGTTCTAATTAACAAACTTTAACATTAGATATGTATTGTGTTATGCTCAGTATGTCTTTACAGAGATTGTACTTATTTAAAATGAATTAAAATGTGATCATGTACCGGTCAATTGAATATTCTCTTCAACAAAGTTGATTTTCTGATTGAAGAAAAATAAAATAAAATTACAATTAAACTGGTAGTCTTTTGTTTAATAAAAGAGCCTTGTATAAAAACAAAGTACAGTACTTAATAAAGTAAATGTTTATATCTTTGATGTGGGGTTCTGTGGACAGATTATAAATTATTACTGTGCATAGGTTTAAAAAAGTGTTGAGTACAACCTCAGTTTGAAAAAAAAAAAAAAAGTTGAATTCTGACAGGACTAACAAGCTAACGGCTAGTCCGACCTGTGCAAGCAACGTAAAACGTCTCCAATCTCAAAGGTTTTCCAGAGGTTTGTGTAAACAATATTTTATAAACTTTTACGTTGCTGTCAGTTTGTATTATTCCAGCAAAAGTTTTGCACCTATAAATACCCATATTTCTTGTATATTGAAATTGACCAAGTAAAAGTAAGCATTGAAGTAAAAGTAAAAGTTTATAAACTAACATTCACTGCTATAAAATATTTGATAACGTTTAAATCCACTTTGTTCCTGGTCATTCTCTGATATGCAATAACTTCTTAACCAACCTGGTTTAAATTTAAAATATTTCTTTAAACTGACGTCATTCAAGGATTTATCTACAACAGAAGATACAAATGGTTTATAACATGTGCCCAATACGTAGATCAGGATCTACCGGTCAATTGCAAAGGTTGTTTGGGTAGATCACTAAAAAATATTGACATCAGCCTAACATCCATCCTCACTATGAAATTTGTCACTTGACTGACCTACAGGACAGCCAGTCTGAGACCTGACCTTTTTATAGGGGTCACTATGCATGCACATGCATCCATGCCAAAAACCAGCAAGCTACCGAGTTGTCTAGTTAGCCTCCAGTTTATTTCTTCTAAACTCAAGAAAGGGTCTAAAATGAGTGAGGGAGATGGACCAAGTAAGAAAAAAACAAAGCAAACAAACAAAAAAAAAAAAAACCTACCATTTCCATACAGAATGGAAGGAGGACTTTTTTTCACACAATGTCATATTCAAAGTGCGTTTGCCTCAGACTGACCTTCTACCATTGCTATTCTGAAGAAGGAAAATGTGGAGCAGCATTTTCATACTGTTCATAAAAATAATGACTGACTTCCTTCCAGAAAGCGAGCTGAGAAAGAAAAAGATGAAGTAAAAATCGCAGTTATCTGAACAACTGTCATTTTTCTTACTGCTGACTACCAAAGCGAAGGCAGCTATACTGAAGTTAGGGATGCACAATATTGGATTTTTGGCCGATATCTAATATGCCAATAAGTTAAACCTTATTTGGCCGATAACAATACCAATATTTTTTCCCTAGACCTACTTACAGAGACTACATAGTTTTCTCTGCTGGGAAGTTAAAACACTACATTACTGTATTCTGTATGGTCTTTGTTAGTTTGGCCTGCTTCCAAATGCAGATGACTAAAAGGGGTCAGAAAATGATGCAACACATTTACGCTCTAACACAATGACAGCACTCGAACAGTGCAAATTGTAAATGTTCACAAATCTAAACTCAACCTGTTCACAAGCAACAAGTGAAAAGTGCACAAGTAGTAGTGCATTAATAGATATACAGTACTTGACAGTTTCTTAAATTAAATAATAACAAAACAGAAGCCTTTTATATGTGAGTTTGTTTTTGTTTTTTGTTTTTTTGATGGAATGGCCGATGTCCGATATATAACTTTATTGCTAATTTTGGCTGATACCGATATGCCGATAATATTGTGCATCAGGGTGAGTCACTCATTGTTAAGCACAAGCAGTCCTTCCAAGACAGAGAGATGGTAAAGGAGGCATTCGTTGAAGCAGCTGACTCGTTGTTCTGAGACTTTTTGAAAAAACCAGAAATATTATCTTCGATCAAAGCGCTACAGGTATCAAGAAGTATGGACACACCACGCTATGAAGTCATGTCTGAGGATTTGACCCAGCAATATGGGAAGGACTCGTGGACTTCAAGTGTTTCTCACTGCAAATGGATGAGTCTACAGACGTGAGTGACACACAGCCCATTTGTGCATTTTTATTTGGATGGTGTTTACTGATATCTGGAGTGGAGGATGATAATTTGACACCACAAGCTGACATTCAGCTCAAGTCCAGGGCTCGTGGACTGTTCTGGAATTTACTCCCAGAGCCCAACATGAGGAATCGTGTTACCTCCTTGAATGCATTATTCAGCTCCACTTATTTATGCAAGTCAGCCTTTTCCCACATGAAGATAATTAAGTCCAAATACCATTCCACCATGACTGATGATCATTTGGAAGTGTGTTTGAGGCTGCTATCAGCAGCTACTGTCCAAACTATGCATCCCTGGCTGATCCCATTCAGTGCACGTCATCAGTAAAGTAAAGACAAAACATGTACAGTTGTATTGCACAATATAGGTCCATGCATTTATGCAAGTTACATCAACACATACTACACATAAAGAATATTTAATATGTTTGTAACTAAGTAAATGTTTTGTATTTTTGTAGTAGGTAGATCACTTTGACTTGGTCATTTTAAAAGCATGCTGAAAAAGTGTGTGCACCTTGCAACCTTTCCACAGAGCCCCACTTGAAAACATCTGTACTATTGTTTCAGCGATTCTAAAAAAAAAAATTTCGACAGCATTACTTGTTACTGAACTAACAACAGAAAATTGTCAAAAAAGAAAAAAATATATATCTGAAATCATGCACATTGTCACAATGGCAGTGGTACAAAGGATGAAAATTTCAGATTTGAAGCAACAATGGACTCAAAATGAGAGAACTAAAAGTTTTTTAAAATCAGGAAACAAAAGGGCTGACGAGGCTGCAAACACCAAATGACAGAAACCCCAGGGAGCGCATGAGGAACCAGGAACACAAGAGAACAACCAGTGAGTGAGTGAGAACCAGGAAGGAGTGGGCTTTAAATGGGCCGGGAGGGAGGATTACAGTGGTATTACAGGTGAGCTTAATGTTAGCCAGTGACAAACTAAATGGAAAATAGCGCATTAAAAC
Organism: Simpsonichthys santanae; assembly: GCA_031762415.1. Taxonomy (NCBI): domain Eukaryota; kingdom Metazoa; phylum Chordata; class Actinopteri; order Cyprinodontiformes; family Rivulidae; genus Simpsonichthys; species Simpsonichthys santanae. Next base: position 19,030,223 of record JARVLU010001196.1, on the reverse strand, counting down.
ATCAAAGTACAACAAAAAAGCATGACTAAATATCTCTAAATTCAATATATCAGTCCAACTACAAACACCAAGTGCATGGATCCTGACGTGTCATTTCATATTCACAGAAAGTTATGAAGTAAATGTACACTAGGACACGGCAGGGCTTTCCCAGTCCCGTGGACAATGCACAGGCGTCTATAACACAAAGGTTCTGAGGCAGGCCTGTGTCAGCTTACCCTGTTTGGTGTAATTCAAGTCATAATGGAAGTTAAAGATATTCTCCTGCTGACAGAAGCTGTTTCTTTCATCAGGAGCTTCCCTGGTTTCAGCTTTGTCCGAACAAGCCTCGGCTCGTCCCTCGCAGGACACTTTCAGTGAGGACAAATGTGTAAGACTGTGTCGTAAAGACTCATTTCACTCAAGGAAATGCTGAAAAACAGAAAGTACTTCAGCAGGTTTGGCCAAAAATATCAAATAAAAGAAACTCTGTAAATCAGGGGGGTATAAAAATCAGATGGATGAGAAACAAAAAAAAAGTTTGAGTCTTTTTGAAAAGAAGCAGGAGAACGTTCAAATCAGACAAGCTGAGGAACGTTATTTGTTCCAGCTGTTATGAAGACTTCCTATTTATTAGAGTTTATCAGAAATCAAATGAAAACAAAAGATAAATTGGGGCTACTTGTGCTGAACTCTCAAAACAGAACTCAAAGGAAACACATTTGGAATGACACTGAAAAAAAGAAAAAACTAAACAGATGTGAAGAAACTGCCTGTGGCTTGTTCTTATGTTTTGCTTTTACTGGGAGTGGAAAGTACACCGAGAATGTAGCTTCCCCTTTCTATCAGAGACAAGAGCAGGGTTTATACATGAAAAGCTCTCAATGCTTTAACAGACCGATACATTTTTCATTACTGTATTTTTTTGCTGTATAAGTCAAACCCTTTTGCATAAATTTGCAAATCCTGCTACACCGAAGCGACAAACATGTTTTTTCCCCCTCATATTTATAACCAGCTTTTGGCTGAGATCTGTCGATTTCATTCATTCTGACATGGAAAATATTGAACACTACCATTTTCAGCCACTAGAGGGCCCTTGGAACTCCTGATTTGACCATTAAAGTGTATTTATAAGAAAATGTTCAACTGAGACACACCTTTACTATAATGTCAAGCAAACAAGTAATTGTTTTTAAGTGTTAATCTTGTTAAGTTCTTGTTAAAGTCCTCCTGCGCACGCTCCTGCGGCTGCCATTTGGCAGCCAATCGATTTTTGGCACAGCACTGGCTCACATTTCCGGGTGGTCAGCGGTGATGCATAGTAGATGCAACTTCTACGGCAGTGCGACAATGTACGGCGGCAAATACGGTATATGCAATAGAAAAGGGGAGAGTATTTCAGTGAAATCAAAACCATTGAAATCAATGAAGTGGTTCTTGTGATCACTCAGAGTTAGTGTCCATAGGTGATGGTAAGAACCGACTGATGGAGAGCTTTGCCGTGCTTTTTTGGTGATGATGCTCTTTGTAGCTTTTGTGTTCTGACATCCGAGTTTAGATCCACAGTTAAAACTTGACAATGATTTTAGACAAGGATTTAAAGTTTGATAAATGTTTAAATTTTAATGAGAAAACAACAGAAGTGATGGTTTTTGGTGGTACCACTGGCCTGTCTCCTGTAGATCTGGGATTTTTGGCCCAGTAAGCCCACCATTACAAATGGATATGGATCTCAAGCTGGTGAAGATTCTCAGTCATCCAGGACATGATACATTCTTAGCAGTTGTTGTTTTGAACGTTTGTTGAATAAGTTCAGTTGTTAAATCGAGCTTTTTCCAGTTATGGCAGCTAGCTAAAATAAAACCCACCCTTTCACGTCAGCTCTTTGAAACAGTAAGTCATGCCTTTGTGACCACTAGACTGGATTACTGTAATGCTCTTTATTCATTGCTCATTTTTAGATACATCTTTTAACTGGCACATGTAAATACGAGCACATTTCCCCCATTTAGGCCTCACTTCACTGGTTGCCCAAACATTTTAGGATCAGTTTTAAGATTATTTTATTTACTTTTAAATCTCATTAAGGTCTTAACCAACCTCTCCGAGCTGCTACAGCCTTATGCCCCATCACGTGCTCTCAGGTCAGCTGATCAGCTGTTCCTGAGTGTACCCAAAACAAAGCGCAAGCTTAGAGGTGACCGTGCCTTCGCTGTAGCAGCTCCTAAACTATGGAACAATCAGACAGGCCTCCTCGCTGCCTATTTTTAAATCCCATCTTAAAACCCATCTTTTTTCCAAGGTTTTTAACACATTGTGTGATGTTGATTTTATTATTGTTATTTGTTTGACACTCCTTTTACTGTTTCAATTGTTACTGCATAGCTGTGAATGTCTTTTTATTTATTTTTTGTATTTTTTTGTATTTTATTCCTTTTGTGCTTTTTAACTTGTCTTTACAGCACTTTGGTCCTGTATGGTTTTTTTTTTAAGTGCTTTATAAATAAAGTTGGATTGGACTGGAAATGAATAGCCTCCATAGACAAGGTCAGCTTTTTTCAATTACGGTACTGTTGGATTAAAAATATCCTTCCATTATCTACATAAATAAAAAGAGACGCACACAAATACAAGATTTGTTTTTAATCCAGTTTACTTGCGAGGGCAGAGTTCACACAGGCTTACACAGATGTCTCACTGAAGTCACGGTCATGAAGACCTGCCCCGGACAGTGTGCCAGGAAGTGTTTTTATGATGCTTATCAGCACGATGACCTCAGCCTCTTAGGCTCAGAGACGTCAGGTGCCTGCAGGCTCTTTCTTCTCTGAGCGAAAAAAAATTACTCTGCTCCTCACACACATGGTTCAACATTAATTTAATATTAGCAGTGATAAGCCTTTACATGAACTCCCCTGGCAATCACGTCTTTTAGCCAAAGTCAAGCCTTTTCTAAAGCCTAACCTGGAAAAGGTTGATCATGTTTTCAACAGCTTGAGGCTTGACTACTGGAATGCTTTTTATCTTGGAATCTCCCAGTCCTCCGTCAGCTGCCTTCGTCTTGTACACAACACTGTGGCTCATGTTTTAACTAATTGACATGAGCACATCTTCCCGGTTTTATTCTTTGTCCATTCCAGTCAGGTTTAGAATTGATTTTAAGCTCTTATTGTTCAATTTTAAAGCTCTTAATGGGCTCGCCCCAACTTAGTTTAGCTGGTTTGGTAGCTTTATGTGAGTATGAGAGAACACTAAGATCAACAAATACATTACTGCATGTCTCACAGTCAAAATATAAATGTTGGGGTGACCAGGCATGTTTAATTGCTGCACCCAGACTGTGGAACTAACTTTATCGGGACCTGCTCATTTGTCCTTTTATATCTCATCTTAAAACCTTTTTAGTCAGGCAGGGTTTTAATACCAAGTGGCATTTTGTATGTTTTATATACTGTAATTAAATTATTGCAATAAATGATAATATTGTTTGAAATTTGACAATAATTAGTAATTATTGTGTGTAGTACCTTTTTTCAACCACCGTATGGCAGTATAAGACTTTTTGGACCGAAGGATGGATAGTGAGGGAGCGAGCAGCCTGTGTCTTTAAGAAAAATGGAAGGGAAGCCTCTTGATGTAACATGGACTGTCTCTCTTCGGTTCTCAAAATGGCGGACGCTCGGTGGGGTTTGAGCTCTATAACATAGCATTTTTCGCACAAAGTTTTTATTAAAAAATCAGTAAACAAGTTCTCAGCTTCTTTTTGCTGAGAAAAACAACTTTTTACACAAAGGCACGGGTTTCAACCATGAATTTTGGAGCTTTGACAAGACGGAGGTTTCTCCCGAGGTCGGCCTGTTAGCTTAGCTCGTAGCTTAGCTTCTCAGCGTAGCTGCTTTTAACGATCCAAAAACGCAATTTTGGACGTATCCAGTGTCTTCAGTAGAAAGAGAGAGCCACGAAGAAATGATAAAGCCAAAAAATGAAATTGAGGTTGATAATTTTCATTAATCATGTGATTAACATAAGGGGCAGATATAATAAGATTTCTTCTTCTTTCTGCTCCTTTCATTTTATCCTATTTTTGTATTCTTGTATCTGATGAAACTGCTTTGTATCGATTTTTTTAAAATGAATAAATTAACATCAAATCAAATTAAATCATCTTTCAGTATCAAATGACTAAATAGGGCTGGCTGGTGTATGCGTAGGTCAAACAACAGACCCCACCAACGCCAGTTTTAGCGATAAAGCCTTTTTGATTGCGTGTGTTGGTCAGTAAAATAAACAAATGTCAAAAGGACGTAGCAATTACAGAAGGGGATTTTGAGATATGGTTGAAATTTGAACACAGCTGGTTGAGTCTGAATCACAGCGGCATGCGTGTGTAAAAGTGCACATGTTTATGTGTGCATACACCTCTGTGGACATGTGTGATGGGTTTCTAAATCTGCCTCATGCAATCACACTGATACTTTACAGCCGGCTGCGCTGGTGGTTAACTTCTGGGTGGACACACACTGTGTATGTGGGCTAACAATGGCTGTGGGACAGAATGCAAAATATCGTATGTGTGTGTCAGTGTGTGAGTGTGTGGTTGGACTACCTTCTTTCAGCCCTCCACCACTCACAGATTTAGATGATGTTATTATTTTAACATAGTTAGCAGCTGTGTTTTTGGTGGTGAAATACAGTAATCATTTCCCCACCACGAGCATTTCTGATGGTTGAGGTATATTTATAACTGGGCTGTTTCACTCGACTTTCTCATGAAACATCCAGTTCTGGTAGTTTCTCAAAGTAATTTTCGGTCAGTCCTTGTGTCAGACATGGGGTCATTTGGTGCAGCTCATACTCTGTCCATACAAGTACTTGTGGGAGTTCTGCTCTGCCAGCTCCTGCACACACAACCAGACTCTAATCAGCCACACCAGTGGATCATTGACTTGATGAGCATGAGGAGAATAAAAGGCTGCGGAAGACATCCAACCAGCACTGGAGCATTACCTGCCAGTGGTAATCTTGTTCTGGCCTTTTACTGGTGTCTAAATCCAATAATTAATTATTTGTATTTCTCTCACTGATTCCAGTGAGTATTCTTTGATGTCCTCCTCTCTGGACCTTAAGCTGTGCCTCATCAGCTAGCTGATCTGTTTCATTCTGCTGCTGATCTGTTTCATACTGCTGCTGATCTGTTTTATGTTGCTGATCAGCTTTCAGGTGCTGTGTTCATCTGC
>JARVLU010001196.1:18949227-18959967 GCA_031762415.1 Simpsonichthys santanae | reverse complement strand
GCCCCGGGACCGGGATTTGAACCGGCAACCTTCTCGCTGAGAGGCAGCAGCTCTACCAGTTGCGCCACCGTGCTGCCCGGGTGTGCTTTCCATTACTAGCTAAACATTTCTACATCAATGTTAACATAACTGAAACATGAAACTTCTAGTTCCCAACACAACTTTGTGCTGCACGTATAAAAGGAGTTTTATCTGGAAGTGATTTCAACATCTTTTTATTTTATGAAGTTTTAGAGTCTTACGTTTTTTTTTAATTATTATTTGTATTTCTTATTTTTGCATACCTGTTTCATACAAGATAAATTTTCATGGATTAGTAGAGAAAAAAGTTGCCCCTGGTGAGAGGCGCCGAGCAGGAGTGTGCATACTTGTTGCCTCCCATCTTGGTGCTTGTATGTTGGGGTTCACCCCGGTGAACGAGAGGATAGCCTCCCTCCACCTACGTGTGGGGGGACAGGCTCTGACTTTTGTTTGTACTTATGCACCAAATGACAGCTAAGATTACCCACCCTTTCTGGATTCCTTGGAGGGGGTACTGGGGACTTCAACGCTCACGTGGGCAATGACAGTGAGACCTGGAAGTGTGTGGTTGGGAGGAATGGCCCCCTGATCTGAACCCGAGTGGTGTTCTGTTATTGGACTTCTGTGCTCATCATGGATTGTCCATAACGAACACGATGTTCAAGCATAAGGGTGTCCATATGTGTTCCTGGCACCAGGACACTCTAGGCTGCAGTTCGATGATCGACTTTGTTGTCATCTCTTTGTTGGACACTCGGGTGAAGAGAGGGTCAGATTTTTTCACTCACCACTACCCGGTGGTGAGTCAGCTCCGATGGTGGGGGAGGATGATGGTCAGACCTGGCAGGCCCAAACATATTGTGAGGGTCTGCTGGGAACATCTGGCAGAGTCTCCATTGAGACGGAGCTTTAACTCCCACCTCTGGGAGAGCTTCTGACACGTTCCGGGGGAGGTGGGGAACATTGAGTCCGAGTGGGCCATGTTCCATGCCTCTATTGTCAAGGCGGCATATTGGAGCTGTGGCTGCAGGGTTGTTGGTGCCTGTCGTGGCAGTAACTCTTGAACCTGGTGGTGGACACCGGCAGTGAGGGATGCTGTCAGGCTGAAGAAGGAGTCCTATCGGGCCTTATTGGCCTGTGGTACCCCGGAAGCAGCTGATAGGTACCGGCAATCCAAGCAGCATGCAGCTCGAGTAGTTCCTCAGGCAAAAACTCGGGCGTGGTAGGAGTTTTGAGAGGCCATGGAGAATGACTTTTATATGGCTTTGAGGCGATTCTGGTCTACCATCAGGCATCTCAGAGGGTTACACCACCAACACTATTTATAGTGGGGGTGGCGTGCTGCTGACCTCAACTCGGGATGTCATGGGTCAGTGGGCAGAATACTTCAAAGACCCCCCTCAATCCCACTGGCACATCTTCCACTGAGGAAGCAGACCTTGGGAACTTTTGGTCGGGCTCTCCAATCTCTGGTGCTGAGGTCACAGAGATGGTTAAAAAGCAGGGCCCCAGGGGTGGATGAGATTCGCCCCCGAGTTCCTTAAGGCTCTGGATGTTGTGGGGTTATGTTGGCTTACACAACACTGCAATATTGCGTGGACATTGGAGGCAGTTCCCCTGGATTGTCAGTCTGAGATAGTGGTCCCCTTATTTAAAACGGGGGACCATAGAGTGTGTTCCAACTACAGGGGGATCACACTCTTAAGCCTCCCTGGTAAGGTCTATTTGGGGGCTCTGGAGAGGAGGGTCCATTGGATTGTCGAACCTTGGATTCAGGAGAAGCAGTGCGGTTTTTGTCCTGGTCATGGAACACTGGACCAGCTCTACACCCTCAGCAGGGTCCTGGAGGGTGTGTGGGAGTTTGTCCAACCAGTCGACATGTGCTTGTGGACTTGGAGAAGGCGTTCGACCGCGTCCCTCGTGGAGCCCTGTGGGGGTTACTCCAGGAGTATGGGGTACCAGGCTCTTTGATATGAGCTGTTAGGTCTCTGTACGACCGGTGTCATAGCTTGGTCCGCATTGCCAGCAGGAAGTCAGGCTTGTTCCCTGTGAGTGTTGGACTCCGTCAAGGTTGCCCCTTGTCACCGATTCTGTTCATAACGTTTATGGACAGAGTTTCTAGGCGCAGCCAAGGTGTTGAAGGGATACGTTTTGGTGGCCTTTGGATTGCTTCTCTGTTTTGTGCAGATGATGTGGTCCTATTGGCTTTATCAGGTCTTGATCTACAACTTTTGCTGGAGTGGTTTGCAGCCGAGTGCTATGCGGCTGGGATGAGGATCAGTTCCACCAAATCCGAGGCCATGGTCTCGAGCCAGAAAAGGGTAGAGTGCCCTCTCCGGGTCGGGGAGGGGGTCCTGCCCCAGGTGGAAGAGTTTAAGTATCTCAGGGTTTTGTTCTCGAATGAGGGAAAAATGGAGCGTGAGATCGATAGGCGGATAAGTGCAGCGTTGGCAGTGAAGCGGGTGCTGTACCGGTCTGTCATGGTGAAGAGAGAGCTGAGTCAAAAGGCAAAGCTCAATCTACCGGTCAATCTACATTCCTATCCTCATCTATGGTCATGAGCTTTGGGTTGTGACCGAAAAAACAAGATCTCGGATACAGTCGGCCGAAATGAGTTTTCTCCACAAGGTGTCTGAGCTCTCCCTTAGAGATAGGGTGAGAAACTCGGTCATTCGAGAGGGACTCAGAGTAAAGCCGCTGCTTATCCACATTGAGAGGAGCCAGTTGAGGTGGCTCGGGCATCTGGTTAGGATGCCTCCTGATGAGATGTTCCGGGCATGTCCCATCGGGAGAAGACCCAGAGGAAGACCCAGGACACGCTGGAGTGACCATGTTTCTCAGCTGGCCTGGGAACGCCTTGGGATTCCCCCGGAGGAGCTGGCCCAAGTGGTTGGGGAGAGGAAAGTCTGGGCCTCCCTACTTAGGTTACTACCCCCGTGACCCAACCCTGGATAAGCGTAAGAGAATGGATTGATGGATGGAGTTTTGTCATAATCTGCAATGCATTTCAAGTGTTTACCTAAAAGTCACAGACCTTTTCTATTTCAGATGTGGTAGGTAGCTCTTTGGAGAAAACAAGTTTAATTTAGATGGAATGGAGAATGGCTAGCCCAAGAGGGGCCAAGATCAAAGTGAGTTGTTGCTGTCAACCTCTGTCTCAAATATTTGTTTGAATCTGTGCTAACACTATTTCATGAACATATAAGTCCCAGCCAAAATCACAATAGTGTTTTTTCAACAGAAATGTTATGATATTCCTGCTGTCGCCCCCATGCTATATTGGAAGTGCTGCAGATAGTTGCTGCTGCCATCACCATTTGATTTTGTAAAAAAGATTGTTAGCATGTCTTTCCATAATTTTTTTCTTTAGATTGGAACTGTTTGGACAACATCTATCTAGTCTTGGCCCTGCACAAACTAGCTGTTAACTCATTATTAAAGTAACAATTAAATTCTGTTTGATTCAGTGATCTACAAAAAGAATGAAACATAATATCTATTAATTCCCTTTCCTCAAAAACCTGCTCAAAAGATCCGAGCCACTGCGTTTAAAAAACTTGGCTATTTTCTGCTTCCTGCTCACCATATTGTGAAAAGTCACAATAAGTTTGATTTGGATGAGTTGAATGTCTTTCCTTTCTGGTGCTCTCCTAATCAGAGATTAGGAACACATTCATGCATTACTGCATTAGCTTTACTCTCTCACAGGCAGCAATGAAAGCAGACTGCTCTTAGACGAAAAATAGAAAACGAGTTGATTTGATTGGCCCTGAATGGTGAAAGCATTAGTCAGAACCCATTTTGCCACTCTGCTGAACTCAAGAAAAGTGTGGAATCAAATATCATGATTAAAGAATTACATTTACATAGTTTGTGGTGAACCATTAGCACTTTCAATTTATTAAGTGTGGCATGTGCAGAAATGGCACTGCAGCTTGCTTGAGGTTAATCTATATATAGTGGAGCTTTATATTTTTATTAAAGTTCAAGTCAATTTTATTGTCATTTCCATCACATGCGGTATATCAGGTGGAATGAAATTATGCACACATGGTCCCAGTTACACTCAAAATAACAAAATATAAAGTATAAAAATAAACAGTAAATAAGGATCTAAGATATGCACTAAGATCTACGCTAAAAGAACATCAAACAGTACACTGAAATATCCAAGATATATGCTAAATATTAATAATGTAAAACAGTATGTTGTAGCAACAGCAGACCGAACATCCAGCTACTCTGAGAAGTTTTATTTTTTTTTCTAGGTATACAAAGAAAAAAGAGCTACTGCATACATGCCAAATTCACGTCATTATTTAGTTTTGAAACATATCAAAATGAAGCATCAGCCATTGATATCGACAGTTATAAGCAAATGGTATCAGTGATTTGTCTGATCTTTGTCTGATAGGAGGCATGCATGCGTTATCAGGAAGGTAGCACGTCTCGTCAGTCATAATGTTGTGACCGATTGGTGTACAGCAAAATAGACAAGTGGCATCAGATAAAGGATGCCTCTTCTTGCAGCCTCTACATAAACATGTGCAGATTCAGTAACTTATGCTACTGGGCTGCCAACTCTCATCCGCAGCGTGTAAAACTCACACATTTGACACTTTTCACATACTCCCACACCACACATCCATTTTGCAGTGCAAAACAGATTTGAAGCTGATAACTTTGCAGCACAAAGAAGGACAGTCATTAAAAAAATAAATAAATTAATTAATTAAAAATAATAACTCAAAAGGCTGCTCTGTGCACCAACTATTTATTTTATTCTAGCTTTTTTTTGTTGTTGTTGAACTTTACAGTGTAAGTAATGAATGAGTTCTGTTTTGAAAGTTTCAGAATACTGTACACTATAAGTGGCTAATTTAAATGGTAATGTTTTTTTCCAAAGCAATGTTCACCCTCATCCCCACAAGAAAACCCCTTTAATTCTTTTTAATCATATTGTTTTGTAATTTCGTTTTTAGAATATTATATAAAACTGGTTGTATAATTATTAGTTCAATATACAGTTAAATAAGCTATGCAAAATCCAAGTCCCAAATCATGACAGCTTTTGTATTTAGTTGGTCCTTTTTTTAATCTGCGCTATCTTTAAACATTATAGTTGTCACAAAATCACATCTAACTCTGCATAACTATCCATTTAGTTATTATATTTACCAGTTTTTCCATGCAGGGCTACAGGGAGCTGGTGCCTTTCTCCAGTGGTCACTGTGTGAGAGGCAAGGTACACCTTGGACAGGTCACAAGGCCATCACAGGGCCACATAAGTACATGATAGAAACAATCATTCACACTTTCTTTCTTACCTAGGAACTATTTAGGGTTGTCGATTAACCAACATGCATGTTTTTGGTCTGTGGGAAAACCTAGAGTACCCTTAGCAAACCAGCAAGTGCACTGGAAGAACATGCAAACTCCACACAGAAAGGCACCAGGTGGCAGGCAATTCTGCTTCCATCTTACTATTTGGTGACTGGTCTAACAACAGTGTTGCTCTGCTGCCCTGTACACAACAATTTTTCAATTTATTAAATGTATACTGTATAGAAAAACATTTTTAAACCTTCTTCATATTGAATGACAAAGCTGACATGATACAAGAAAATCATGGACTGTTTTTGTAGGGTTTTCATGATTTCTTCAGGTGTGCATTCAAAACACACTGGGGTCTCTATTAAGTGCAATAAAGAATGATATGCCAAGAAATGTTTTAAGCATATAAAAACCTCCATTTCAGGGTTATAGTGGTTTATCATTGCGGTCGCTTCCTATTGGGACCCTGGAGGGAGTGTGGAGGAGTGTGGTAGCAATGTATCCATGCTGTGTGGCTTGGATGTTGAGAAAATCAAGCACAATTGGACTCATGCCTAGACTACAACCACAATTGTGTCAAGGTCATAGAAAAAAAAAAAACCTGGTGCAACTCATCAACCATACATAGAAGTACTAGCCTTAGCACTGGAGAGGGTAGTGGGGTTCTGGGAATGAATAGCGCCTGTCACTGTATGTTTTTCCAATCTCTTGTTCCAGTTATTATAACTTTCTATCATAAAGAAAACCTGATATAATCCCTTTTTTTCCAGAGCATGGTGCATTTATAGATGTTGTGGCAGATTGTACATGGGTTTTAGTACTTCCATTCAGTGTTTAATAAAATAAAATAAAAAAAGTCAAACAAACTGTCAGTTACGTTGTGTTTTTTGTACAAAGACTAACATAATATTGGTCCTAACGTGTATTACTATAAAATACACAGAGCCAAAACAGTCTAAGCTGTGTTTCAGCATGCATCAATCTTTCTGTCTGGATCCATGTTTTTGTCTGTAACTGTATCTTTCCCCTCTCCTCGGTAATTGTCTTGGTCTGGGGTGATGGAGCAGACCTGACAAGCCAACCAAGATAGTGAGCGACGGCACATTGAGGAGGAGTGTCTTCTCTCTCTCCTCTATATCTCTCCATCTATTCCCTGTGTCTGACAGAGGCAGGACAGCATGATGGATGGATGGCTCACTCTAACCACTTCTCACACCATTTACTCTGATCACTCTTGCGCTCATTTTTCACAACTTGGATTCTCTTTATCTTCCCATTACTCATTCCTTCATTTTTGTTTGTTTGTAATTTGTCTCTCTTTTTGACTATGTTTCATGCAGTCTTTGTCTGTTTTCTTGTCTTTGCCATATACAGTACTTCTATCTTTTAAGGCAGCATCTATATTGCTACATTTGCTTATGTATACAGTATGCAAGTGTGTAAATACCACCAAACCTGTTGACTCAAATGGATATACAGTAGGTTTTTTTTAATGATTTATTTGTGTTTCTTGTCATTCACATGCTACAATTTTTATTGCAGACATGTTGGTCACGTTTTTAGGTACATGAAATTAACAACAATACTAACACAATTTGGAAGCAATGTACTGTATACAGTTGTGCTCTAAAGTGTACATACCTTGGCACAATTTGGGATTTTTTTTGGGCCATTTTTTGAACAATATAAATGATAATACAAAACTCATGTTTCACTCATGTTTAGTGGTTGGGTGAAGTCATGTATTATTAAACAATGGTGTTTGCCTTTTCTTTATTTTGAGCAGGGTCCAAATTGACAACAGAAACTACCAAAATGACCATGGTCACAACTTTAGATACCCTTTTTTTTAATACCATGTATTCCCTTCTTTCCCATCAATGACAGCTTGAAGCCTTTTGTGATAGTTGTGGATGAGACACTTTTTTTTTCACATGGTAAAGCTGCCCATTCTTATTGGCAAAATGTCTCTAGATCCTATACATTCTTGAGCTGTCTTGCATAAACTGCTCATTTGGGATCTCCTCCAAGTGGCTCAATGATATTGTTGTCAGGAGACTGAGATGGTCGTTCCAGAACCTTCACTTTTTTTTTTCTGCTGTAGCCATTGATTCACTAATTTGGCCTTGTGTTTTGGATCATAGTCATTTTGGAATAGCCAAGAGTGTCCCATACACAGCTTCTGAGCTGATGAGTGCAAATTTTCCTCCAGTATTTTCTGGTAACATGTGCATTCATCTTCTCATCAATTCTGGCTATGTTCCCTGTGCCTGTGTAGTTCCCACATCTCCAGAACATTAGCAATCCACCTTCGTGTTTCACTGTAGGGATTGTTTACTTTTCATCATGGGCATTGTTGACTCATTTCCAAATTTAACATTTATGTTTGTGGCTAAAAAGTTCAACTTTGTTCTTATTATTTTAAATAATTTTGACAGCAATGTACAGGTTTGCAAAACATTAAATGAGTAATAAGTTGCTAGGACACAGGAACTCTATTTTAGTTAACTAACTTTTCAAAAAGGAACGACATTTACACAACTTTTCTAACGAACCTTCTTACAAAATGAAATGCATACTCCTTTAAGATAAAGCCAAGATAATATTGGATTTCCAGTTCTCGCTTGTAAACGAGTCCTCGAGGCTCAATGGGATTAACCTACCTAAATAAAGGTTGAATGAATAATGTGTACAAAATTCACAGATTTTCTAAATGAGTTTCATAACTGCTTTTGAAATACTTTGCTATGACATAGTAACAACACTTAGCAACACACGATAAAATAAAAAAAAACCAAGACTTGAACTGTTGACCCATCAACAATGTTGTACATGTACGACTCACTCACTGTCAGATTACCATCATCATCATCATCATCATCATCATCATCATCATCATCATCATCATCATCATCATTCTGAGGTCATCAGGAATGACAGATGAATGTGTTTCTGTGAAATGAAACACTAAAAAAGAAATAGGAAATCTGTGTTGAAAAGCCAATACTGAATAAGGGGAATTTGTTAATAGTTTATTTATTTTTTTTTTTTTTAATTATTATTTTTTTGTCTGTTGGAAAAAAAATAGATGCAGAGAAAAATGCATTAACATTTCAGGTTGGAGGTTGATCACTATCTATTACACGGCAGATGTAATTATTCTCTCACATCTGATGAGCCTGCTTGTCTGTTTTTCTAATTATCTAAGGTTTGCAACGTTTGAAGTGCACTCCACTTTAAGTGTGGGACTGTTCCTAAAATCACAACTGGACATAATTTGTTTTGGCCTTTTCTACATCACAGAAAAGATATATTTTCCAACACGGTTCAAAGTAATATATTTTATATGTGTGCTTGTATAAATCTTGAAATGATAACCAACATATGTTGGGTCAGATTAAAAAAGACAAGACTTGAGTGCCTTATTGCAATCCTAAAATAAAAATAATAATTAAAAATAATAATAAAAAAATAACAACTAAATAAAAAAAAAACTGATGGGAGTGGACAGTTCAAGCAATGATGTTCTAAAATTACACCAAACTATAAACTGCAAACTTGTTGACAAATGAGAACATTATTCATCAATGACTCAAGTGACACTTTTTTTATTTTATTTATTTTTTAGGAATTACAGACAACATCATTTAAACGGAAGAGTAAAACACTGTTTTGAAAATTGTCTGAGCTCATTTCTAAAAAAAAGTTAAGTTTGGTCCTCTGGACATTCAAAAAACAAAACAATTTTTTTTTTTTTTTTTTTTTTTTTCGGTTTTTGAATGTCCAGAGGACCAGACTTAACTTTTTTAGATTTTTCACCCTGGATTATTGAGCATGCATCAGGATATCTGAGCTCATTTGTTTCATCAAATTACTGTATTTCCGTTAATGTGCCAGAACAGTAAGTATTTCACTAAGTTTGAACTTGTTAATGCTGTATTAGGCAGATGGTAATTACCGGTAGATCCATATGAAACAACATAAGGCCCACAATTACAATGGAAGTAGCATTCCTTCAAGGGATCTATACAGCCTTGCACACCAACATTTTAAAACAGATCTGTTCTAAGTTTGTGTTGGGATGACTCTCAGAAACTACCACACACAATTTTAGCTCATAATCTAATGATGGAGGTGAAGCCATTTTTGAATGAGTTTACTTAAAAAATTAAATAGTTGTACTTAGTGCGAGTTTTGTAAAAATCTATTCAATGAGATATTTTGCCAACAGACAAACCTTTACACACTACATTACATTAATTCATTATCACCTGCTTTTCATTGTAGTGAGTAATTTTTATATGCAAAGAGTTGGATAATGAATTCCTACACAATACTAATATGACATATCAACAAAACTACTTTTGAGCTGTGCTCAGCACTGACTTGTTGTCATATCTCTTTAGTGAACCCAAACAGATTGTTAATGTCACTCAGCCTGACTTTTAATACATTTGATCATTTTGATTTCTATGAGCACAGTGGTGCATTTAAACGTTAAACAGGCTTCTCTTGAAAATGAGGCCTCATTATTTTATGAGACTAACCTGTACAAATAAAGGTTGAATTAATTTCGTAGAGCTATCGCCTCACAGCAAGAAGGCTGGAGGACTGCCTCCGGGTCTGGCACCTTTCTTAGTGGAGTTTACATCCGTGCATGTGTGGGATTTCTCTCCGGTTTCCTCCCACAGACCAAAAACATGCATGTTAGGCTGATTGGTAACTTTAAATTGCCCTAGGTGTGAGTGAGAGAGTGAATGGTTGTTTGTCTCATTTGTCTCTATGTGTCCCTGGGATGGACTGGAGACCTGTCCAGGGTGTCCCCGCCTCGTGCAGCGTGACTGCTGGACATAGGCACCAGTGACCCCCATGACCCAGAAAGGAAGAAGTGAGTAAAGATCATAGATGGATGTTTCCCATGATGCTTGAATTCACGTGATAACATGAATGGGTTTTACTATCAAATGACCTTGTACTTATATTTTCAGCATAAAGAACTAGTCTGGAAGTACTCTAGTTTCTAATTTCAGGTTGTAATTTGTAAGCGTTGGTCTGACGCTGTTTTAACATTGGTATAATGAAACTAAAGGGAAACATATTTTGATATAACACTACAGGAAAATTCTCAGCCACACAGCATGAACATAATTCCTTTAAGTAACACACAGTCAGTGCTGAATATAGAGAGTGAAAAAAAAAATCCCATCTCTTAGCAAAGACTAAGCACTTAAAAGCCTTTCCATGTTTGGTGATTCTAACGACGGGGAACCGTTTTCATTTAAGAAGATGTTCTATATAGGGATGCACAATATATACGGTACACGGTAGAAACGATAGAGATTTAGCCTACGATAGAGATCTGTCTTCTACCGGCTAACCGCAGTA
>JARVLU010001196.1:18917601-18927879 GCA_031762415.1 Simpsonichthys santanae | reverse complement strand
TTGGCTGTGGCTGCCTGCCTGGGAGGAGTCGACGAGGGACAGGACGGCCCCCCAGAAACCATCTTAAATCCCGCAAACAGGTTGGTCCACTTAAGGAGTTTACTCTTTGGTGGGGAAACAGTTTACTGGACCTCCTCTGACTGATGAAGCCCTCCAGATAGAGGGCGAAGTGTTTCTATAAAAAGGAAACTGCCCAGATGACCCGATTGAGATTTATTGGATGTATGTTTTTGGTTTGTGGGAGGAAAACGGAGTACCTGGAGGAAACCCCGTGCATACACGGAGAGAACATGCCAACTCCACCCAGAAAGGCCCTCTGGCTGGGATTCGATCCAATGACCTTCTTGCTGAGAGGCACCAGCTCTTAGAGCTGAGCCAGTGTGCCACCCTCCAACAAACACAGTTGAGGCTTTTTTTTTTTTTTTTTTAATGAGACATACGTTATTGACCTCATTTTATGTCTCTTCACACGACAAGAGGCACATTGTGTTTTAACTGAGCATATTTCTCAAAACATGATCCTAATTCAGCACAATGCTGAAAGACGTTTGTCAGTTGAGTTGTGAATGGAAGCGTGAATGCTTACTTACCTCTCATGAATTATCGGTGAAGTTTCCAGTAAGTAAAGAAATAAATCAACGAATAAATATGGGAGGCTAAACTCATTTAAGGCAGCCAGTTGAAAGTAGTTCAGAAGGTAGAGAGTGTCTATAGTGTCACACATCTGTTGGATCCATTGCTGCATGTAAAAATATGAGTACAGAAAAAAAAATCTCAGTTGTTAGGAAACATCACATAATCTATCTATTATTGGTTATTTATTACCAAATAGCAGCAATCTCACATCAAAAATTGACCAGTCTTTAAAAAATTAGACTAACTAGTACATATTGAATGTGTTTTCTTCAATCCTGTAGTGGCTTTCTCTTTGCCACTCCCCATAAAGCTCAGACTGAGCAACAATCTGGGCAACAGTTGTTGTATGCTCAGACTCTCCCATCTCACCTGCTGCATCTTGTGACTCCAGAGGGCTCACAGATGTCTTGGTGGTCTCACTATTCTCCTTCCTGCACATTCACTCAGTCTGTGAGGGTGGCCTGCTCTTAGTAGATGTACACATGTTCCATATTTGTTCTACTCCTCAATGATAGATTTAAAAGAACTCTGGGGAATGTTCAGGGCCCTATAAATTCTTTCATATCCATCCCCTGACTTGTACTTTTAAATAGTATTATCATCTCTTAAGGCAGTCACTTTAAAGGAGCTAATGTTTATGCACTCACTTATTTTACATAACCTTTTTAAATTTAATTAGCATTACTTTGTAATAATTGTATATAACTTTGTCACTGAATATTTTTTTAAATATCCCTTATATATTTTTTTGTAAAGAAGGCCAGTTTATATTCACAATGATTGATTTATAACAACAGCAAAATCACAAAACAGCCACAGGAGGAAACATGTTTTATAGTCACTGTAATTTGTGGGGATGGAAACCTATTGATAAACAGAACAAGATTAAAGACGGTTTCAAGAATTAGAAAGGGTTACCCTCAATCAAATAGCTTTGTGGGATTGCAACTGTTTTACTCTTCAATCCCATCAGTCAACAGACTAGAAGCAGGGTGCACCATGAACAGATCACTTGTTCATCACAGAAAATTGGTATACATGACAAGTATTTAGTTTAAAATGTGATATGATTTCTCATACAATCACACAGAGGATTTATCTGGATTAGTACCAGTAATAGGACTAAGGTTAGTGTGTCAAAGAATGGGATTGCTGCAGGATTATAGCATAATGTGACCCCCCCCCCCCCCACACACACACACACACACAGACACAAACCGCAAAACAATTATAACAGGTGAAGAGAATGAAAGAATAATCTGGGCAGGACTCAAGAAAATATACATTCGGCCATCTTGCACTAACATCTGTATGAGGTAGAAGATATAATATTAGATGGTGGGATTGTGCTGTGGTTAATCCTGGCCCAGTCTAGATCTTTTCAATGGTTCAGCCACCCAACCACTCATTAATTAATTCATTCAGCAGTTTAGCCAGTCATGCTGTCTTTCCCAATTTGCTCTTTTGCAGAATTTATAAGGTACATCAATTTAAACTATGCACGAATAAATAACATTTTGCAGAAACTTTGTGAATAATCATAACTTTGATTTAAGCTATTTTCATTTTATTTCATTTTCCAGTTTAAAAGTATGAAGAGGCATCACAAATGCATGTTTAAAGCTGCCAATGCTAGATTAAAAAGTGGATGGGTGCATGATTTTTTTCTTTTTCTTTTGCAGCCCTTGACACTACCAACTGTTTCAGCGAAAGTAAAACTGAAAGGCTCTTGGCATAAAGACATTGACAGTCAGACAATATGACAACCAGGGAAAAGAGCCAAGGAGACAGAATATAGGCCAGAACTGGAGAAAAAGAGATGTTTGAGAATAAATTGGTATTCCACAATGATTTCTTGTCATTGTGTGCTTTTTTTAACAGACCAATAGAGAACTAACTATATCTGCAATACAAATGTAGATGTGCAATGGCAAAATCAACTACAGTAGTTCTAAAGAAAAAAAAAAATAAAATAAAAAAAAAAAAAACTAGAAAATACCAATCAAACAAATGGTTCTAACGTACTGTCCTTCTAATTACAAAATGTACTCTAAAATTGTTAGTCCTTGCCAAAGGTCAGCTTCCTTCCATGTGATTTGTCCGGTTTCATACGTCATCTTTTATTTTACTTTATTTGTTTCACTCTCTGTGCTCTCAAAGAAAGAGGTAGTTTAAACTGAGCCTGAAGAAAGATCTAAATTTGCCAGTTCTGCTCTATTTCTCTGTGTCTCTGTGGTGCTTTATGCTATCCTGAGAGTCCTATCGTAAAGTAAGAGTTTCCACCATTTGCAGACAGGGGATTTATTTTTTTTATTTTTTATTTTTTCTGCCACTTAGGTTCAGACCCAAAATAGGTCATGGACTTACCCCTTGTGGTTGTCCACGTGACATGAAAAGCAATATGGTTTAATGAATCTTGTTTTCACAGCAAGAAACTAAAACTCTTAATTGGATTTTTTGGCTGAAAGCTTTGATGCTTTGGCTTAAAATGTTATTATCCAAAATGGGAAAAAGTTATAGTAGGATGAAAAAAATATGAAAGGAAATGGTGTATTTCACCTATAGTCACAACTGATTTGTTTTGATTTCAAGATATATATAACTAAGAACAAAGTTCTTGTGTTCTGTGTGATGATAAAAAAATAATAATAATAATTTGCCAATTAGACAAAAAAATTGTACCTTTGAGGATTTGAAAAACTTCAGCAAACAAAATCATTGACATTTCTAAAATGTCCTGTCTTAAGTTTTTTTTTTGATTGATGATTTTTATTAACTTGCAAATGATATGCATGCTTTTTTGTTTCTGTTTAAAAGTAAATTTATCAGTGTTTGTTCACCGTAACTCTGAAGCTGACTTGAATGTTGCAGCTGATCACAGCGCCAGCAGCACAACAGAACTGTCAATGGTTTAAATGTTACCTTATGCCACTTATTACTTGTTATATGTGACTAAACTTTATATAGTTGAAATACAGCCATTTAAAAATATTTATACAGATTGTTGTATCCAGGCAGAATGAAGTCTATGAAAGTTTTCAGGAGTGATTTGTGACAAAAGGGTGGCATCAAAGGTCAATAGAAAGGTTTCCAAAACAGTGGTGAATCCAGCTATGTTATATGATCTGGAGACAGCGGCACTGACAAAAAGACAGGAGAAAGAAATGGAAGTGGCAGAAATGAAGATGTTGAGGTTCTCTTTGGGTGAGACATGGATGTATAAGATTAGACATGAGATCATCAGAGGTACAACACAGGTCGAACAACTGGGAGATAAAGTTAGGGAGGCCAGACTGAGATGGTTTGGACATGTCCAGAGGAGGGACAGTGGGTATGTTGGTAGAAGGATGTTAGAAATGCAGCTGCCAGGAAAAAGACAAAGAGGAGATATATGGATGCAGTTAGAGAGGACATGAAGGTAGTTGGAGTGAGGACAGAGGATGAAGAGGACAGAGTGAGATGGAGGAGGATGACTCGCTGTGGTGACCCCTGAAGAGGAAAAGCCAAAAGAAGAAGATTGACAGATAACTAACTTCAAAATCCAACCAAGTGAAGTCAGGTCCTCTGGACAGTTTTTTTGTTGAAACATTTCATCTTTCATCCAAAAGACTTCCTCAGTCCAAGGAGCCACTACAAGCTCAGTCTTATGACTAGCACCTTCACATAGTGGGTCAGCCAGTTTGATAGTTGGTTTCTGGAGTTTGCCCTCTCCCCCGCTGACCCGTCTGAGGCAGTCATGGCTAAAGTGGTTCAAAACATCTAACGTTGGATTTTCTACCTGGATTATTAAGCATGAACTTTGATGATCTCAAAACCCTCACTCCAAACTGCATATCATCTAACTTTCATACAATTGATCTGTATCTGTAAGAAATACATTGTATATATTAAGCTAGCAAATTATATTGTATGTTTAATGTGTACATTTAGTATTTAGCTCATGATTTCAAGGATTAAATTCAACAAACCTGGAACTTCATGCCCACTGTCATGGCAACTGCACAGCAGCTCATACCTCCCAGACCAATTAGAGTCAAAGTGCGCCTTCCAGCTCTGTCTACAAGTGCCACCTGGAACACAAAGACCTTCTGTGCTGGATGTTTTCATACACAGAATAAGTTGATGCTTGTGCTTCTCATGATAGACACACAATCATATTAAAAATATGATTTTATCTTGTTCAGTTCTATAGTTTTGTTTCAGAATGTTATAAAAATGATCTGGTTTTAACATCTTCTAAAATGATTTCAATTTAACATCAGATATACAAAAACAAATTGTTTTTTTAAACAGAAAGGAGGAGAAATTTTGTCAGTTTGCTGCTCTGGAGCATGAAGGTGTGTATAAACACAATGCCAAGATGGAAAGGCAACAGCATTGATCTTAGAGAAGTAGCCTTTGTTTCTTATCAACTTGGGAAGGGTTAAATGTAATTTCTAAACTATTTAAAGCCCATCATTCTACGGAGAGAAATATTAGTCACAAATGGAAAACATTGAAGTCTTCTGCCTGCAGGAGAGAACATCCCCCACAAAGTCCATGGCTCAGTCCACTGGCCTAGTTTTGTATGCTGTTCAGCTGTCAGCAGACTTGGACCAAACTTGGTCATGAAGTAAAAAGACAATGATCCCAAACACAGCAGTAAATCTACTTTGTACAATGGAACAGCTAAATATTAAGAATCAAGGTGTTGCAACAATACAATTTAAAGTCTGCACTTCACCATAATTGGAATGCTGTGAAGGAACTGTGAAAGAGCAAAAATGAAATTAATGTCTGCAAACCTCAATGACCTGAAGCAAAGTTCTAAAGAAAAGTGGCCCAACATTCCTTCTCATCCATGTGAGAAACTAATACTCAATAAGACTAACCTGTATAAATGAATGTTGAATGAATACATTCGTACAGAAAATAACTAGAGTTACTGCTGCTTCAGTAGGTTCTGCAAGCTGCTGGATCATGAGGTGTGTGCAGCTCTTCCTCACACATTCTTCTTTGTCTCCAATTGCAGATCAAAAAGGGGGAACTGTAAATACACTCTGTCTGTCCATCAGTTTATTTATTTCATTTTACCTTTATTTAAGCAGGCAAATCCCACTGAGATCATAGATCTCTTTTGCAAAGGAGGTCTGGGCCTGAAGGCAGACTAACATCAATCAATCAATCAAACTTTATTTATAGAGCCTTTCCAGCAGCCAAAAGGTGCACAACGTGCTGGACAATACAGAATTTAAAACAAATAATTAAAAATTAAAAAGCAGCCAGTTAAAATTTTAAAACAAACAATTAAAACATAGTGAGATTGCCAAAGAACTACTAGGTATTAGAAGCCTGGCTGAATAAAAAGGTTTTAAGATTAGATTTAAAAATGCTCCATATCAGTGATGGAGCACAAGTCCTGCGGTAGATGGTTCCAGAGTCTGGGTGCAACGACAGAAAAGGTCCAGTCACCCCGTCGTTTGTAGTTGGACTTTGGGACAGAGAAAAGTATTGGATGATCCCAGTGTTCTCCTATATTCACGAACAGCTACAAGATCAGTCAGATGTAGCAGGGCAAGACCACTGAGAGCTTTAAAAGTGAATAATACAAATTTTAAATTTACCGTAATTCTAAAATCGACTGGAGGCCAGTGGAGAGAAAATAAAATGGGGGATGTGCTCATGTCATGCATGTTTTTGGTCTGTGGGAGGAAACTGGAGTACCCAGAGAAACCCATAAAAGCATGAGAAGAACATGCAAACTCCACACAGAAAAATCCCAGGTCCAACCAGGGATTGAACCCAGGACCTTCTTGCTGTGAGGTAACAGTGCTACCCACTGATCCACCATGCTGCCTATCTGTAATTGATGTGGGCATGATAACTTGAAAAACAAGTGAGGTGCCGACTTCCGTTGTGGTGTGTGGCTGTATCTACACAAAAGAAAGTTTCCTTTCAAAAATTGGGTTGCCAGGTCCAAATATGACTGCCAGCATGTACATAATTGTAAATTTAAGAGTTGAATCACTTGAAAAATAAGCAACGCGCCAACTTCCATTTTGGTCCGCGGCTGCATCTAAGTGTAAAAATGTCCTGATCAAAAATTTGGTTGCCAAATTAAAATCCAAGATGGCTACTACTATATACTGTATACATATGTAAACTGACCAGCCCATGTCATTGTTGCAGATCAAAGATACAGGAGCTGCAAGAAGGATGATCAGTGGCACAAAACAACAACAAAAAAAAGCAGTAGAATCCATCCATTATCTTTTATCCGCTTCTTCCATTTTGTATTATGGGGGTCATGAAGGTTAACAGAGAAATGTTTAGAACCTGGTTAAAAACAGATCATTGTATATGTACTCATGTGGGAAACTGTCTAATGGAAAGATGGCAGACTTTGCGTATCTGATCTCTGTGCACTGGTGTTTTGTGTTCACTCACAGAAACCAGAGTAAAAACTGTGTTGATTGCACCAACTCCGATCGTTGCGTAGACAGGTTGACCAACACCAGCTTGTGAGAAGATTGCTGTAGAGTAATAAAAGATCTTGGAAACAAAGCAAAGGTAAATATTATCTAAAACCACAGTCATATTTCAAACAACACAAGTTTTTGCTCAGTTAGGCATGTTTAATGATATTTTTCACAATAGACCAGTCTATGATAATTTTTTTTTTTTTAGTTGAAGTGGCATGAAACACATTATTTTTAGGGGTTAAAAGAAATCCAAAGGTACTTTGCCACTCACCGCATTAATGCCAGACAACTGTTGGGAGAGGTGCATCATGAGTGCAACAAACAGCTGCCGTCTGTACACAGATGACAAGATCTTGGAGAATAGAGGAAAAAAATACAAATTTATAACTTTATATTATTTGACATATTGTGATAGTTTTAGTGAGGACAAGGAAGAAAAGAACATAACAATGCCCCCGGCCCCCAAAAACAAAACAAAAACAAGTGTCAGTCCAAAAAAGTTCAGTTTAGTTGCAGACATGGTGGTCAAGTTCAACTAACTCATCCAAAGCCCACATTAAATAAATAAAGACAAAGTGATGTCGAAGAAACAAGAGCAAAGACACAAAAATGTTGAAAGGGATTACTACAACAAACAAATCTGACAGTTAACTATTAAAATAAATCACTTCTAATTGTGTGCATGCTGATTCAGCATGCTTCTTTGTCTATTTTAACCATCCATCCATCCTCTTTACTCGCTTCTTTCTTTTTGGGTCACGGGCGTCACTGGTGTCCATATCCAGAAGTCACTGTGTGGGAAACGGGGGACACCCTGGACTGGTCTCCAGTCCATCACAGGGACACATAGAGACAAATGAGACAAACAACCATTTGCTCTCTCACTCACACCTAGAGACAATTTACAGTTACCAGTCAGTCTAACATGCATGTTTTTGGTCTGTGGGAGGAAACCGGAGTACACCGAGAAAACACATGCAGCACTGAAAGAACATGCAGACTCAACCCAGAATGGCCTCCTGGATTTGAACCAGCAATTTTCTCGCTGACAGGCAACAGGTCTACCAACTGAGCCACCATGATACCCCCATTTTAACCATTCATATATTAAAGTGTTTAGATCATACTTTTAGCTAGCTTTTTGTTATGTTTTGTTCTTAGCTGGTGTTCTGCTACATTGACATTTAACTAATACTAATTTGATTGTTTTGGCTAATTTCAGAATCAGATTTAGTGTCAGAGTTCATTGCCATTCACATCACATGTGGTACATGTGGTGGAACGAGATGATGTACACAGGGTTCCAGTTACATCCACAATAAAATGTAAAAGAAAAATGAAAAATGTGTGCGTGTGTGTGTGTGTGTGTGTGTGTGCGTGCGTGCGTGCGTGTGTGTGTGTGTGTGTGTGTGTGTAATGTGTAATCAATGTAATTACATGTGTAATGTGTAATCTATAATTAATGTGTAATGTGTAATTAATGTAATTACATGTGTAATGTGTAATCTATAATTAATGTGTAATGTGTAATTAATGTGTAACATGTAATGCGTTGATCTGTTTAGTGTTTAGCTAGTGTTCAGTTTTTTAACTTTAATAAAATGGTCTGTTTAGTCTGAAAATTTCAACATAAATTCACAACTCACAATCCCATTGTATATTTGTCTATAAATATGAGGACCTGCTACGTGACTGAACACAAAAATAATCACTGCATCCAATCCATCCACATGTCTGCTAGATCTCATCCCAACCAGGCTGTTTAAAGAGGTACATCCCCTAATTAATGTCCACATTTTTAATCTACTTAATTTGTCTCTAATGAATGGTTACGTCCCACAGAACTTTAAGCTTGCTGTAATTAAACCTTTTCTTAAGAAACATAACCTTGACTCAGGAATCTTAGCCAATTATAGACCTATATCTAATTTAACTTTCATCTCAAAAATTCTAGAGAAAATAGTTGCAGGTCAGTTACGTGGTCATCTGCAAAGAAATAATCTGTTTGAAAAGTTTCAGTCAGGGTTTAGAGCTCATCATAGCACAGACTCTGCACTGGTGAAAGTTACAAATGATATTATCATGGTGTCTGACAATGGACAGGTAGCGACACTGATCTTGTTATACCTCAGTGCTGCATTTCATACAGTTGATCACAATATTCAGGTCTCTTTTGTAAATGAGTCCCCAAGGCTCAATGGGATTAACCTGTCTGAATAAAGGTGGAATGAAATTTCTACTAGAGAGTATGATATTGGGATTACAGGAACAGCTCTAAATTGGTTTAGATCATATTTATCTGATAGATTCCAGTTGGTAAATATAAATTATAAATCTTCTTCATACACACCATAGTTAGTTACGGAGTTCTTCAGGGTTCAGTGCTTGAACCAATACTCTTTTCTTTATATATGCTTCCATTAGGTATAGTTATTAAACAGCATGGGATACATTTTCACTGTTATGCTGATGACACACGGTTATATTTGTCCATGAAACCCAAGAAATCCAATCAGTTACTTAAGTTATAATCATGTCTTAAAGATGTAAAAACTTGAACGACCCTACATTTTCAGCTTTTAAACTCAGACAGGACTGAGGTTTTGGTTTTTGGACCTGAGTGCCGTAGGAATACAATTTTCAGTCTTTCACCCTCCTTGGACGGCATTAATCTGCCTCCAGCTCTAATGTTAAAAATCTTGGTGTTATTTTTGATCAAGACATGCCTTTTATCCCCCACATTAAAAATGTTACTAGAACCACCTCTTCCACCTGCATAATATCACTAAAATTAGAAGCATCTAATCTAAAAATGATGCAGAAAAACTGGTTCATGTATTTGTCACATCTAGACTGGACTATTACAATGGTTTATTATCTGGGTGTCCAAAGACTTCTTTAAAAAGACTTTGTTTAATCTGAAATGCTGCTGCCAGAGTCTTAACTGGAGTTAGTAGGAGAGATCATGTCTCTACAGTTTTAGTTTTTCTCCATTGGCTCCCCGTCAAATTTAATTGAAGTCGAAACCTTACTTCTAACCTACAAAGCTCTCAACAACCTACATGTAGCTGCATCTTATATTACAGATCTTATTGCTCCATATTTTCCTAACAGAGCACTTTGCTCTCAAACTGCAGGCTTGTTGTTCCTAGAGTTTCCAGAAGTAGAATGGGAGGAAGAT
>JARVLU010001196.1:18723502-18733737 GCA_031762415.1 Simpsonichthys santanae | reverse complement strand
GTGTTTTGTGTTTACCTGAATAAAACTCGCTTTTAGAGTTGACCTGGAAAATTAATAGTACAACTATACCTCATTCATTGTTTTTAGTGTACTGTGCAATTTCAGAGTTATAGGAGCTATCAGTGATTTAAAAAAAAAAATAAATAAATAAACACACACGAAGTGTATAGAATACCTTTCATTGCCTCATGCTATAAAGTATTGGTAAACATGACTATTAGCAAAATATTTTATGTACCAATAAATTGCTTGCACATGAATTCAAAACTATTGTAGGTAAAATAATCTTCCACCAAATGGCTTTCCCTTTAAATTTCTCCAGAAATGTTTCTATTTATAACTAATCTGTCTGTGAACATAATTGTCAGTCTATCAGAAAGTGGGCACACTTACTGTTGAATGTGCACATACGACTTGTCAGTACAGCACCTCTTGTCACTCTGCTGTTGTAACGAGTGTCTCTAATGAACCCATCACTGCTCTTGTCTGAGACAAGTCAATTAAAAAATTGTTAGCAATAAAGAGCTGCAATGCACAGCTCCCTCAGACAATGAGGTGTGTAATTCTGATTTACAGTTTGATCTTTTGTTCCATTCTGTGCTATTTTTAGATTAAAAACAGCTATGCTTACTCTTTTCAAAGCTTCTACCAGTTTTTAGTCAAAAGATTACATTTCATTTTTGGCACATGAACCCAATATGTTGGAGGAACTGACAAAAAGGTTGTGATGCTCAGCTGCAGGAGAAAGCTTATCCTGCAGTATGGGCTGCACAAAGGTGCAGGAGGAAGTTATTATTATTATTATTATTTTTCCTGTAGCTGTGGGCTGCACAAATATGCAGCAGGTTTCCAAAGATACGGAAACAATCCATTAAGCAAAAAATTAGTTCTGCCTTTAGCTGAACTGTGTCCACCTCTGTGGGTGGGTGGTGGGGGTGTTGCATGCATATACATACCATACATACTCACAGTAATATGTTCATTCAACCTTTATTTATACAGGTTAGTCGCATTGAGTCCCACGGACTCATTTACAAGAGAGACCTGCTTTTAACAAAGAACAATGACAACAGTAGACAATCATAAAAGAAAGCAAACAAATTGAGAAGAATACAGTAAATAAAATGGTATTAAGATTTTGAATATGCCCTGAACCAGTGCTCTGTAAGGCCCAGTCTGTGAACAGACACCTAACCAGATCATGAATAAAGAGGAAATGTGATCCCAGTACATGCCAGTAAATCATACATACATAGTTGTTTAGCGTTCACAATGTTCTAAAAACTTAAATATTAGCATAGAGCATGTCCTTAAGGTGTTTTCTATCATTAGTTTTACAATTCCTGTCCTTAAAAGTTTTTTTTTACCTAAAATTTGATTTTTATTGAAAGAGAATTAATCTTTGTTGAAATTTGTAAATATAATTATATCCATGTATGTTCTTATGTATTAACTGATAAAATAATAATAATAATAATTATGTTAAATGCCCAGAAGGAATGATCAAATTCAGATGTACATAGATTGGTACACATGCAGACCAGCAATGAATATGTAAATCATTTGATTTGGAAGTTGCTGGCATCTCTAGAATAGGCACCAGAAGGCAAAGGTGGTGGGGTAATGAGTTGAACGGCTGTGTTATCAGAAACAGATGATGCCTCTTGGACAGCATTACCAGCACTTAAAGTTCATTACAGGTTGCATTGTGGGCCTGCATGAGGGCATGAGATTGCATCACGCAACTAACTACCCAGCATGTGGCATGTACAGATGCCACAGTTGCCTGAAGCTGGAACTAATGTGAAAGTGAGGGCACCCACACACATGATGAAGGTTCTGGTCATCCAAAACATATCATGCCAGAGCAAAATCACCAGATTGTGCTCCAAACATGACATAATCTGTGTCATACTGTGTCTGTCATCTCAGTACAAGTAGTGATGACTAGTGAAATAAAAATATATTGTATAATATTGGCAATATCCCAGCCACTGCTCAACCATACGACAGGTTCAGTGTCCGATGTATAGACTACCAATATCACCAAAGTAGAGACCGCCGCATTTAGAGTAGCAACATACTCAGGAGAAATAGACAGATGACAAGTGGTGTATAATTTTCAGTGATGAATGTTAATAAATGTTAATTATACATTTTGCTATGGTTGGCTACTGTATGTGCACATGGTGGCACCAAAGGGAGAGTACCAGTTCTTGACAATGTTGTAGAAAAACATACCAATTTTACATTTGAGATTGTGGTGTGAAAGATTGTAAGGTACTGGAGCCCAGCCTTTCAGCAATGCAATGCACGTTCACAAAGGCATGCATGTGCCAGTCATGTTAACATGCTCCCAAAACCAGTCAGGTTCTCAGTTGTTCTCCAACAACAAAAAAGGTTAAATGGTGTCATCTGGACCATTTTTTTTTTTTTAAGTAAGAAATGAATCGTCCCCAATCCAGAGGACTTCCTCAGTCTACGGCCTACCAACCAGATCTGTCGCACGGGTAGCCTTCACGGCTGTGTTTCAAGCAGTGTTTCAATGTGAAGGCTACCCATGTGACAGATCTGGAGGAAGTCCTCAGGATCTGGGACAATTCATTTCTCATTTTAAAAAAAAAAGTCTAAATGACACAATTTAACCTATTATTTGTAGTTATCTACCTGAATGATTGAGCTTACAACCCTTGTTCTCCGACAAGTGTGGAATCTGCTCATATGTCTACTAAAAGACATGCGGTGCTGATTTGCTGGATCTTGAGAAGCAGTTAGAACAGCTGTGGGTCATCTTGCAGCAGGAGAGGATAAAGGGCTGTGTGACCTAATTTCACATCAAATGGCTGTTTGTTTTCAGGCCCACACTCTTTTGACATGGGACCAGAAGTGTGCTTTTACTGCCAACTCTAATATCCATTTAATGTGATATATGAATCATCACATTCATATGATCTTCATCCATTATCTTTACCTGCTTCTTTCTTTTCGGGTTGTGGGGGTCACTGGTGCCCATATCCATTTGTCACTGTGTAAGAGTGGGGGACACCCTGGGCAGGTCGCAAGTCCATCACAGGGCCACATAGAGACACATGAGACAAACAATCATTCACTCTCTCACTCACACCTAGGGACAATTTAGAGTTACAAATCAGTCTAACATGCATGTGTCTGGTTTGTGGGAGGAAACCGGAGTACCTGGAGAAAATGCACGCATGCACTGAGAGAACATGCAAACACCACCCGGAAAGGTCCCTGGCTGGGATTCGATCAGGTGATCTTCTCGCTGAGAGGCAATAGCTCGCCACAGTGCCCCCGTCATATGACCTGTCTACGTTTTTTTATTTTTTATCTCCACCACTCCATCTAAGCACTTGACACTTTCTGTCAGTAAGTGTATTTTAACAAACACAGACAAATATTCTGAGTATGTCCTTTAATGGTCACAGGTGTTAAATTAAGCTTAACACAATTAGTCAAGTATGGATATTTTTTAAGTATGTAGTTTTTATTGAAAGGTAAAATGATGGAATTAAAACAGTTTAGTTATAAAACCAATATAAATACTTCTGACATACTCTAATTAAAACATAACAATTTAGATTCAATTACATTTTTTCCATGATTTATTATTCTGTGACCTTCAGAAACAACTCAATTGTTACTGTGAAAGTTGGCACTGGTTGATATTGTTACAAATACTATTATTTGCTCCCTTCTGTCTCCATGGCAATTTAATTATAATCTGTCACGACTTTTACATAATGTGTTTTGAGTCAGACTGTTCATCTCCTAAGGACACCTTTACACTTTGCATCAAGAGAAACACAAGTGTTTGTACCACACCAAAACTGTGGCATAAGTTAAATATTTTTAAAGAACTATCTGAATATTCCCCTATTTCTAATGACTGTGTTAGCTATGTTGCAAAGACAATAGAAAAGGCAAAAATACTTGATTTTTTTTACTCCAAATATATTAAGACCTACCAAATTTTGAAAAGAGACAGATTTCACTTTGTTTTTTCCTTCCTCCTCTTTTTCTTGTTCTTTTAGGTGAAGCCCACCTCAGTTCAGCAATCACTTGAAGTTGTTGCCCTAAAGCAAGACATAACAGCTGTTAAAGCTTTCTGGTTCGATTCCTATCAGGAATTCAGTTGGGGGATTCGTTCACATCAATTCACAATCATACAAGGTCACACACACATACACACAGACACACACAGAGGAAAAACAAACATAGCTATCTGCCAAGTTAAACTTCCTGGTGGAGGTTCAGTGCCATCAATAGGCTTGGCTCTGAGACTGAGCCAGCCAGTACCATGCTGCCCACAGGCTTTTGCAAACGAATACATAAATATAAATCCACACACAGATGTTCCTTCCATGCTGGTTTTATGTTGTACTTTATTGTAAAGCCTTTCTATCTCTTTTGAGATGTGGGAATGCATTTATG
Source organism: Simpsonichthys santanae (assembly GCA_031762415.1). Classification (NCBI taxonomy): domain Eukaryota; kingdom Metazoa; phylum Chordata; class Actinopteri; order Cyprinodontiformes; family Rivulidae; genus Simpsonichthys; species Simpsonichthys santanae. The sequence goes on along the minus strand of JARVLU010001196.1, from coordinate 18,729,285 downwards.
GGAAGTGGATGGGGAGGATACCAAGGAAGATTTACAGTACTTTAAGGAACGCATGAATGAGGTGAAAGGCAAATATGAATTAGATCAAATGTAGCAAATGGCACATGGGTATTTGAGAATTCCCCTAGATGTGCTGTACTTAACACCCTTAGAAAAGGTCCAGATAAAAGGAGAGCAAAAGTGAAAGAAAAGCAAGTTGTAAGCATTGCTGCTCTATACCAGGGTGATCTCTGTAGGTATTTTACCAGGAAAGCTGCAGTAAAAAAAAATGGATACGCAGTTATTACTTTCTGGCAGAGGAACAGGTTAACAATGGAAAGAATTGGGATTGTTTAATCAAAGACTGATGGTATGTGCTGTTGTGAGGGATAGGTTTATGTAAGTGTTTGTCAGAACAGAGAATAATGAATTTCAGCTCAGTAGGGAAATAAAACCAGTGAGGTGACTGTTGTGCCTCAAGCAGCTCCGCGTGGAAACATATAATGACAGAGTGGGTGTCACTGATGCGGCTTTCATATTTTAACTCACAATAGAATTCAAGACAGCACTGAAAGGCATCTGAAGTCTTAAGACATTTTTTGTTACACGCCTTGTCGATTTGATGGGTGGTAATGTACTGATGAATGAGCAGTGTTACACATCAGCTTGGCTTGGGTCAAGGGAGAGAACACCAAACTATTAGATGGTTGAGTTAAAACATGTATTTACTATGAAAGATAAAGTGCAAGGAAATATGATCAAAAAGAGTGCATATTATGAAAAAAACAGATGGCAAACATTCATAAATGAAATTAATATTCCTTAAATGAATGCCTATTGCTGACCACATAGCATGCCAAAGTTTTAAACAACAACAACAAAAAGATCTTTGCTTGGAGTATTTGATATGGAAGACATCTAGCTCATAGCACACTAAAGCTTTACTTACAGTCAGTGAAAAAAAAAAGACAGTTATAGTTGTTTTTTGTTTGTTTGTTTGTTTCTTAAGGCTTACTAGCCATGGCGGACATTCTAAATCAGATGAACTCTAATGTTAATCAGTTGTAGCTGTACCAATAATCATAATCACAGACTCTAATTATTACTTTATGTGATTTTCATGAAAATCTATCCAGTTATTCATCATACTTTGCTAACAGACAGAAAAATGAACACATGTACACACAAAGAGACAAGCAATTATACATGACCAATTGCCTTTTATGGCACTGAGTAATATAAATAAAAGACATGATAAAATACAACTCCAGAGTATTTAAAACGTATCCAATTTTTAATGAGTGAACATTATCAAACAAAAGTCCACCTTGTTAATTGTATATATTCAACAAAACAAATAGGATTGAGCTTCTCATGCTGTGTCTCTACCGTCCTAAATGACATTTTGACTGTGTGTGCCATTTCAATGACAGGCAATCTTTAAAGCTGACAAGCTGATTCTATTCCAGGTCTCTGTGGCACTTGATGAAAGGAACTTCGAGTAGCGCTACTGAGAATGTCAAACAAACTAATGACAGTTATTCTTTCTTTTTGTCTTGATCTAATTTTTTTCTTTCTTTTTTTTTTTTGTATTGATTTTATACATTTTTAGGTGTATCAAATAATATTAAGAAAAGTAATCAGACTGTCATTAGGCAAATGATCAATCAAATGATCATCTTGCCAAATTAAGCTGCATTTGTGTCTAAACATATTCCCAACTTTTGTAAACATGTTTGTACTTTAAAAAGGCAAAATGGTTTCTGATAATCACCTAAACATTTTGAGAATACAGTGCTTTAAATGCATAAAAAATAGTGAAAATGCTTGCAACAAATGCATGAATGATATATAAAGAAATACAATAAAGTATATATTTCTGTTAAAATATCTTATGTTCCTGCATATTAACCCAGAAAAAGTCAGATACTTTGCTTCTTCTAAAGATTCACAGTAGAAAACTTTGCAATTTAGTTTATACTATTTGTTTTTAAAACTCCTTTTCTTGTTTCATATTTCTCTGTATAAGTCCTTTGTTCATATTCTTTGATAAGACAAAACTGTTTTCCACTTTAACTGCCTACTGGTGATTTGACAGTATTTTTTAACAAAGATTAGCCAAACTATCCAAAGAAAATGCTTGATGTGTAGATATGAGGTTTGACTCTTCAGCATGATAACATTGGTCACAACCATGGCTGTGACCAGTCACAACCACCCATCACACACATACTCATGGTCCGTGGGTATTTGTGTTTCACACAAACTATATGTATTAAAATTCCATTTTATTTGTTGTCACTAAATCTAAACCTCAGTAATAGTTTCTTTATTGGTAATTACATGTTTGTTGAATGGTGTGTGACTGTGTGTGGAGGGAGGGTTCAAATAAATAATTCTTTGGTGGCTTACTGGAACTGAGTAATCTATACAGTGTTATTATTTTCAAAACAAATTTATCTAAAAATGTTTTAATCTGCTCAATATGTTTTAGAAGCCCCATACTGATATTGAGATCTTCTTTGTGTTTGTCATGGCAGGATGATTCCATCCAGCAGTAACGACTTCCTGGTTCGAGACCTTGCCGCTGGACGCAGCTACGATCTTTGTGTCCTGGCAGTTTTTGATGATGTCATCACATCGCTGACTGCAACACGTCCTTTGGGCTGTCTGTCATTCACAATGGACACAGAGTTCAACCAGTGTCAAGCTCTTCACAGCCACTTCTTGGGTGGAACTATGATCATCATCATAGGAGGGATTATTGTTGCATCTGTGCTAGTTTTCATCATCATTTTAATGATTCGATACAAGGTTTACAGCCACCAAGGCACAGGCCATGGAAAAGCTACCATTGCAGCTGCAGCGCCAAGACCACAGAGCAATGGACAAGGAGGCAGTCAGGTACAAGTCCTGCCTCATTCTGCCTCAAAGACGACAGACAGTCAGGACGAACAGGTGCTTTTGCCATCCAGGGCCCTGTCGCCTAGCAACCCTGTAAAAGACACGGTGGCACTGGTCGAGGAGGAAAGTAGTGGACAGTTCGTCATGGCAAAGACTGACTCCTTGTCTAATGAGGAGCTGCTCTCACCAACCAAGACGCGCTTTTCTTCCAGGGTTGCCATTGAGATGAAAATCAGACCGTCGTCTATCACCAAAGAGCCCTCATCTCCCAAGGAACTGGCAGGTACCGTACATAGTAGAGAGACAGAAATGGGGGACACTGAATAGACATAGAGAAGCCAAGCATGGAAGGGGATGTTGCAGAGGGGTGAGAACAGTTGACAGAAGAAGAGTGGGTGGATACATACAAAGAAGGGACATAAAGAAGGCAAAGTCAAACAGAAAGAGATGTAGGAAGACAAATAGACAATGTGCAATGAGAGTGTGAAATTGAGCGAGATAATAATGGAGGGAAGAACAGTGAAAAATGGAGTGAGTGTGAAAGAGAGAAAATGAAACAGAAAGACACTATCCTTGTGCTCTTACGATATCTAAAAAAGAAACAAAAGGTGAGATAACCTTCTGTCTGTGGAAGTGCATTTTTTCTAGTTGTATTCAATTTTTTTCGTTGAAGGTTCACTCCGTTTGAAAAAGTTATTCAAACAAAAAGCTTGGAATACGGTTTAGACGAAAAATAAATACTTCAGCATCAGTCATGTTTGTTCTATGCTTTTGCAAAGCACCAAGCTTCATTTCTTAACAGCAAAAGGTCTTTAAAATTGTTATTAAGTTCAGCTAATTCCTGATTATTATTTTTTGTTCATGTAACTTAGGGATGGTTTTAATACTTTGTTTTTAGAAAACAATGCCCGGGTCCTGTCTCAAACCACTGTTAAACTCCAGTAAACAGAATAATGAGCTGATGTGAGAGTAAAGAGGGGTTAGCCAAAAGACAACACTTCTTAGGTGAATGTTCTTTTGTATCCAATAAATTTTTACCAACAAATAGGATAAAATAAATAAATATATAAAAAAAAAACTAAGCAGTTTTCTCATTGAGAAATACATGAAAAAAGTAAATCCTTTCAAAGTTAAGCTCCCAAAAAATATTTTCCTCCTTCAAAATAAAAAATTTGGAAAACTACATCATGCTTAAAACATGATTTGTTTTTGATGTTTCCTTTGAGAATAACTGTTGACAGTATGTATGGCAGTGAGACAAGCTTGAATATTGCTTTTAAAAGCAACACACAACATAAAAGTGCACAATAAAATTAATATTATTTGTGCAAAGTTGTGCAAAGAATTCATGAAAAGAATTTACTGGCATCCGTTAAAAGAATACAAACATCAACTGCATCATATGTCACGTAGACATACAGCACCCTCCACTCCCCACTCACACACTACACACACTCAATTTAATATCTGCCTACCTTTCATTATGGAAGATGATTATAAAATAGCCACAATACATTTTGATTGAAGAATGTTTTATTCGGGCAATGCTGGTGTACATGTTATGCAGTCCATTAATATTTAAAAAGCTTGATGTATTCAAAGGTACATTTGCACATATTTTTTATAACGTGATTTTAAAATTATATAGCAAAAAATAAAATTGTCTAGAAAGTGTTTTATAGAACTAATCAGCAGGAAAGTAAATGCTGTCATTGTTGTTGTTCTTGGCACACATTTGATACAAAATATGCCAGCAATACTTGTATAACTGATGCCTTTGCAATATGTACCATTATCTCTAATTTACCATTGACTGTTGACAAATCTACAGTAACATTCAAATGTAGCTTCAAACAATAGAGTTTGTATAAATTTAAATGTGCGCTGGTGAAGATTCTGTCATTCATGACATGGTAAATCTAAAAAAAAAAAGTTAAAAAGAAAACAAATATTGTGCCTAAAGTACAATTGTTTTGTTTTTCTTTTTTGAGGGATTACATTTAGACGTGTAACATGGACCCTCTGGTGATTGTAGTCAGGCAAGTTTTTGGAAACCCATCTTAGAGAGCAGCAAATCTAAAGCAGAGTAGATTCAGTAAAAGAGGTTAGTCTTGATTAACTAATCAAAAAACTCTTAAATACATTTATCAAATTAGTGCATTGTTTATAATCCTCAAGTTAACACTTGTATATGTATCAAGTTAATTTTAACCCCTTCACCTGCTTTCTGTAGAATCTTCCAGAAAAAAAGAGTTATTTGCATATTTATCTCTGTCAAGTTCAACATTTTGACAATTTTGCTTGCATTAAAGATTTGACTGAATATTTTAAACTCATTCACATTAACCAAGATAAAGGAGATGGTTACTTTTTCCATGTTTTAACAATATTAATCACCTGTCTTTCGTGGTTTCTTTGACATTTAGGAATATGTTTTACTACTAATGGACTGACGACTGAAAATCCCAGAAAGTACAACTTATTACCTTTTGGGGACAAACCCAATTCAAGATTACTGCCTCAGCTAGTTCAACCTAACAAATGCAAAATTGACCATTGCTCAAACATTTTTAGAATTCTCAATCCTCCTGGCCTTGGGTCAAAAGACCATTGAGGCCTCAGTTTTAAAACCAAGACCTTAGTAATTTCATTTTGACCCAAGGGCAGCAGGAGGGTTAAGCTAAATTTAACTGAAGTCACAGATGAGACACCCTCAGCACATGCTCTGAATGCTAACAGATTTTGTAAGATGTCTGTTTAAACTTTGACATTGAAGGCAGTGAGCAATATGCATAGATTCAATGTAACTACTGTATATAACTATATATAACTATATACTGTATATAACTATATATAACTATATATAACTATATATAACTATATATATATATATATATATA
>JARVLU010001196.1:18444191-18460883 GCA_031762415.1 Simpsonichthys santanae | reverse complement strand
TGTAAGAAAGAGAGGACCGATCTGACATATTCAGGAATACACCAAGTTATACACCACATAAACCAAGAGAAGCTATTAGTAGTGCACCAAAAACCAAATGTTCAGTTTTTGGGACACTTTTGGATAATCTTCATTCTTTGTTGGGTTTTATTCAACCATTCACTGCATATCTATCACAATCTTGCTTGCAGCCCAAAGTTGCTCACTTCCACCAACCAATACATCAATTTGTGGCTTTGATGTAATCATCCGAGAAACCAGAGGATATAGGGGGAAATGTACGTATTCTGGTAAGCACAAGCGCACGGTACCAGAATCTCCTCTGGCTGTGCAGTAAAAAACGTAGAAACTATACGTTGCGTGATCGATGACAAGCTGATTTACAACATTTCCTGAAAACCCAGCATTAGTCATTGACTTATACAGACCCAAATACAGTAAACACACAATTAGGTGCCTGTTGAAACATTCAGCACAAGAAACCTCTCACTGTTTAGAAAATTTCAGGGAACAAAAATGATTATTTTTTTCCCTTTTTTCCCCACTTTCCACTCAAGTGCTGTCGACTCCAACACATTTCAGAGTTGGGATGATTTGTCTTTTGGCAGAACGTCTGTAATCAGTACTTAGAACCCACATGCAGAGAACTTGTGCACAAACAGCCGTAGACTGTTTGAGGCCTGCATGAGACCTATGCAAATAAGTCATTTTGCTTCACAGGCCAACGAAACTGAAACGTTTCACACAGCTGGCTAAAAATACTTTGTTTTCTTTCTTCTTTCTGTGTGTTTCTCTTTCTTTTATTTTTTCTTCTCTTGCAGAGGGAGGAGAAGTGGGTTGGTCAGAAGGAGGGTCATCCGGGAACATGGCATGTGGAAACCCCTCCCAGACCTCGGGGAGGAGACTTCTCTCCCTTAAATTTAAGAACTCTTAGAACAGAGTTAAACTAGGTGTAGACGGACATCCAGCATTTACCGTGGATCACTCTTCTTTTTGATGCCAAAGGGATACAGCATGTCCAAAATGCTTGACAGCAGCATCCCCACGGTGAGTTAAAACATGGATTTCTTCTTTTTTTGTTACAAAATAGTTTTTATCTGGCTTGTTGTTGCTCTTTTTATTTTTCTTAAGCTCTCTAATTGGGTGCTTAAGTCATCTGAATTGACTTTAGTCTCGGAGGGGTTCATCTCTTTGTACAGATAATGAGATAAGGGAGACAGAGACACATAGTATCTTTAAATCCAGTCTCGCATTAGAAGATAAATTATTTAATATGCTCTACTGATTACAACAAAGGGCTAACAGTTTGCTTTGGAAATATCTAAAACGATCGAGGTGACTTTGTAGTAACTCTTTCCATTATCTCTCACAGAACTTTCTGAACCTAACCCTGAGCGAGGGTTTGCTCCTGTCCCAGTCCCAGCTCAAAGCCCCTGGGCAGAGTCGGCTGAGCCGATCAGCGTCTTTCTTCTCTCCCCCCTCCCAACCTGACGATTCAAGCCTCAGCTTGAGCTCTGAACATGTTAACAGTGATGACAATGGCAGCTCTATCTGGTCATCCAACAGCTCTATCTGGAGCCAGGGCCCAGTTTCCAGTCAAAAACAACTCCCCTTTCGCTCTGACCGCTCCATGAGCATGACTGAGCCCAGCAGCAGCCTGCTCCCTGCGTTCGGACAGCTGAAGAGCCTGGAGCTGTTTCCCCAGAGCTCCGCTACCACTGTGGCTCCCCCTCCAGGGTTTCCGCCCTCATCTAATCTTCCAGCCCAGATCCCACCAATGCTCTCCTCCAACCGTTACAAGACTGAGCTCTGTCGGGGCTTCCAAGAGACCGGCAGCTGCAAGTACGGCAATAAGTGTCAGTTTGCCCACGGTGAGGCGGAACTGCGTGGACTGTACCGCCACCCAAAGTACAAGACGGAGCCCTGCAGAACCTTCTACAATTTTGGCTACTGTCCCTACGGGTCACGCTGCCACTTCATCCATGAAGAGAAAATAAGTGGAGGTCCCTTGGTGTCTGCAAAATTCCAGCGACAACCAGCCCCCACATCAAGTGGTGTTCACAATCCACGTCACCAGCTCCGACAGAGTCTCAGCTTTGCTGGGTTCATGGGCTCGTCACGCAGCTCATCTCCCCCGTCATTCTCTGCAGCCATCAATGATCCTAACCTGGGATTCAGTCGTGCTCCGTCTGTGTCCCCACCGCCCACTGATCTCCTCTCCCCGGTGTTTGGTGACTCCGTGCAGCGGGAGGCCTCAGCATTCCAGTTCGGAAACCTCCAGACCCACACCAGCAACGGAGACATTCCTTACATCTTAGAGCCAAAACCTTCTCGCTGTGTGTGCGGCCATGGAAATAACTTCAACAACAACAAAAGCAGCACGTTCGCCGTGTCAGACGGGCACCCCGAGAGTACTTTGCAACTTCCCAGTCTTGGGGGCAATGGAGGATTTATGAAGCACACCGGACTGCAGCGTTTCTCCTCCGAGGACTCCCTGGAGGACAGCTACAGCAGCTGCAGCTCCAGCGGGTCTGAGTCTCCAACGTTTGACGGATCCACCACCAAGAGGCTCACTGTGTTCGAACGCTTGTCCCTTTCCGACTAAACGGATCCAAAGAGAGACACTTAAGTCACTTCTCTGTTTCTCGACTCTCTTCAAAACCAGAACTGTCCAGAACAAGTTGATGAAATAACACTTGTACAAATTGAGCTGATCTTTTACAAACTACACATACTAAGATGATTTTAGTACTCACTTGTTATCAGACTCTATTTTTTTATACTTAGAAAAACACAGTGTAGCCTTTTAGACGTTTCTATGTGGTCTTCCGTAAGAATTACCTCCTCTACAGGTCTTGACCTAACCAGCACATATTCTGACTCCTATTCACCACAAATCGGTAGTGATCAAAAAGTCCTGTAATTAGTGAAAATCATTAGCGCCTGTGCCTTAAAGATTTTTTCTGCCTTATAGGTTATTCATTCTCTGTGCCACATACAGTATATGTTTGATTCAGTAGCCTTAATCAGCGAGACCTGACATGTGTCTATGATATGCACTTTACAGCTAAATCAAATGTGGGGGGGGAAGCCCCAGTAGCATTCAACCAAAGCTTAATCCTTCATTCTGCTCTGTGGATGTATGCATGTATGCCTGTTAAGTATGTATGTACGGGTGCTTGTGTATTTTTCTGTATTTTATTTTTTAAGACTTGGGGTGCAAGCGAATATTGCAAAATGCTAAAGGATCAGAAAAAAAAGTCACGTTATTGAGTTTAGATCTCAACGTCTGTATCCTGACAACTTTTTATTATGGTATTTGATTTTCTAAAACGTCTGTTCTTTTTTTTTTTTTTTTTTTTTGCTGGTTTGTAAATTGCACCCCATTTTGTTTGACAGCCTGGTTCAGGGAACACCGCAGTATTCCATTTGGTTATTGGTTGCCTTGTGTTGTTTAACTTAAACTAATATATTTATTATATTTATTTGTGTTTAAAGAAGAAAAAATGTATTTTGTACTTTATTTATGAATGAAACATATTTCAAGTTCTGTGAAATAACAATGTGAGAGGAAGAAGAAAAAAAAAAAGCAACAAAAAAGAAAATATATTTTTAATTGCCCGATAAAGACAAAATAAAATACTAAATAAAGACATAATTTTAACCTTTTGTTGGCTTGTTTTTTGTTACTCGCTTAAAATGTAGCTGCTCAGTTGTCGTGAGCATGAGCACAACATAAAACGTAGACATATGTGGGGTGGAGGGGGTGGGGGAGTGGGGAGCACAGGTGTGTTACTGTTGGCTCAGTTCCAGTAAGTGTCCCAGACGGCTATGAAGAAAAGCAGGACCTTCCCTTGGAGGAATGTGGCCATTGTGTGCTTTCTGCTTCAGCAGAGGTCAAAAGGAGTGCAGGAAAAAGACGGGGTTCAATGGTGAGGGAGGAAATATGAGTTAACTGGTTGTTTGCAATAAAAATAAGATAAAATCTGTCTGTTTTTTAAAAAGACGTTAAGTGTATAGTCGAAATCCAATCTTTTTTTATGTTGGTGTTGGAAATGTTTAATGCTACGTTGTTTAGATTCAGTGAGTCAAGAACAGTTAATGCACCCAAATGGAGACAATGATCCCACATCTAGCTCATCATCATATCAGGTCACTTCCACAGAAAGTCTTAAACATGTTTATTTAAACCTTTTTTAAAGAACTGATAGCATTTCTTGGCATTTTGATATGACTATTCTAATATAGTTATAGTTCATTAACATCAGAAGAGAAGACGGTCATTGCATTTAGAGTTTTTCTTGGCTCTCTAACAGCCTTGAGTCTGGTGGCTCTGTTTTGGACACAACCGATCATTCCACAGATCATTTCCCACAGCTTTCAATTACAGGTGAACACTGCAAACTGTTGCACACGAAAGACAAACACGTGCGCAAACCCTCGCAGCAAGAAATGTAAAATTGTGTGCGAATTCCACAAGTTTCTCCGTCCCTTAGTTTGAATGTAGTAACTGCACAAGGCTGATAATAATCAGCCAGGATATTAACAAACAAATGATTAAAATCTTTTTTTTTTTTTTTTTTTTTTTAACTGGGGAAAAAAAAAAAACTTCTGGTCACATTCTTTGTAGGCCCACTCCTATTTTTCATGTTCATTTTGAGGTAAGGGGGTGTCAGGAGCCCTTTTATGATGCAAAACAATCAAAGGGGCAAAGCTTTCCATAGATTTTGGGGGCACACATTTCAGAACACCGTGGTCGCAAAAAAATCTAAACTACTACGGTAAATGCAAGTCTGTTCTCTTTTGAAAATATACTACTGGCTCTTGATCGTTGTAAGGTTTGATGTATTGAACTAACTGCAAACTTGAGTACCTGTACACAACATAAGTGGGCACATTGATGGTGGCAACTATGATTTGATTTCCTGAATGAGTATCCCATTCTGCTGTGGAATATTTTAATTATTACTACCACTACTTACTCACCTGCTATGTGACTTTGCTGCTTGTGGGTCTGAGTTTGTTGTGGCTCCTCTGACTGATTGAGTCCTTTGGATGAAGGACGAACCATCTAAAAAATTTAAAAAATAAACTTCCAGATGACCTGATTTAACTTTGTTGGATTTTTTCACCTGGATTATTGAGCATGAACTTTGATATTTTAATTACTACTTTTTTGCAGCTTTTAATTAAGTCAGCAGGTGAAGTTGCAAGTTCCTTTGCCACTTAGTTGCTTTAGTCACTTTGTACTCAGACTTTTGTGGGTACAAAAAGGAGCAATCTGCAACAGGTCTTTTCATTTATGCCTTGAGGTCTTTTTTTTGGCAGCCAGTGATTTAAAGGCATCTCTCTTACTATAGTCTACTCCCCGTGTTACAATTTGGATATAATTACTTGGTAAAGGCCTAACTTGAATAATTATTAGTCACTGAGATAAATCAGGTCAGGGATCTGGGTAAAATGACAAAGCAGTGAGCAGAGCTCCTGCCTCCCAGCTGAAAAGTAACAAGTTCAAACCTGGCTGGAGATGTTCTTTCCAGTTCTCTCTGTGCGTGCATGGGTTTTCTCTTGTTACTCTGGTTTTCTCCCACAGACCAAAAACTTGCATGTTAAATTTTTTTTGCCAATTAAATTGTCAGAAGGGGTGATAGAGATTGTGAATGGCTGTCTTTCTCGTTTGGTTCTTTGTGGCGATGGCTTGGTGACTGGCCCAGGGGAGTACCCCACCTCACACCAAAGATTGTTGGGAATAGGCACCAGCTACTCCACAGCTCAGTGCAAAAAAATCAGAAGCGGATCTTGCGTTTGTGGATGCAAAGCTAAAATGAATTTATTTTAAGGTTTTATGATGTTTGGAACATGGTTAGTGCTTACTGGGTAAAGGAATGGGTTTACAGATACTCAATGGTACGTAACTGGGTAAAAATGATACGATGTGGGGAATGACATGGGGTTAGACATGACCAAAGTGACCTGGATCCTTTAAGCACAATAGTCTTGTTATGGATAGAAACAATCCTAGAAAACAGAATTCATCTTGTAAATTAAGGAAGGTGTGGGCATCTGTTGATAATAAAATGTGGTTTAATGATTTACGGTGGGGAACATCAGAAGAAACAAAATCAAAAAAGTCAGTGTCCTCAGATGGATGTTTCAAGGTTCAACATAGCTCTTTGTCTTCCTTCCACAGCTTTTCGGACTGAAGTTGTCAAAAACAATGAAAGACAAAAAAAATAATCTCTAAAAGTCTAATGTGTGACATAAAACAAGATCATTTTGATTCCCTTGCAAAACCTCTCAGAACAGGTTTTTGCAATATCTTACAACATATAGGGAAAGTAACGGGATTACACAACAAGCTGTTTTTCCAAGTATAATGTCAGCTCATTTCCAGCTTCCAGCTCTTTTGATTGATATCTTCTGCTTCGTGAGCCGAATGTTCTTGAGATTGTGTAAGACATATTTAGATGTAAAGCAGAAGTTCACAAAAACTCCCTGTTGCAATCTCCACTTCATATTCACAGTAAGACTGCCATGTTGTGCAACATGCCACTAAAGTCACAAAATCCAAGCAGCGGATCACCATGAAGACCTTAAGCTGGAAGAGTGAGGGACCGAGTTCAAAAAACTGCAAACCCAAGGCTGTGCATGAGTGTGCAATGCCGTGCACATTACAAGGCATTTGTGTATATTCTTGGCTGATGTGTTTTATAATAACACTTCTGCACCGTGAAGGTTGGAGACAATGAATACTGTTGAAAGTTTGTGTCTTTGAAATATGATTTGAAGATTTCCAAAGAAACTGGAGGATCATTTTCTTCAAAAACCACAGATATGAGACTCTTTCCGGTTAAAGCCTTTCACTCACTCCCGTTCTGTGAAAAATTAAGATTTTGAGGAAACTCTGTTTTGTTTCGGCTGTGTGGTCTCCAGCTCTAGTCGGTTTAGCATGTGCTGAGAAAGCAGGCCAATCCCACCCGTGGCGTGATAACGAACATACGTGCTTCCTTGAAATCTTTGTCAAACTGCATTTCCTTTCAGTTCATTTAAGTTGCTATGAAAGGCATGCAGTCATGCAATCACTTGTGTCTGTGTGTGCATTTGCTGACTTTTCTGTTAGCAAAATATTGTATAATCCACTGAACAGATTTTAGTGAAACCCAAAGTATTAAGTTACGTATATCTTCAAAGGACTGACTTTTGGAGTCTGAGTTTTAACAAGCACAAAATCAGCCATGTCTCTATCGCTTTTGTAGACACTGAGCTAAAATACCATACCACTTTATTTATAAAGTACTTAAAACAGCAACAAGACTAACCAAAGTACAGTACAGCAAAAACAAGACAAGCAAAGGACGTGGCAAAAAATACATAGAACCAAATAGGTAAAGATAAGAATTAAAAGGCTAACATTATATAATACAGACACGTTAAATCAGCTCACACAGTGGCAAAAGCCAGGGAATAAAAGTGAGTTTTCCAACGGTACTTAAAAATAGTAAGCGAGGAGTCTGCCTGACATGTAGTGGTAACTCATTTCACAGTTTTGGACCTGCAACAGAGAAGGCCCTGTCACCTCTCAGCTTAAAACGAGTGCCTGGAACCAATAAAAGCATCTGCTCCACTGACTTCAGAGAGCGCTGTGGGACATATGGCTGCAGCAGATCAGCGAGATAAGAGAGGGCAGAACTGTTCAGAGCTTTAAAAACGTACAGAAGGATTTTGAAATGAATTCAAAAGTGACCTGGGAGCCAGAACTGGAGTAATGTGCTTTCTATTGCTTGTACCAGTTAACATTCGGGCTGCAGCATTTTGAACCAGTTGCAAATGTGCAATAGACAACGGCTTCGGATGTTGTCAGTTCATTAAATGGACGTTATCAGTTGTTATCATCTCCATTTGTATTGGTCAGACTGTCCCTCCTGTACCTCCTAACAGGTGCGAAGTTACGTTATTTTCATGATTTTCACTGTTAAGAGGCAGAGTGTGACGTGTGCAAACCAGGAAGTGTGGGGGTTTCGACTTACGTCACCCGTTTCCTAAACGTAACCTTACACCTGACCGAGATGGCCAAACCTAAACTTAACCACCTTGCCCTTGTGCCTAAACCTAATCAAGACCCGAAACCTAACACAAGACCCTTTACTCTAAACCTAACCATGCGAAGCTATGTAACTTTGAACGTACTAGGAGGTAGAGGAGGGGCATTTCGACCACTACTTATGGGGCTGATAATAAGTAATAACGGCCATTGAATGGTTGATAACGTTCGAAGCGGGTCAATAGAGGTCTGACTGATTCCAAAAAGAAGTACATTGCAGTAATCAAGCCTGGATGTTATGAAAGTATTACTGTCTCAAGATCACTTTTTTTTTCTTTTAAAACCTGGTATGATCAATGCTAAATAATACCAACGCCCATGCTCAATAATCCAGATTTAAAAAAAATCCAACATCATTCAGTCAGGTTTGTTTGTGGCTCCTCGGGCTGATGAAGTCCTTTGGATGGAGGGCAAAATGTCTCAACAACAACAAAAAAGAAGAAACCGTCCAGATGACCTGACCGAACAATGTTGGATTGCTAAACAATGCTAGCTTTTTGTTATAACTGTGTTGCGGCTGCTAAGATGTAATGAGAGCAAACAGAGGCTGACATTTTTAGTTAAAAACTGCAAAAACTCTTAATTAAGTTACAAGTGCAAAGCTTTGGCTGCGTTTTATACTTTGCAGCTAAAACAAATCTTTAATTTGACTTGTAGTAAAGTAGCTGCAAACACATGAGCTACAATCTGAGAAAGACGTCTGTACAGTAAGAACTTGATTGAAACTGGACCCTAAATAAGCTTCAGTCGCGGAGCCGCCACGGCAGGGTGCATTTCCTGGTTTAATTTTCGACCAGTAGCAGGATGTGTCACCATGGTGACGAACAATGACCGCATAGACTAAACAGCAAAATCTAGGAAGAAGAAACTGGCACGCATTTGTTTGTTCACAAACATTCACCACCCAACCTGTCAGTGAAAGCGGGCACATAAAATGTGACCAATCTTCTGAAGCTGCAGTGAAACTGGGAATAAACGGGGGGTTTGTGAATATGAACCGAATCAGAAGAATGTTTTTTTTTTTTTTTTTTTTTTGTAATCCACACGAAGAGTATTTCACAAGGATTGTTTTCCTGGGAAAGATTTTACCTGTTGATCAAATTGCTTTGGTGTTTTTCCATATCACATTTTGTTCTCAGTCATTTTTTACAGTTACCACCCCCACCTCACCCCACCCCCCCCCTCTGTGGAACTGTTAATGAGCAACCACAAAGCTGCTTCTGTTAAAATGGTCTTTACCCAAGTCACCTGATCCTGAGCACTGTATACACACGAACACATGCACGCGCACACACACACCTAAGGTTCAAACAAGGCAGGCCTATTAAAGCAGTTACACATTATGTAGTCCAAAGGTAAGACAGAAAGCGATACTGTTATCTGTGGCTGCTTTAACAAACGATAGAGAAGATATGAAAGACATTTGTACCCCCTAATGCTGAAAAGTCATCTTTAGAAAGGTCGGGGAGCAGAACAACAAAAAACATCTTTGACTTGTGAAAGACTGTATTTGCATGTCATGGGGTTAAAATAGGAAATTTGGTCAGTGGCTTTTTTTATTTATTTTAGTTTTGCTGCTAATCAGTTCCAGGTGGAAAACCAGCAACCATGTGTGTGTGTGTTTGTGTGTGTGTGTGTGCTATTCCCGCTCCCTTCCCTCCCTCTCTTTCTGTCACAACTTGCAGATTAGGCATTACGGTTGAGAAAGCCTTTAACCCCACATCTTCGTCAACAATTCAGAGATTGACGGAGTCTCTTATGCAACTTTTCCTTTGCTAATCAGGTCATTGAAAAAAAATCGAAGATTGTTATTGGAAGAGGCTGAAATACAAGTGCGTGATGTATATTATAAATGACTTTATGCGAGCTCACTAACCCACCTGCATTTCGCTAGACGCTGAAACTTTAAGTATAAGGAGTCTAACTTTCAACACAGCCACAGGAGACGCAAAATGTGCAGTTTATCTGATGGGAATGTGGCAGAAATTACAATATTCATGAAGCTATGACCAGGTCTAACGTTCGCACATTTTGAATGTGTGCTTGTGCTTTTTGACAAGTTTCAACTATTATGTTATTGTTGGCTGACTGCCCTATGCTGTTAGTGAATGCCTCACTAGGTGAGCTTAAACGAGAAGAGTGACGTGTTGGTGAGTCAACATGATGACCCCGCTCACGTGAAATTACATTAAGGAGGGTTAAGACACACAAAGGATAGGTGAAGCACATCATATTGCTTCTGGTGTGTGTAATAATGGAAAATTAATTTAAAGTAATCAGCAGCATTTTGGAATGGGCCTTCCAGGCCTCCCAAAGTTGTGAAGGAAACTACAATGCAGTCAATCTCCAAATAAAGAGACCATAATTTCTAATACATATGTGTATATATATGTATTAGAAATTGAAAATTGGGATGAGTTATTCATTTTGTTGTTATTTATAGATGAATTTTGTTTGAATTGATTGTTTGTATTGATTATTTAAAAAAAGGGGCAGATATTACAAGATTTTTTTCTTCTTTCTGCTACTTTTCATTTTGTTTTGTTTTTTGTTTGTTTCATATAGTATGTGAAATTGTTTTGTGTTTTAATTTAAAATGAATAAATTTATAAATAAATAAATAAATAACAATAGACCATAACACTAAAATATCTCATGAATCTTTGGGCGAAATTTATCAAAACTTTCAGGAAGTAGTCAGTGGTTACTTTGGTTGCAACGCTGATCAACTTCTAGATTCAACCTGATTCAGGATAGCTGCTACCACAGACAGCTGACCTTGGAAAAACCCGAAATGATTATTGTTTTATTTTTTTTCAATCAGTTTTCCAGATAGCGAGCTAAAGGTTGCTCTGTTAGCAGCTGACACACATTTCCAACATTCTTTAGGTTTTAGTTTTTGGACCTGAGCATCTTAGGAGTACATTTTTCAGTCCTTCACCCTCTCTGCATTGCATTAATCTGGACTCCAGCTCGAATGTTAAAAATCTTGGTATTATTTTTGATCAGGACATGTCTTTTATCCCCCACATTAAAAACATTACTAGAACCACCTTCTTCCATTAGAAACATCTAAAAAATTATGCAGAAAACTGGTTCGTGCATCTAGACTGGACTATTGTAATGATTTGTTATCGGAGTGTCCAAATACTTCTTTAAAAACTCTTCAGTTGATCCAAAATGTTGCTGCCAGAGTCTTAACTGGAGTTAGTGGGAGAGATCATATCCCTCCAGTTTTAGCTTCTCTCCATTGGCTCCCTGCCAAATTCAGACTTGAATTCAAAATCTTACTTATGACCTACAAAGTTCTCAACAACCTAGCTCCATCTTATATCCGAGATCTTGTTGTTCCATATTTTCCTAACAGAGCACTTCGCTCTCAGACTGCAGGCTTACTTGTGATTCCTAGAGTTTCCAAAAGCAGAATGGGAGGAAGATCTTTCAGTTATCAGGCTCCTCTCTTGTGGAACCAACTTCCAGTTTCTGTCTGTGAAGCTGACACATTGTCCAGTTTGAAGACTTTCCTTTTTGATCAATCCTGTAGTTAGAGTTAGCTTGGTTTCCTGACCTAATCCTTATCCTATGCTACTATTGGCTTAGACAACTAAGAGGACAAACTGGACTAATTTCATCAAATGAATAGTTAGAAATAAATACAAATTAATTGTTTGTATTTGTAATGATTTATATCAACTTTTTTTTTTCTTTTGCAGTCTTTTCTCCTAGTGAGGGACCTGTTAGCCTCCATTCTGGACCTGCCATTGTGTATCTGTTCCTCCTTTCTGTCCTCTCAAACCCAGCCAGTCAAAGCAGATGGACACTTGTCCTGAGCCTGGTTCTGCTAAAGGTTTCTTCCTCATGAGGGTGTTTTTCCTTTCGACTGTTGCCATTGTGCTTGCTCAGGATTGGAGACTGCGATGAAATGAAGATTTGACTAAATCTGGTGGCTACCGTACTGTACCTTGGATAAATAATGTTACTAATTGAATTTTTATGCATATGAATGTTTCTGTTCAGGGCCCTGAGATGACTTCTGTTGTGACTTGGCACTATATAAATAAAGTGAATTGAAATTAACCAGGGCCAAGGTGGAACGACATTAGCAACGACCTTACCGACAATGACCACTAGTAATTTCTCATTCAGTCTGTACTTTTCTGCCACATCCATCTACACCTGCTCCTGTTTCCAGAAGTCACTCCTGTCCATCAACCCTGGTGCTTGTCAGTTTTCACCTCAGCATCAGCAACACACACATTTTTACATCACATCTGGTTCCTGGTGAGTCTCTTCATGCCTCCTTGTGCTTGATCTCAGTTTGTGAGTTCTGCTGCCACGTCAACCTTCTTGTTTTGTTTTACAATAAATTTGTTGTTTTTCAGCTCCTCGTGTCAATTTGGACTCATTGCTGGGTTAACTATGACACTCAGACTTTAAAGGCCACAGGAGAATTAGAAAAAGACTGAATGAGTATGACTTGTTTGTAAGGGTTACCAGGAGAAAAGATCTTCTATATACAGTATAAGGAACAGCATAACACAGGCTTACAAAGCTGCATTTGACTGAAACACAATAATTCTGAAACAATGTGCTTTGGTTCGTATCTTGACAGCAAATGTTGGAGACTGCTGGGAGTCAAAATTACGAGAAAAGGCAAATTTTTAGTAGTCGTCTTACTGAATTCTCTGTGTTCGCCATCAAGCAA
The DNA here is from genome assembly GCA_031762415.1 of Simpsonichthys santanae. Lineage (NCBI taxonomy): Eukaryota > Metazoa > Chordata > Actinopteri > Cyprinodontiformes > Rivulidae > Simpsonichthys > Simpsonichthys santanae. The sequence continues at coordinate 18,448,077 of JARVLU010001196.1, read as the reverse complement.
CCAGTAAGCTATGCAGGTGGGTTTTGAGTGGATAGTTTTTAAAATTCACTATCTATGTGAGCACAAATTGCAAAACTTTATTTCTAAATTTATTCTAGTCCACCTCTGCCATCATTGTACCTGCCTTGGCACACTGTACCCATCTTGGCAGCCACCATCAGATTTATGATTTATTCTAGTGAATTTTTTAAATGAAAAAAGTCAGATTTGAACCTATAGTTTTTTAGATGTATTGTATAGTTGATACACAGGTCTCTCTTGTAAATGAGTCCTCGAGACTTAATGAGACTAACCTGTATAAATAAAGGTTGAACGAGTGAATGAATGAACCAGGTTTTTAATTAATATTTACCAAATTAGGTATGAGATTTGGGCAGGGCTTAATTTGTAAACTGATCGGTGCCAGAACGCAAATAGCGGGTGGGCTGGCAGGGGGTGGGGGATGTCTGAGGGTCCTCCCCCAGAAAATTATGAATTAAGTAGATGTGATTTCCTGCATTTTGGTGTATTTTAATGGGTTGTTAAACATCTATGTTTACCTACATTTGTAAACACTCCGCTTCTGTCAAGGTTTCTTCCTCATGAGGAAGAAACCTTGACAGAAGCGGAGTGACATCTTGATGGTTCCGAGCCTGACTCCTCCATCTGTCATGGCTGCCTGTGGGCTCCTGCCCATGTACTGGTTAGCTCGACACTCACCCACCACTTTTTTAGGGGCAGAGGTTTTTTTTATTAAAGGTAGATGTGGAAATGCTAAGAGGCAGCTCATACCCTCATAAGTGGCTATTGTGTTTAAAATTAGTGTTTATATAATTATTTTCAGTTTACATATCCATTATAATTTTTTTTTTTCATTCAATGCAGGCAAATTTGTTCGAATTATTATTAGAAAGACTGAGAATTACCAGATCCAAGCAAACAGTTACCGGAACACACAGTATCAAAATAAGAGAGTTCTCGGTTCCTGTTCTGGCAGGATCCGGCTCAAATTTAGCCCTGGATCTAGACACTCAGAGCTCATGTCTTGGATATGATTTAGAAGAGCTCCCACACTCTAGAGCAGGGCTATTCAACTGGCGTTCCGTGGGTCACTTCAGTCCTGCCCACCAGTGAGTTCATTTAAAAAAAAAAGTGGTGGTGGTGGTGGTGGTGGTGGGGTGTTCTGTTTATTGCATTTATGATTCAATGCAATAAAACAAACAATTTTATAAGGTAACTGTAATACTTGGTTTATTTACATAATATCTTCAGTCGCTGGATGTCCAGCCCCTGAACTGCTGGCCTTCAGAAACTGTGACCCCCGGAGCAGTTCATTTGAATAGTTCTGCTCGAGAATTTACAGAAACCAAATGGAGAGAGCTTTACAACACTCACAACAACACAGTGACTATTTTGAGAAAACATTTTCTGAATTTTTGAATATTCTCAAAATTCAAGTGAAAAGATTGCAAAACAGTGTAACTCATGCAAGGAGGACATTGAGAACCTGTGCACAGCCCACCTTTAGGACATTTAAGACTAAAGTAGTGATGTTTACCTGTTTACCCACAGGTGAAATCCAAACGCAGAAAACCATCATAAACACCTCCAACTGTCAAACACAGTGCAGAAGTGATGCTTTGGGCTTGTTTTACTGCTGCAGGACAACCCTGCTGTCACTGAGTTGACCCTTGCTCAAGGCCCCAGAGTGAGGTGGAGGCAGGTGTGAGTGCTTCACCTACCCCACCCACATTTTTGATGTTGTCGGTACCGGGGCTTGAACCAGCAATCTTCCGATCACAAGCTCACCTTCTTACCAAATGTGTATACATCTGGAAAATTCAAAAAACACTGTTTAATATAAGTTTGCAGGTTTTTCGTGGAGATTTTTTTTTTTTAACATCAAATAGAACTACAGTATGTGTAATGTTATTCTGTGTAGATGATTTTGGAAATGAAGCGGTATATGATCAGCACAGTCCCACTAAACTCCATCATGCATTGGGGTCTAACCAGAAAACACCTGTGGTGGTGGGGATGGGGGTGTACAGCTTCAGCCAATAACAGTGTGAACATATGTTCAGTGATCTGTCAGTGCTCTCTCTTCTACACACACTTCATTAAGTCTAGCCTTTAAAGAGTGCACATAATTACACCCATAGATGTCACTTTAACATAATAAACCCACTAAATGCAACCAGTCCTCTTCCTCCTGCTACAAGAAGAACGAGCACAGACCAAAGAATGATGTCAGTCAAGTTTCAAGTGACTGAGAGCCCCTGATCCAGAGTTTTGGTCAATTTCTCAGACAAGAAAAAGCAAAAGTAGTAAGAAATGAATAAATCTTGGAAATGAGCAAGAGTGGAGGGTGGAAGAGTTAATCTCTCTCCCTCTTTGCATCACTGCCTTTGTAAGGGAACAGGGAAAAAGTACTGTATTTACCTTTGTCATCCAGGCGACAGAGCCTTCACACAGCCGGACCGGAGCTCCAACTTCCACAAGCAGAACAAGCAATAATAATTCCCGACATGTCCATTTTTTTTATTTATACTGTCTGTCTCCACTGACTGTGCCGATAAAAGATGCACAGTAAAACCATGCAAAACGCCGCGTTTATTGTGGAGAGAATAAATGTGCAGTGAGGGAAAAGGAAAGATTTCTACTCCACTAAACGAGCACATTCACGGCGAGAGGCGGCGGAAGGGAGGATTTTATAAAGATGTAAGAAATTGTGTGATGGCGAGAGGTACGGTTGGGAGAGACAGATCTGCATATGGAAATTAGGGCTCGTGGTTAAAATTACACTTAAATCGCTGCATTCTGATGAATTAGCTACATGGAAAATGTCACGGAAAAAATAAATAAAATCCGGTGCCAGAAAAAAAAATATTTTTGATAAACATGGCCATATAATAAATACGTTCAAAACCAAGATTTTACTTAACATTTGTTTTCGGAGGGGTCGAAAAAAATGTGTTTAATGTTGGCTGTTTCAGTTTTATTAGAAGGAATTAGCGAAGCAACACGTCGACGCAGGAAGTGCTTAGCAGGGAATTTTCTTGTAACGGAAAACGAAAGACATGTATTTAGCTACGCCTTCTGTGAAACTGACCAATCATGAGACGGAAGGGCGAGCGTACGCATGCGTGTAGCAAAGGCGCGGAAAGAACAAGTAAAACAACTAAAATATGCCTGCTGTGTCTTACTACTGCTTTGATTTTACGCTATATTACTGCACAATAATTGCTCTACGAAATACACGGTAAGTTAGAGGTTCATTAATAGCGAGTTTCTGGAGCTGTTGGGTTTGGTAAAATAAATTTTAATTTAATGTGTCTAAAGTGCAGGTCATGTCCTAAAATTCAGTCGAGAGAAAGACGAGGCAGAAATAATTTAAGTTTCTTGTTTGTCATTATTCTTTTATACAGTGGTGCCTTTGTATTAGATGCGATGTGATTTGCGGTGATTTATCAGGACTGAATTTCTCTAAATGTTAGTTCACAAAAATGACACCCCGTTTAGCCTAGTGGTTCCCAAGTGGTTCAGGAACCCTCAAGCACCAAGTGTGGGGCCCTGAGAAGGTCTATGGAAGCCAAGATTACCACAAGCATGTTCAGCCTTAACTGTTACAAAGTTATAAAATAATATTTGTAAATGCATAAAAATCTATAACATGTAAATTGATTGAACTAATTGTTAAGTAGCCTAATGTTTGTATACTTCTGTAATGTATATTCATAATTATGTGCAACTTGTATTTTGTGTAAGTTTGGAAACTTCAGCCTTAGGCTACTGTATCCACAAAATTGACGTAAATAATGTGACATGTGTACAAACCGGATTCCAAAAAGTTGGGACACTAAACAAATTGTGAATAAAAACTGAATGCAATGATGTGGAGGTGCCA
>JARVLU010001196.1:18388044-18402948 GCA_031762415.1 Simpsonichthys santanae | reverse complement strand
AGGCAGTTGAAACCAAAAAGTAACAGTCTTTTGGGTTATTGGAACAGCCTTTTTGTGTCTTCAGAAAAAAAAAACATTATGCAGGGGAGAGGAGAAGACAAGAGCGGTGAGTGTGTCCAAGGACGCTCCAGAGGCACTGTAGGAGTTCTGATAAGAATGGTATAATCAGCCAGTCCCCTCTGGTGAGATCCATCAACACTCTCCAGGGTGCTGAGGTCGACCTAGGACAGCACCAGAGAGAATCCAAGAGTCCTGAAATGATGACACAATGCTTATTAGGGATGCATGATATTGGATTTTTGATAGCTATTCGATATGCTGATATGTTCAAACTTATTTGGCCGAAAACCAATACCAATATTTTAATATACTTTCCTTTGTCAGAACATAACTCTTATTTAGGCTTATTTCTACAAAAATTGTATAACAACTATAAGAGCTAGTGATATACAGTATTTTCACTAACAGCCATATGCGTAGCATGCATCAGGGCATATGCATAGCACTTTAACTTATATTAAATGTAAAGAGTTAAATGTTATTTATTAGCATTAGTCACCTGCAATGCTGTTTCACTTGTGCAGGCTTGTTCCAGGTTCCAAGCTGCAGTGTGGGATCCACTCCTGTGCATGAAGGACAGACTTTTTAATTTCAAAGTTTTTGTCTACCCATTGTGCTTTAAGACTAATCATGCTAACAGGGCTAACACTTGACGTACAAATGTCTGTGATAAAACTCATCCAAGTGCTATGGGCTATTAGATTCTCAATGACATCAGAAATGATGGCTTGTAACTCGGGTAAGGCTATGGCAGAAAAATATCTCTGACTGGGGGTGATGTAGCGAGGCTCAGCTTAGTCCAAAAATCTTCAGAATCCGATATCCTCAATGGAAAAAAATAAAACTTCCACACTGTTGACATTTTGACTTTTTTTGTGATCAGATCAGATAAGCATGCGTGACCTCATCACATTGTGCTGCCACTGCAGGCATCCTTGTGACTGGGTTGTCATACAAAAACAGCGTCTTCAGTATCTGTGAATTATTCTGAAGGAATGGCCAATGTCCGATATTTAACTTTAACGCTAATATCAGCCGACACCAATTTCATGCCAATAATATTGTGCATCCTTAATGTTTATTCAGCTGGGTCCCACTGATAGGTCCGCAGACTTCCTCGGTGGGAGAGGGGAGGAGCAGAGCATCGAGATTTACAGAGCCTCCAGGAGAATTGAGATAAGGTGGCTTGTCAAGTTCAGAGGGGGAGCCAAATTCAGATAAACATTTTTTTTGGAGATAGGCAGCTTTACTGATTTATGTCTGCCTTGAGTCTTTGCTAGTCCTCATGGAGATCCTGAAACGTCCAACTTAAGTGGACACACCACTGGTCCGTGCCTGAGAGTACTCCCCGAGATCTGATTCATCCTGCCAGCAAATTTTAGGGGCCACAAGTGGCCTGCGATTCTCACAAATCACATCCAGTTTGCCGTTCAGTTGCTAAGCAATTGAGTCTGAGTGTCCGAGGCATGGAGCAAACCATCACATAAGGCAGGCAGCTTGACCAGAGCCAAATTTGCTGCCAATGACTTTCTTGTCTGTTGACAAACCAGGAAACAGCCGATTCCAAAAAGCAGGAAACCTGTTATCATAAAGCCAATTATACATATATATGTATGTATATATGTGTCTTCAACATCCTTGAATCTTACTCGTATTCTTACATTAATGTGTTTTTAACAAAGTTGGCCCTTTTTAGTCTGTATTTTTAGACACGTTATGTTTGACAGTGATAAGTTGTAAACTTTTGTGTTTTGTCAGAACTGACATGTCAACATTTTTCTTTTTCATCTCAGCAAATAATACACCTGGTAAAATAGTGATTGGCCTTTACTCTTACGAAATAACACATCCTGATGACTTGGGATTCAAGAAAGGAGAAAAGATGAAAGTCTTAGAAGAGTAAGTGACTCAAGTTAACGTGATGTAAAGTTTGATAGTAGTTCATACATTCTATAATATAGAGGAAACATAAGCATAATTATAGCTGGTCATCTTATTTATTACTGTGAAATACGGCCAACCATAATTGAAGATATTTTGCCATAAATTACACAATTCAATGTTTAAAGCTAAAATAAATTCCTGAATTAAATTGAATAGAATTATTAAGTTAGTTTCTAGATAATTAAAAATGACAGATTTATGAGAATTTTAGGACCCTTTGTTTGAGAGTAAAATGTATTTATGTTTATTTCTAGACACGGTGACTGGTGGAAAGCAAAGTCTCTGACATCCAACAAGGAAGGATTCATACCATCAAATTATGTCGCCCAGGTCAACACCATGGAAACAGAAGAGTGTGTAGCTGCGTTCTGATTGCTAAATATGATATATAAAGCTCAAGATGATGGTGTTTTGTTTTATTTGTTTTTATTTGAAATCACATCTTCACTTGTTTGTGTTTTAATCATTAAAACAGATTTTTATCATAAAACTATGCTTAATCTACTGCAGGTGGTTTTTTAAAGACATCACACGAAAGGATGCAGAAAGACAGCTTTTGGCACCAGGAAACAAACCAGGATCTTATCTCATCAGAGAAAGCGAGACATCGAAAGGTACAAAAATCATAACCGAACTTAGAGAGAAGAAAAAAAATCTTGGAAAATATCAACACTGGACATTCACAAATGCAACAGTCCTAAATATGTGAAATTATAATTTTTCAGGTGACTACTCACTGTCAATCAGAGACACCAACACTCAAAGGCTGGATTCAGTGAAACATTATAAAATCAGGAAGTTGGACAATGGCGGCTTCTACATTTCTCCCAAAATCTCCTTCCCCAACATCGTCAGCATGATCAAACATTATCACAGTGAGTATGGCTCTGGAACGGAAAATGAAAGTTTGTATTCACGTTTACCAGAGGTGTCACGGTTCGTTGACTCATCCACAGCGCTCGTTTATCTAAGAGCAGAGGTTAGGAATGCAGTAAAAGTTGGCAAAACTACAAGAACTTTTTGTGAAGTGATCCTCTGCTGTCCTTGGGTCAAAATGATCCATGAGGCTGGACATGGTTTTTGGGCGGCTGTGGCTGAGTGGTCAGAGCAGTCGTGCTCCAATGCAAGAATTCGGGGTTCAAATCCACCAGCAGTCACGTGCCAAAGTGTCTCTGGGCAAAGACACAGAACCCATCATTGCCTCCGACGTGTGTCCTACTGATGTATAAATGTGATAACGCACTGATTAGTCTTTGTATAGATCTAGTAGAGTGCTGTATGAATGGGTAAATGAGCACACAGATTGTAGTGTAAAGCACTTTGAGTGTCTTGATAAGATAGAATATAAATACAGTTCATCCATTTACCGTCCTTTTAAATTTAAGAAGGCACAGCATAACTCTATATTATTTCTAAAGCTCACAGTAACATGTCAAATGTTAATTTTACCCATAGGAATTCACTCAAAAGTAAAAACAGATTTCTTACTGTCTTTCACAAACGCAGTTATGCTAGTTTGCTAGCATGCTATTATTTAAGGAACTAAATAAATGTTTTCATTTCATTAACGTTATAAGTAGGCCTAGACGCTTTAAGTAAAAAAAAATCATCTTCAAACTTGTCTATAATGTTTTCTGCTTTATTGATGTGGCCTTGTGATGGAACCCGTCCAAGGTTACCTCACCTTTTGCACAATGACCCTTGAAGATAGGCCTCAGCTCCCCCAACACTAGTTTCGGTTTCGATTTGCGGCTGTATTCACGAACTTATGGCTCCATGTGCGTTCGGTTCCGACCTACGACAGAATCGAGCTACAAACGGTCCTTAGGTCCGGAACCCGTTCGTAGGTCGAGGACTACCTGTACACATATATGGTGGCAGCCATCTTGGATTTTGATACGGCAACTATTGGTGGGCGGATCAATCCGAATATTGATTATATTGATATCAAAATGGGTATTATTGATCAATACCAAATACTTGAGCTTCAGTTTTTCTCCTGTATGCACAACTGTGGTTTCATCAAAGATGCAAGCCGACGGTAAGCGCTGCTCCTGCCACAGCAGCACAGAGCAACGTTGCAAAGTCAGGCAGGACCCACAGAGAGGATTCTGGGAATACAGTATTTCTTTGAACTCAAGGCTTTGGGTGTTGTTTTGGTATTTACACTTTATTTATTGTATTTTCACTAGGAGTTTTTGATTTGTAATTATTTTTTCAAACTCAGAAAAGAAATTCACTTAAGAGGATAAATTTTGTTTTATTCTTTTATATCCTAAATATATTTTATTGTTTTATAAAATTTGTTGCAGTGTGATATGTACAGTTTGTTTATTTAAGAAAAGAAAATTCAGAAAAGGAGAGCAATGAAGGGATCATTTTTATTTAAATATCATTGTTTCTGAACACAATGTTTTAATTCATTCTTAAGTGATCATTTAATGCACTTTGTTTAAGGGAAAAAAATCCAGCCATCATAAGGTATGGGGAAAATAGTTTTGCTACTGTTCTATTTTATATGAACAAACTTTTATTATAATAAAATATTTTTTTTATTTACTTATAAACTTTGCCTAATTCTATCCTGGATTTTAACTAATAAATGATCTGAAGGAAATCAAAAAAGCGTTCAAACAAAAACAACTGGACTTTATTGTTTCTGTATTGAACACTTTTTTGATTTTATCATGTCCTGGATGACTGAGAATCTTCACCAGCATATTAAAGGCTATGCTTAAACGATCATTTTCAGCATATACATGAATGTTGAAATCACCCATTATTATGACTTTATCAGTATTTAATAGTAAGTCAGTTAAAAAGTCGGCAAATTCGGACAAAAGTGAGAGTAAGCACCTGGTGGACAACAACTCGTAAAAGTGGCTTCTCTGATTTCCATTTTGGATGAGAAAGACTGAGGGACAGTGATTCAAAAGAATCATAACTAATAGCTGGTTTGGCATTAATCAATAATCCTGACTGAAAAATAGAAGCCACTCCTCCACCTCAGCCAGTTGTTCTAGGAACATGGAAATTTATATAATTAACAGGAGTGGATTCATTTATACTAACAAAATCCTCCTGTTATAGCCAGGTTTCTGTTAGACAGAATACATCAATATGATGATAAATCATCAGTTCATTAACTAAGAGGGTTTTAGAGGAAACAGATCTGATGTTCAATAATCCACACTGTGGATTATTAAGTGTGTGGATTCCATAGTTAATGGTTTTATTATTTTGTTCTGGTAAAGTATCTGTGTTTATTTTAATAAGATTTTTATGGTTTCTATTTTTGGAGCTGATTTTTGGTTTATTTAATTTGAGCTGTGGGCGAGTTCACACTGTTTCAATGGGGGTGTGGGTGGGTAACAGAGGAGAAGCAGCAGAGAGCTGTGGAGAACTACAACTCTGCTTCCTGGACTGGACCCTGGGTTGTCAATAATTTGGAGGACAAACCAAATCAGCCATATTTCTAGAAAAAAGAGCAGCTCCGTCCAAAGCGGGATGGATGCCCTATCTCTGCATCAAACCAGGTTCTCCCCAAAAAGAACTTCAGTTATCTGTGTAGCCCACTTTGGTTGTCAGAACACCTGGACACCCAGTGGTTAAACAACAACATACGGCTAAACATGTCATCGCTGGTCAAGTTGGTGAGGGGGCCAGAGAAAACTATGGAGTCTGACATGGTTTGTCACACACCGAAGCAACATTAATTTTAGCGATGATGATTTTAGAAAAATGTCGCCCCAGTCTGAGGTCAAGAGCGCTCTGGAGCAGGGTTTCACCCAGGATGTCTCTGTACATTGCTGCATTCTTCTTTCCTCTATCCTGACTAGTCTGCCAGTTCCTGCTGCTGCAAAAACATCCCCATAGCATGAGTCTGCCACCACCATGCTTCACTGTAGAGATGGTTGGCCTGATGATGAGAGGTGTCTGGATTCCTCTAAACATGACACCTGACATTCACACCAAAGAGTTCAATCTTTGTCTCATCAGATCAGATAATTTGTTTCTCAGTCTGAGAGTCCTTTAGGTGCCTTTTGATAAACTCCAGATGAGTTGCCATGTGTCTTTTATTAAGGAGTGACTTTCATCTGTCCACTCTACCATAAGTCCTGCTGCAGAGATGGTTGTCCTTCTGGATGGTTCTTCTCTCTCCACAAAGGAACAATGGAGCTCAGACAGTGACCATCGGGTTCTTGTCACCTCCCTGACTAAGACCCTTCTCCCCAGATCGATCAGTTTAGCAGGCCAGCTCTAGAAATAGTTCTGGTGGTTCCAAACTTCTTCCATTTATGAATGATGGAGGTTGCTGTGCTCACTGGGATCTTCACAGTAGAAAGTTTTCTGTATCCTTCCCCAGATTTGTGCCTTAACACAATCCTGTCTGGAAGGTCTTACTTCATGACTGATGTTTGCGCTCTGACATGCACTGTCAACTGAGGGACCTATTGACATTTGCATGTTTCCAAACCAAGCCCACACAACTAAATTTACTACAGGTGGACTCCATTTAAGTTGTAGAACCATCTCAAGAATAACCAGTGCAATCAGTTTGCATCCGAAATCAAATTTGAGCTTCATGGCAAAGGCTGTAAACACTTCCTGCATTGTAAACGTGGATTTTAGAGGGGAAGAGGCAGCCTCCCTTATGAACTGTCTTAACATTTGTTTGTCTTTGTTTCTGGAATTCAAATAATACACTTTAGTCACTCCTCAAAGTGATTAAAAAAAGGTCTTTTAAACAGCAAATCAGTCATATTTGTGGTACACATAGATTAAAACTGCAAACATTTAAATGGAAATGAAACCAATGCTTGGATATGAGAACAGTATAGAGCTTTGTAAATAAATATTGCACTCAAGATTAATTTTAACTGTGTAAGTAAATTGCATTAGTAAGTTACAAATGATTATTTTTGACAAATGGATCTTGTATGGCTCTACAACTTTCCTTTGAGATATTCTGCTACAATCAGGTGCTTCTCGTTTAAACATCTTAATGCATAGGAATGCTTAGAGTACATTGTTTTCTAATGTAGCATTATCCTGCAGTTGATGTAAAAACTGACTTCTTTAAAGATGGCTCACTCCAAACTGGATTTTCTTTTCCTGGTTTGTGTTGGTTAAACGCCTACAGGCCTTTAAAGTTTTAGGGCACATTGATAAGAATGATGTGAAATAAAAATGCCTAGCGTCACTGTCACATGTTTGCTTGGGGCTCAAGATGCTCAAGTTTTGTGATGGATACTGTTAGCAGTCTCTTTGTCACCATACAGCACCACCCCGAGCACCAAGAGCAAAACAAACCACGGGGTTTATACCTCTGACAGAGACTCGTCCATCAGATCCTCCAGCATCCTGCCTGTAAAGAAGACAAAGCTGTATTTGTCTTTTCACCAATGTAATCACTCACTGAATTTTATTTGAAGTTTACTTTTAAATATCTGTGGCAAGTTGAACTGAACATAGATGAATGGAGCGGGGTAAAACCAGGGGCACCTCTGGAGCTTTTTCATAGGGGTGATCATTAAAATGGAAAACCACTGGAATGATCAACAACAGCGCAGTCTATTATAAAGAACTTACTATGAGCATTGTGGTGTTTTTCATTACCGCAAGCATGGCAGCAGACCATTGAGTCAACACAAATACTGTATGGATGTATATTCTGTGGATGAAGATGCTTCGCTTTATTAATTAAAAAAATATCTGGAGGGTAGAGATGCCAAGTTTTTTGTGGTTGAGCAAAGGGGGAATTGGAAATACAGTACTCTCGCTCTGTTCGTGCATGTAAGCACTTGGGAAAAAAAGTCAGAAACTGACTTTCATTTAGGCTTGTAGCTACATCTAGAACTTTCCCTTTCAAAAATTGGGTTGCCACGTCAAAATCTTCGATGACCAATGCCATAAATGTCCGTTTGCATTATGAGCTTGATAGCTTTGATTTAAAAAAGTGTGTTACTGACTTCCATTATGCCAGTAGTCACCAAAACCTTTTTGTGCCACTGACCGGTTTAATGTCAGACGATATTTTCATGGACTGGCCATTAAGGTGTGGCAGATAAATACAACAATATAAAATGATACAACCAACATTAAAACTGTATTTTCTAAATGTAATAATAAACGTTAATCCACTGTGTATGCAACTTTATTAGCAGCTTCCTAACATCTCACCAACATTGTAACATGAGCAACGGCCTCTCAGCCCCACACTCTCTGGTCGTAAAAGTTAGACATGCCTTCAACGTGTGGCAACCCCTGAAGAGACAAAAGCCGAAAGAGGAAGAAGAAGAAGCATGTCTTCAACAGAAGATACACCACAAAACAAATATAAAGTGCATGAAAAATCTAACTCACCATGACGCTAAATCAGTGGAAGCCATGAGCTTGTTTCCCTGCAACAAAACCATTCCATCCAGGAGTGATGGGAGACAATGACACCCGAAGTGTGTTGCTTATGTCCAGTCTGCGTCGTAATTTTGTTTTGGTTGCTGTCTATGGGAGAATTATCCTGCCATAATTGGAGAGCACACATTTTGTGTTTGAAATCAGGGATTCATCTCTTTGTTCTCAAAACTTGTGATGCTTGGACTCAAAACTTCTGCTCTCTCTCAAAACTTTGTGTTTTTTCTGCTCGCGCTCAAAACTTCTCTCTGCATGGATCAAATCTCAGCTTGCAAACCTGCCTGTTCACTCTCTGAACAAAAAGTACTGTTGCCTGGAAACCATCCCACCCAGTAGGATGAAGGTACTGGGCGGTGGCAGACTCCTCTAGGGTGCTTTTTGTTTTGGTCTAGTGGGTGTGCCTGTGTAAATTAAATCATCGTGAACCATACTCCATACCAGTAGGTGGCTACAATGCACCTCCAACTGTCAAAAAACACAAAAAAGAAGAAGAAGAAGAGGAAGATCACTTAACAGATTACTGATCAGAGGCGGGAGTTTTGTCCTGACCAAAATGGATCCACAGAACTAACAACACCCTAAAGTAAAGACTCCAATATACTCGTGTGGACTTTTTTCCGTGTGGACTCGACTGTCCGCAGAAGGTTAAGACTTCATACTCAAGCGTCCACCCTGAGAGGTTGCAGACCAGCTCTGCAGGCAAGGGGCGTTTACCTTCATGACAAATTGAGGTCGCTGATTGGTCACTAAACTCATTGACAGGTCGCCAAAAAAAAAAAAAAAAAAAACAAGAGCTGGCAGCCACAGCGGTGTTCTGTGTTTATATGTTGTTAATAAAAAAGTTCTAAAAAATGAAACGGAGTGCTGGTCCTGCAGCCCACACATTAGACTAGCCCACCAGGAAAACTCCAGACCCTCCTGTAGCCACGCTGGACTTGATTTTAATTTGCTCGTGACAAATTGCTTAATTTCTCACAATTTCAGTCATTGTGTCAATGGAGGAGGAAGAGATCACTGCCTCTTGGAAAAAAAAAACAAAAAACAAAAGGCCATTAAACCAGACCAGGGATGAAGAAGGGGAATTTCATACATTGATGTCACATACAAAACATCCGTCGCCGGGCAGTTTATTGTGCGACACAGTCGTTCAAACTGAGCTTTGCACAGACGTGCCCTGCAGGTGCTCGCTTTGACTCTAATCCAATACACGTGGATCTCCGTGGATTGAAGTACACCCAAGTACTGTATACTGGAGGCTTCAGTCTTTTGTCTAGTCTTGACCAACTTCTTGCACAAGAGATTATTTCAGATGTCTGAAATAATCTCCCCCCCTCCCACCCCCTGGAGGGGGAACAGATAATTTCAGCCATTGATTAATCCCTGTTTTATGGGGTAACAAAACATTAGGGTGTGAGCTTCAGACTGAAATATTGTGTTCCCCTTTGCTGTTTCCAAAAGCATTTTTACTCTTTGATGAGTTTGAACAGGCAATGTGTAAATTCCACAATTTTGGCCATTGAAGTGTTGAATTAATTCAGAAAACAGTTTTATAACACGGTTTTATAGAACTGTCAAGTGGTATAGCCTCACCTGCCTCCCCTGACTACATGTCACTGATAAAACCGCAGCAACAAAAACACAGAACAAAAAACCTGAATCAGAAATCTATAAAAGTTAAGTCTAGTCCTCTGGACATTCAATAAATAAATAAATAAATTGTAGAAACATTTGGTCTTCCATCCAAAAGACTTCTTCTGTCTGAGGAGCTGTATTCAGCTCAGTCTTATAAACAGCACCTTCTCAAAGTGGATCACCAAGTTTGCTGCTGACTGCCAAAACTAGCTGTTCACATGAGGAGGACCATAAGCCTAATGATGGAACATTAGCACCCTGATGGTTGCTTGCTATTCACAAGGGGCTGAGTATTACTAGCAGTAACAACATTAACACAGAGGCCTCCACCTCTGAATCAAAAACCACAAAGTAATCAAAATCCTAGCTTTGGTCAAATCTTTACTAGAAAGACGAGTGTACTCCTGCGGCCATTATTACTATAATTTGTGCCCACACATATTTCACTGCATTCACAATCCAAATCTGTGTATACGAACTCCACAGAGTCGAGTGTGTTTATTCTTCAGGCAGTGACGTCTGCTGCTCCTCCTCACAGTATAAAGCTATCACTTAGTTTCAGGGCAGACTGTCAGCAAAAATAATTGTCAATTAGGACCTAATTTAGTTCTTGTCATACTTGACTTGTGCCAACTGGCATTAAATCCGAGCACATCGGTTTAACAGGAGAACAAGAAAAACAGAATGTGTACATGTAATTCACGACTTGATGGCAAATACCAGCTTTAGGATGGATATGTTTGAGTTAATGATTCAGATCTATTTTAATTAAATTAAAAAAAATATGTCCCTGTAGTTACAGGGGAGGAACATGCAGCTCGGTGGCCTCTAGATTTCCATTTCAGTAAGAAAATGTCTTTACGTGTCCTTTGCATAGCTCTACAGGTCCACGCCTTCTGCTACCTGTCACCCAGAAGAGTTTATCTGAAAGACCACCTTCATGTGGAGTCTCTTACTCTTACTCAAGCTCAGGGTTAAGCAGTAAAAGTGAAAAGAAAAAAATAATAAATTAATTTAAAAAGCTGCCCATTTTTTTCTGGTGCAAAGCGCTTGACTGAACCTCCTGTTCCTCTCTCTCTCTCTCTCTTTCTCTCTCACTGATGATGATATTTGAATATCTGTGGGACAGAGCCAGAGTGGACATGCTGTGGAGTGGGTGGTGCGCCGTCTCGTGGAGAGCAGTCAGGAGGCTTTCCAGCTCTGGGATTTATGGCTCGCAGCTGTTGAGTGGCTGACAGACGTGTGAGGAGCTCGAGCCTCTTCAAGCTGCTGCAGATCTGCTCAGCCCACACTGAAAAAGGACTGCCGTGTCTCAACGGTGAGTTTTCATCCCACAGATACTCCTAATAATGTGTCTCCCACAGCCTCCTCTGAAGGGTTTAAAGCTTTTATAGTGGCAACCTTTAACCCAACAAACATGTTTGGGTTCATTTGAGCTCTTGTTCACCTTTTTATGTTTTGCATTTTTATTATTTTTATCTTGTGCTGGGATTACTTTCCGTTCCTCTCAGAGGTTGCTTGGGGTTTGGAAAGTATGCTCCTAGTCAGCCAGCTGGGAGCAGTTTCACCATACATGGCCAGCAGCACTAAAATGGAAAAATAACTATTAAAAAAGCAGCACACAAATGTTACTTTCTTTTTCTGAGCAGTAGTTTAGTATCTTATTGTTCATTAGTTAGATACAGCCTGTGTCCTGTTGTGTTTGCTGCTATTTTTAAATGTGGTGCTCAACGCCTGAGTTCTGTTTTTAGACGTTCAGTCAGAGACGTGTGAGTGGCGTGGAGACATGAAGATGGACAATTATAAACACGCAGACAGTAAACATCTTCCCAGCTTCCTGGAGTATTTCGCTGCAATCACCTTTCACCTAAATGAAGGCTGAAAACTCCAGACTGTCCAAAGTCTGGTCCTAACTCTCATCCAGGGATCAGAGACGGGGACATAGAAGACATGGTGGAAAGGGCAAGTTTGTTGAAATTGTAGTTTAGCAAAGCAAAAAAAAAAACCAAAAACCTAAAAGGTCTTGAAAGGATGTGTATTATCATGCCAGAGTTTCAAACTGAAATAATCAATGTCTTAAGCTGAGAAATACCAATTGTAGCCATTTTGGTCAAACTTGGAAGATTGGTGTTCGTGAAATCTCAAAACGTAGCTTCACAGCAAATGTTGTGACCATCTCTCAGCTCCTACATCAAGATTTAGCTCAGTATGTGTTAAACTGACTGAGTTAGAGCCATGTTGTGTTGGTACAATTTGATTTGTACAGACGCCTTAATGTTCCACAGTTGTACATCCAGTTATTATTTGCTGATAATGTTAGTAAAAATCCATCCAGTAGTTTATGAGATAGTTTGCTAACAGACACACAATTGACCCCACGCACACGCTGACACAGGAAAATACAAAGTATATCCAGTGCTTTTGTCTTTTAGTGCTGAGTGATAAAGAGCAGAGGACGTTAACAAAGCCAGATGCATTAAAAACAAACCTGGTCTGAAGCATTTCCACTTCATTGTTAACTAACATGATACTTGTGCAGTGCTGCAGTTCTGGCAGTGTTTATTTGCGTTGCTATGAACGGAGTGGTTTGTGGCTTAAAGACGAGTGGAAAGAATGAAACAGGAGCTGATGGGGGGACCTCCCTTTCTTTTTTTCTTCAGAGAGCTCCTAATATGTTCATTTAAAGCAATTAGACTTACCATACCATACCATACCATACCATACCATACCATACCATATCATACCATACCATACCATACCATACCATACCATACCATACCATACCATACCATACCATACCATACCATACCATACCAGCTTTATTTATAGAGCACTTTAAACACCCACAGGACCAAAGTGCTGTACACATAATGCAACAACCATACAGTCAGATAATGAAAAAAATAAAAAAAAGATTAAAAGTCAACATTTCAGATGGTGTCAAAGGTCAGGGAGAAGAGGTGGGTTTTAAGAAGGGATTTAAAACAGACAGGGAAGAGTCTGATGTTCAAGGGAAGGTCGTTCCACAGTTTAGGAGCTGCCACAGCAAAAGCACGTCTCCTCTGAGCTACTTTGTCTTCGGAACATTCAGGAGCAGCTGATCACATGACCTGAGGGATCAACAGGGTGTGTATGGATGTAGCATCTCAGACATATAGGGTGGGGCAAGTCTATTTAGAGTTTTAAAGGCAAATACAATAATTTGTTTAATGAATCCTAGAATGTGCCAGTGCAGGGAGGCTAAAACAGGCGAAATGTGGGATTTTCTAACTTTAGTCCAGCATAGACTTTGACCCCTAGGTTTGTAGTTGGCCTGATGTACTGGGCCAAGGATCTAACATCTACATTGGGAGTCTCAGTGGAGCTTCCAAAGACCATCATCTCAGTCTTTCTCTTTCCTCGTTAAACTTTAAAAAGTTTACAGCCATCCAGACTTTTACATACGTCCTCCAGACATGAAAACAGAGGGGCCAGAAAGTTACCGGTACATGTTTACAGCTAATTCATGGCCAATATAACGACCAAAGCAGGAGCTCTTTCTCTCACTTGTGTTGATCAGTGGTTGTTAATAGATGTGGTGTTGGGATACTGGAATCATTTAAAGAAGCAGATGTCTGCGGACCTCAGTAGAAGACGTTACAAACGTTTAAACGCAGAGAAAAGGTGCTTTCTGCCAAAACACAGTAAGAATGTTGAGTTCTGAATAATCGAAGACATCCAAGGAAATTTGCTGAAGAAGCTGAGAGCTATTAAATTTAGATAAAGCAAAACACTAACTAAAAAAAAATCAAAATGCTAGGTAAAAGTCTAAAGTAATAACATTAGCAAAAATGTTAAATGCAGCTAAATGTAGCTAAACTTGACTAAATCTAGGAAAATGCTAAGTAAAAGTAGCAAATTGTTAACTAAAGGTAGTTTAAAGAGGCAAGGTGCTATTTAAGGCAACAGTGGGAAAATACTAGCTAAAGTCTAAAAGTAACAAAATACTAGCTAAAAGGTCAAAAGGTAAAATGATAAGGAACAAAACGACAGCTAAAATATGAAAGGAGCAACACCCTTTCTATAAGTAGCAAAACTCTAAAAATGTTAGCTAAAAGTAGTGGGACATCAAGAAAAAGTGTCAAAGTGCAGTCTTAAAGCTACCTGAAGAAACAAAAGACTAGCTAGCACACCTCAAAGTAGCAAAATGCTAAAAGATAAGAGCAAAATACTGACTTCAGAGCAAACCTCTGAGGAAAAGTGGTGAAAGTAGCAAAAATGAAATTTAACAGTAACTGGACTAAAAGGTTTTTCTGCTTGAAAACAGGTGTGCATGAAGTACATGATGCCATGGCCTGAAGCCGTTTATGGACATGCCTCAGCAGAAGTATTTGAACAGCTGAACTTTAGGCTTGTAAGCATTTGAAACCTATATGCCTTCACATAGAAGCTGCACAAGAAACAGGAGTCATGGCCATCATCTCCTGAACATCATGAACAATTAGAAGCAGCTGCAGTTGAATGAAGTATACAAAAGTAAAAATGGCAGAAGAAAAAAACTTTAATAAAGGTAATATTATTATACTTTTCAAGAAACTGTAAAGTAAAATGTGTTGTCATCATTGTATGCTCCCAGACAATGATGAAATTGGTTCTTTGCATTTAACCCACCGCACCTGGGATACACCCAGGTGGAGCAGTGGGCAGCTGTGTCAATCAGAGAGTCAGAGATACTTTATTGTCATTTGCACCACATGTGGTACATGTGGTGGAATGAGATAATATACACAGGGTCCCAGTTACATCCAGCAATAAAATTTAAAAGAAAAACTATAATAATATCTAACATATGAACTAAGAAAAACATCAACTAAA
>JARVLU010001196.1:18334875-18355759 GCA_031762415.1 Simpsonichthys santanae | reverse complement strand
ACGTTTTTTGAAACAAACAATATAACTCATCATTACTTATAAAATATTTATCCTACACAACTAAAAACATATATGCACATATTTCGAAATATTTTTATTTTATTATTTCATTTTTATTAATTTTTTTTAAGTCTTCAATGTAAAATGGTGAATAGCTCCAGAAGATCCCTAGCGCCCCCTATTGGCCGGCCTCCCCTGCCTGTCTAACTCTGAATGCTAGGAAATGCCTTGTAACTGTGACTTTCCTTCCCTCCATTGATTATGGTGACAAGCACCCTGCAGATGTTGGATGCTGTCTATCACAGTGCACAAAGATTCATAACTGGCTGTGATAATTGTACCCACCATTGCACCATTTTTATAAACATTTTTTATTACAACTTGTGTTTCTGTCTAGTCACTTTTGCCTTCAGTTTTTTCTACTTATTTTGACACTCAGATTTTCAACTCTGCAGTTAACAAATACTTCTAACAGTTTTTTGGCTGCCATTTCCCGACGAGCTCCATGTTCTGCTGACGACTAAAGTTCTGCTTTTGTCAGAAGGAATATATTGTGCCCTTGTTGCCAAGCCACAGCGCTCAGGCTTCGATGCACCTCGACGTACTTTAATCACAGATTCTGCACTGAGAAATTTAAGGCCGAGCTGGAAAATGTTCACAAACGTAAAGCAATTTAAGATAAAGAAAAGTGCCTACTTAGTTTTCTCCTTTGCCTGTAGCAGAGAACAGTGCAGACGGAGAGCAGCAAGAGCAGCAGAAGGGCAGAGAGCGCAGAAGTCAGGCCCACCAGGACAGTGCAGTCATCACCATCTTCCAGAAACACCTCTGCAACTGGGAACACAATGTCACATCAGTTTACAGCACAAACATTGAAGCTGCACCCAATAAGCTGAAAGTCAATTCTAAATATGCAAAGAAAATGAGCAGAAAATAAAGAATTGTCTTTATGCTTGAAAGTATTTGGCTATTGGATAACTATGATGTTCTTACAAGTTTGCCTCTTTTATTTATTTTTGCAAAGGTTTTTAATTAATGCATTGCTACAATGCAAAGTCATGCTGTGCTGGTGTTGCAGTCTTGCCTCTTCTGCTCTCCTCTTCCATAAAGTCATATCTTGGAAAAAATGCATATTTTTTTAGAGGACACACACTTTATTATCAACGATTATCAATGAAAGTCTGTTATGTCAATCTATTGGTTACAGCAAAGGCACAATTGCCATTAATAACTACCATATTTTCCGCCGTACAAGTCGCTCTGCCATGTAAGTCACATCAGTCCAAAAAATACTATCTAATAAAGTGGGAAACACATAAATAAGTTGCTTTGCTGTATAAGTTGCAGCTATAATGCGTCATCGCCATGTGTCGTGTTGTTATATGTCACCGCTGATCACCTGGAAATGAGGGCCGGTGTTGTGCCAAAACTCAATTGGCTGCAAAATGGTGGCTGCAGGAGCGAGCACGGAGGAATTTAACAAGAATTTAACAAGATTAACACTTAAAAACAATTGTTTGTTTGCTACACATTATAGCAAAAGTGTGTCTCAGTTTAACTTTTCCTTAATAAATGTGCTTTAATGGTGAAAATAGCTTCATTGTATAAATTGATTCGCGACTGAGATCGCACGGGAGAGCGAGTCACGAGTCAAGAGTCAGTTTATTATTGCCATTGTCAATGAACAGGATTCACAGACTAGGAACTTGCTTTGGCATAAAGGTGCAAATAAAATATAAAAGAAAATATATGTACTGTACACACTAACCAATGCAATACAATACAATGGACTCACTGTTGCATTTCTTCGAAAATTTAACAAGATTAACACAAAACAAGATTAACAAAAAACAATTATTTATTTGTTTGACATTGCAGCAAAGGTGTGTCTCAGTTGAACGTTTCCTTAATAAATGCTCTTTAATGGTCAGAACAGCATCATTTTGCCTGGGTGCTGGTGTTCCTCCCCGCTCCGCAGCTGGAATTAAGACAAAGTCTTCAGCCACGAGATCTGAAGCCTTCGTCCGCCCACACGTTGCTGTTTCCCAGGGTCGCGGAACACGCACTTTGCTGCCCCACTTCCTCCCGACTCGGGCATGTCATTCCCTGATCTGTTACGGAAGCACGATCCGTAGTGTACTTCCAGGTCGCACGGATCACCGTTGTTTATGAAGAAGAACTGTCTTAATTTACTTAGAAAATATTATCTCCAAGGATCTTCATGTTGCTAATTTACGCCACACAAATTTCCATTACAAATCATAGGTTAAGATGATATACAAGGCATTAGACCTGACCCCCAGCCTGGGCTGAATGAGAAAAACCCTGCAAGATACAGAATTAATTATTTCCATGGTGAAATCGTGCCGCTCAGTGGTGAAGCTGCATATCATTTTAACCATGACGTAAATATGTCAACGATTTTAACGGAAATACAAGTGGCGTAAATAAGAAACGTGAAAATCGGTGGAGATAGAGCACATATTTTCTAAGTAAATTAAGACAGTTCTTAATTCATAAACGGAATTATACTAGTACATTTTCCTTAATCTAGCATATTCAACGGCGATCCGTGCGACCTGGAAGTATTCCTTTTAGCGTATGCACAAATGAGCTACACTACGGATCGGGTTAAGTAACAGATCGGGGAATGACACGGGCGTTCAGGTTTGTTTACGTTCATCCCGGAAGTAAACCGGAAGTAGAACTTCTTCTTCTGTGTCTAAAAAAGTTAAGTCTGGTCCTCTGGACATTTAAAAAAAAAAAATCACTGAAGAAGTCTTTCGGATGAAAAACGAAATGTTTCTACATTTTTGTCGTTTGTTTTGTTTTGTTTTTTATACCCGGAGGACCAGACTTGACTTTTTTTTTATTTTCTACCTGGATTATTGAGCATGCATCAGGATATTCTTCTTCCGTGTTTATTTTTTTTTAAGGAGAGATTACCTCACTGCGCATGTCAGTACTTCTGTTCAGAACGAAGCCTGCTGCATGTAAACGTGCATCGTGAACAGATTATGCTCATATAAACAATACATTTGAATTATTTAATCTGAAAACATTTCAATCCGGTCATTTTGCGCATATAAACATAGAGGCTTCTCAAGCGTTGAGTCCCAAATGTCTCTGAACTGTGTTGTCGTTGAAACAGTAACGTAGTTCGGATGTCTGAATGTGTGGTAACTTTTACAGAAACTTCAGCAGATCTGCTGACGCTGATTTGACAGCAGTCTGTGTGTCGTGTGTAAAAAATGTTTCCGTAATGTGTTGTTCATGTGTGGAAACTAAGAACCCCCACAAATGTTTCATTACATTTAGGAAACTCCTGAGCAAATGTTTGTAATTTATCTCCAGTTGAAACCCAGTGAGATAGAAGCTTAAAGAACAAATTTCAGTTTTTATTTTTGCTTTGACTGTGTAAAAAGTTTGAGATGAAAATGTCAAGTCTTGGCGACGTCACTAGTTTTGTATCGCATACGTCTTTCTACCAGTTAAAATCATTTTGGCTTGTGGTGGACTTTGTTTTGGTATTTCTTTTTTTATATATCTTTTAACGAGCAAGTAATTACTCATCTACAAGATTTTTTTTTGTTTTGTTTTGCAAGTAAGCTGATCTGTTTTTCCAATAACTTCACGTGCAGCCAATGTGATAGCAAATCACAACTTTTAATCCTTTAAATACAGGAACATCCAAAAAAAGACAATATAAGTCTAAAATGCATTTAAGGGTGCTTGAAAACAAAACTACAAAGATAATTGAAAATTAAAATCAAGATACGTTTGTCCTTTTTTTTTGTCAGATTTCAATTAAATGTGTTCTAGTTAATTAGAGAAAGGATGTGACATGTATTTATTATCTATGTTGAATAAACTTTGTTATTCTGACTTTCAGTCCAAAAAATGCTCCAACGCACCGTTGACCGCTTTATTCACTGCCTTACTAAGACTGCACCATTTTAAGATCCACTGGTTCATACTTTCTGGTACATTTGATGCATAATTTGGCCTTTGTCATTCTTGATACCTTCACTGATGCACTTTAGCGGATAAGCTTTGCAATTGAATAAAACAGATTTTATTTTTATTAAAAAGACATTTGTTTAACTTAAATGTACATGAGATATTATGCATTAGCTTCCCTGGTTATATCATAAATTTATCTTCCACCACCCAAGGCAAAATTGTGATCATATTTTTGCTCATGTCCAATGAACCACTGGACAGATTTTAATAAACCTCTCTGAAAGTGTCATCAGATGTAGGTCTACAACTGTTAACTTTTGGCATCAACCCAATAAGGCTACCACAGCTGATTTTAACAAACACCTAAATGTCTATATTTTACAGATGTTGAGCTAAAATGTGACGTAGAAGTAGCTACAACACATAACAAAAAACAAAACTGCAACTCTTAAAGGAAATGCATTATAGATTGCATACAAAAAATTCTTAAGAGGAATTTAGTTTCTTATATTTTTCAAACAAATTGTTCAATTTATAAAAGATGCACATTGAGAGGAGCCAGTTGAGTATCTGGCAAGGATGGCCTCTGGACACCTGCCTTCTGGACAGGTCTAACTGGGAGGAAACCCTAGGGACAACCCAGGACACGCTGAAGACTCTTGGATGGCCTGGGAATGCCTTAAGAGTCCTCCCAGGAGGAGGTGGCTGTGGAAAGAGATGTCTGGGCCTCCCTGCTCAAGCTACTGCCCCACAACCCAACTTCAGAACAAGCAGAAGATAATAGTTGGATGGATTACATTTTAAAAATGTCTAATGTTATTATTCTGAAAATGCAAACTGGCCATGTTAATTTAATGGAAATTTATTAGGTCTTGCTGTGTTCAATAAAACCCACTATTACAGCTTGAGTCAGAGTAAGACAAGAGATGTCAGGAAGCACTTTTAAAAAAGATTTTCTGTTGTACATGACATGCACATTATGCTGTCGTTGTTTGTGAATCCTTCAAAATGAAAGTTACAGTCTGGTGCCATCATTTGTTCTTTAAACAACGGAGAAAAGAAATCACAAGAACTCAATGGACATGTTTTCAGGATGGCTGGTTACAAGTTGTGATTGTGCCCACATTATAACATTCACAACATATGGCCCTTTGACATAATATTCTAATGAACAATATTTCAAAAAATTTGATTAGCTGTAATTGTGTTTCCACAGTTTACGTTATCAAGGCCAGACAATTGGCAATGCAGGTGGTTCATATGAACAGTCAGTGATGAACAACCCACCCACATGCATGCACACACGAGCAGAAAAAAAACAAACTTTGTTTAAAATATTAAAAAGTGTTTCTATTCACAGTTGAATTCTCCCAAACTGCTGGGAAGACTAGCGCTACATGAGTGCAAATGCAAAAGTGCTCTGTCCATAAACAAGTGACTGGCTATGTTACAGGAAGTGTACAACTTTTACAGAAATGACATGAAAAAAACAGAAATGTACAAAGAAGATTTACAAATACTGTATGATTATATCTTGTTGACTTAATGAGCTCTTTGAAAACGTAGGCTAATTTCCCATAATACCCATGGTGACTACTCATTTACCAAGCACATCTTTCAGGTACACTGGAAGATTACACTCTAGATTTCTATAGCAAGAAAATATATTTATTCTTTTTTTATACATATATAAAAGATAAAGTAAAAAAGCAGCATATTTTTAAATCTAACAGAGTAAATATATAGTCAATATGGGGACTTTGGTAAACAAAATTTATTGCTTAGGCATCTGTATGTACAGCATATGCAGCCTAGCAGATTATGGGGGCCATACATTTACTTACTGTGCATGGGCCATTGCCCCACTATCACAGAGACAAACTGCATGTGTACCATAAGCTACCAGCACATTCTTTGTGATCTTTATTACACACAACCACAGAGTTATTGATTCCACTGAGGTTTCATGTATACACTTGTTTAGAAGTAGCTCTGGCACTTGCCAAGCTGACACTGTGAATAAGAAACTGTTCCTAATGTCTTGTCTGGCTAAATAAAGGTTAAAAAATTGTCATTTTTGCTGCACAAATGTTTCAAGCTTTATGATTATCCGAGCAGTACATTCCATCACTCTCATTGCCACTTCAGACGTGTATCTATCATTGGGAATCTGTGGAAACGGCAGGAGATCAGGGTAGCGGGTTCTCAGGCTGTCTACACCGTATCCCTCCAGGATCTGAACATCACTGGTGAGACCTTTTAACTGGGAGCTGTACTCCTCCACTTTTTGAGCAAGAGCAGTTGGTTTTACATCTTTGTCTGACTTTCCTCTAACTGCATAGTCAGCTGCTATCAGTGCAAGCTTTGTGGCTAGGTAGCATTTGAAACAGACCCACTCGTTAGCATTTTTATGAAGGTCATTGCGAGCGGCAGAGTAGTTTGCTCTGGCTTGCCTCAGCCATCTGCGGGCCTCTACAGGGTTTCCAACAGTCTTAAAAGTTGGGGGTACAAAGAAGCGGTGTGAATGTGACGAGCCTGCATAGCTTGTGTAATGTTCCCTGAACTGTTGCCTTTCTGACTTGTGACTAGTTGCTTCTTGATTCCAAGATGAATAAAACCTTTGAAAAGAGAACTTTTCTGACTGGAAACGGGTTGATGTGGAGAAGGATCTCCTGGAAGCCCTGTCTGTATTTTGATGATCAGCCAAAGCTTGTTTTTCCATCCTATTGATCTCATTCTGCAAGTGTTTGAACACTTCTGTGGCAATGTCCAGATTATCTGCGTTTTTGTCTGGATGCCACTTGAGATACAGTCGGCGGATTATCTTTTTCCTCTCCATCTCTGGAAGCTTCCAAGCTTGTTCGACTACTAAGGTCACTTCTTTCAGAATTTCAGGCAATGTGTGAAGCTTTATCCTTTTTGGAGACTGCCTCTGAGGAGGAGGTAGGTGGTTTTCTTTCCCCGAAAAAAGAGGAGGGATCATTTGTAGGATGGAGGATCGACTCTCTGGGCTTGTGGGAGTTGATGGAGCAATATTGTCTTGGACATGGGTGCTTTCTTCTTGTCTTGAAAATTTGTACAAGTCAAGGGAACTTACTATTTTGTATTCACTGTAACCAATGTCAATCTGGAAACATTTTCCAAGGAAACTTATGTTATCCTCCTCTTCTCTTTCTACTTCTTGGACAATGATTGCATATGTATAAATGGGTTGATAGGACCCAAATATATCTCCTCCTTCTGAGTCTACAAGGTAGCCCACATATTCCCCAGGATAGAATACATTCATTGGATCCATGAGAAGTGTGTGGTGTATTTCAGCTGGTATTGGAGTTCCAGGGAGGGGTAGCTCAAGTTTTGAAGGTTCTGTTGAGTCATACTTGACACCAAGGTTGTCCAGTTTTTCTGTAATTCTGTAGATGTCATTGCAGCCCAACATGGCTATCAAATAAGATGTGTCAGAAATCAAATTGTCTGTTGCAGATTTTAGTGTCATAGCTAAAGCCAGAAGAAAGTTGATATCTTTGCTGTCTGAATGCTGAATGTAGAGGTGAATCACAGCGGTCCCATATCGCTTTAGGAAAGCAAGCGTTTCACTGCGACTGTGTGGAATAGGACTGGACCCTTTCACTCTTAAAGTTGTTTGGAGTTTCTCAAAACATGACACTTTGAGACCCTCACAAAGTGCTTTGCACAAACGTATGGCTTTTTCTTCATTCACTAGATATGCATTATCGTTCTCATGTTTCATGATTCTGATCAAACCTGTGATGAACTGCTCTGATGACAGCAGCAGTTGAAGGCGACCTTGTAGAGAACAAAGAGCTCCAAACTGGCACATTTTTGGAGAATCCTCATCAAGTTGCTCTTCAAGAATGCTACTCAACAATCTGGGTCTTAGTTTCTGTGGGAGTAGCATAATAAGTTTTGTATGGAAAGCATGGTCTTTGCCAAGATAACATTGGCTCATGTCAACAAGCATCTGAACTCCAACATTACCTTGTATTCTGCTTTTGTAGTGAGGGGCATCATCAAACACTAAGATGTTGGATTTTGCTAGCCTCCCATCATGACTTGGCAGGTAAAAGATCAAATCTCTGAGACTTTCGAGATCTTTGCGAATTTCAACTGGATCATTGTGAAGAGACTTGAACAACCCTGAGACAACTCTTTTTACAGTTCTCATTTCATTTGGATCAAGCTGCTTTCCCTCAGAACTTCTGTAAATTTTCCACAGCACTTCAACATATTGTTTGGTCGACACAACATCTTCTGTGCCAAGAAGTTTGAAAAGTTGATGAAAGGTGCCAAGTTCTAGGGGTAACTTGTACAAGTAAGGCTTGAAGTCAGATTCATTGTCTAAATTGATGACCACTTCCTCGGGTTTCAGCAATTTCCAGCCATCTTCAACCATGACAAAAGCCACCCCATGGAGCAGGTGATGGAAATCTTGCTTGTCTGCACTGAGAAACTCATATGTAGATCTTAAAACTTTGTTCCTGGTTTTTACCATTTCATCATCTGGGTTGGATATATTGCAGATATTTCTGCAGTTGCTTATGACTTTCTCTGGCAGTGGGTCCAAGTTGACTCCCAACATGTTCAGCACTTGGTCAAGTTGTTCCTGTACAGTGAGAGTGCTGTTATTTTGTTCCTTTATGCAGGAAGGTGTAGCTTTCTCAGGTAAGATTGGACAGGATGTCCAAAGCAAGTGTATAATATCAGTTTGTTTGAATTTTGGGTTTACTTGCGACCCACTGAAACGAATAAGAGGTAGTGTGCCACTCATCTCTTGGTACTGAGTATGAAGCTTGATGAGTTCTTTGGAAGCTCTTTCGGGGCACAGAAAAGGTATCATTGAGAGTTCTTTGAGAAAAGTGCCTTGAAACAGATCTATTCTCTCTTTGAAAATATGGTTCAAAAGGATATCAACAGCATTTTGTGTTTTTTCTTTGGTCCAACTCTCTGTTAGGGCTTTGATGCTGACCTCTTTTGCAAACTGAAGAATCTGCTGCTGTGAAACCTCATGCTTGAGACCAATATTTCTCAGAAATGTTATCCATGATGTCAGCAACAATGTCCCATTCTTGGGCTTTGTTACTTGCTCTACTTTCTTAAAAAAGTCGTTTGGTATAAATGATTTTGCAGGTAGCATAGCTTTAAATACATTCACTGTCTCATCATAGAAAAACTTGGCTGGTCTGAGTCTGTTTGAGTAGTCATAGATAAATGACAGCCCCTCTAATTTTTCGTAGAGCTGATCCCTTATCTTGCAAGGTTCTTCCATTGACATAAGACTTTCCTTCAAATAGACTATGTGCTCAACTTTGGCATCATAGGAAAGACTGTCAAATTTTGGCAAGAGGTGATGAAGGTAAATTTCAATGTCACTGACTGGTACACAGCAGAGGAAGGTGTACAGTTCTTTCAACTGTGGATTGTCAGCAAGAAATGCACAGGAAGATGTTTGAGCCCATTTATCTATGTCTGCAGTTGGGATATTTTTTGTAAGTATGTAGTTTGCTCCATAGTTTGTGATGCTGATATATCTCCCACAAACTGACTTGTAGCACGGGAGCAGTTTTAGGCTCTGTGCATCTTCTTGTGATAGGTTAGGCAGGTTACAGTTAAAATATAGCAGAAGAGCCTCAAAGTCCTTGTCAGTGAGGTTTGCTGCTTTGAATGTTGATGTCTGAATCATGTACTCCACAGCTTTCAGAATGCTTGACGGATTTTCAATGTTAGCTGTGTGTTGTGCCAGAAAAGGCATGATTTGGTTTTCTTTAGCACAGATTTTGTTTACTGCAAGCTGGATGCATCCTGCTTTCATTAAAGTGTGGAAGACTTTGTCATTCTGGCCTTGTGGTAAAATGACAACGTGCATCAAACTTAGAGGTAGAAGCATGTCATGATCTGGAATGACAAGTTTCTCTCTTGCCATGAATTTCACTCCAGGTAACAAAGCCCAGTCTTTTAGAATGTCAAGCACAGTGTTAAAGCTGGGTTTAATGTCCCCCTGATCTTGTTTAATGGCTATATTCTCACTGATGAAATTCCACACATTCTTTAGCCAAGATTCAGTTGGGAAGGTATCCTTCCACTTTACTGGGATCTTTGTTCGATATTCTCTTGAAAGAACGGACCCTAGCAGATCACCAAAATTGCTGATGTCAAAGTTCTTTGCAACTCCGTTCTTCAACAGGATATTGCTGTACTTTATGTACAATGCATTCATAAACATTTCTTTCCTTGATGATATCAGTTCATGATGTGTTGTCAGGAATTTTGGTCTCTTCGACTCAAACACTTGAAGTGTGTTGTCCATTGTTAATGACAGTGGCAAGCCCTCAATTTTGGTCTCATCCACTTCCAAGTCTTTGAAACAGTAGTCAACTAGAAGTTTTAAGTTATGAACTAGCTTGAAGCTAGACTGTTGGAGACGACAGGGGAGTTTACCAACATGACAAGATGTATCTGGTGATGAGAACGTGTGAAGAAAGCTGCGAACATCACTTGGTGTTACAAAACTGACTGGAATCCCCGAATCCTGCAAACATAAGTAAAGATTTGCTGTCTCGTCACAGCTGTGAATCAGGTTGAAACCAATGTCAAGAAGCAACGTTTTCAGCCTGTAGACATTTTCAGCCACAGACTTTCTTGAGGTTATGTTGTACTCTGTGTTTTTTAAGTGCTGAAGCTCATCTTGAAGCAGATTATCAAAAAAGGCTCTGCCTTTGTTTGTAGCGGATGTATTCACCCAAGAAATGTAAATGACAGAGTGCATGTCAGAGTTGTCCATCTGTACTGCTCTTACAACAGGGAGCAAACGCTTTAGATCAACATGGATACAGTTGTATACAGCTTTAACCAGGCAGTACCAGTCTGGCTGGATGTCAAGTCTGTTGACTGGAAAGAAGAACAGATATTTCCGCAACATGTCTTTCACACTATGAAGAGGTGCTCCTTGTAATATAGTCATGGTGGGGTCAGGACCTGGGAAGTATCTTCGCTTCAGTTGAATCAGCAATTCCACACAAGCTGGTGCTATAAGTGATGTCATCAAGTTGTTATTCCAGTCACTCCTTACCCCTACTCCATTGTCGTCTCGCCATAGATTTCTTCTGGCTGAGTCGAGAGCAAAATGCCCGTTAACATGAAAAGGCAAGCCGGTTTCCAGTGAGAGAGGCAGGAAGCAGAAGGCTCTGTGGGGTTTTTTGTAGTTGTGGCTTACACATGCAGCTACACCTCCACGTGGAAACAGAGTTATGTCTTCATTTTTGTGAGCTGAAATTACACTTTTTGAGACAATGTCAATGTCAGGGAAGCCAGATCTATTACAGATCATCCATGAGGTCAAGTTTCCATCAGTGTCCTCTATGTCCATTGTGTAAGTTATCTGTTGGACAGGGATGGCAGGAAGTTGCTTCTTTTTGGTCACACTATCAATGACAGAGGCATGAAACTGTTTGCGTTTCAGTCGATCACCATCTGTTATTCTGGCTGTAACAGAATAGAGCACTTTAAGTTCACCAGATGAATTATCAATCTCACAGATTGATATTTTCTCCATGTGGTTGAGAAACATGAGTAGCTCTGCACCATCCATTTTTAACTTGTCTAAAAGGTTTTGCACCATTCTGTCAGATGCAGGGACAGAACTGATCTCTGATTTATTTGCCATCTCTTTGGAGCGAATAGGAAATCTGAACATTGTGCTGCGTTCCAGCTTAAAATGTGCTCCCAAGTAAAGATTCAAAACATCTGAAAATTGGGATTTAAAGTCGGAGTCCAAGTCTCTAAACATTCTTCCAGGACTTACAGATGTAGCACCTGGTGCATATTGAGCATGTGGATCAAAGATGCAGAGAATGTCATTGTTTGAGATGAAGGATGGGCAGTCAGTTATGTGATAGACCGAGTTGAATCCTATGCCATACTGACCAGTTTTGCCAGGATTGGCCTCTTTTGTTCCTCTTCCTAGATTCTGAATACCTCGAATGTCATCCTCTGTAAACGGCTGATTATTGTATACACAGAGGGCAGGGCCTTGCATTGGGATCCATTTTTCATCAAATATTCTGTCAGAAGGGTGTGTCCTTGAATCAAACACAAAGTAGATCTCTGTGGCTTTGGCATCATCCGCATTTTGAAGCAGCTCTTTAAGCATTTCTTTTTCCGATGGATAGGCATTCAGTATGCTTTTAATTCTGCTTGTAAGTTTCTCTTTCTGTCCAAACTCACTGCCAAGAGGATTGAAGCAAACATTTGAGGCATACCTCTCTAATGCTTTGTGTCGTTTTGGTACTGCTCCTAATTTTACTGCAACCTCTCTTGGAATGTCCCCATGACAGTATTTCACAGAAGAGTCTCTGACTTTAATCCAAGGACAGTCATTGTAACATAGTGATTTTGATGGTTGTAGTGTTAGATTGCAGTCTGGTAACAGAATACCACCCAGCTGAAACATTTGGCAGAACTCTTGGTTCTTATCTCTTATTAAACTCCATATTCCTTCACTAATTATTCTGCGACACAATTGGAAGTTTTCCTCTGTGAGTGCCTTTCGTCCACACTCTTGCCTCACAGTTTCAAGAACTGAAGCGAAATCCTCAACTGTAAAGCTGGGTTGCACGCCAACGTTTTCAAAGAGCTCACGAAAGCTGTTTCTGTATTTGTTTGGGAGCTGGTAAAGATGGGGGGCTGCATCAAAATTCAGGTGAAATGCAACTTTGGAAGGACTGACATAGGTATTCTCCACCAAGATGGAGTTAAAAGCTTTCAGTTCGTTGGTGATTTGACTTTTTATATTGCCTTCTTGTAGCATTTCCTCATGAAGATACTTGTAACAAGCATTTGTTATGTTTTCTTGATATAGAGTGACACCATCAAATGACTGAGAAAGTTTCTTTAGTTGATTGATAACCAGTTCAACTGGGGGCTTCCTTATCAAGCCAATACTGTCTTTCACAGCTAATGACATTGGGCCACAACCTTTAAAGGATGGAGAATTCTCATTCAAGATTGGCTTCATCAAACACACTGTGTCCTGATGTTCAGTTGTGAAGAGCTCTCTAGGAGAGAACATTGTTGTTGGAGAAAAGCTGTTTCCATGCCAAGGTAATGAGAATCCTGCAGGCCTTGTCAGAAATGGAAGAAACTTGACATCCTGTAGCATCTCCAAGTAATCATCTGCTCCTGGGTCCCTCATTTTTAGTTTCTCGTCAATGAGACTGAGTAGTATACTGCTACGAAAGCACGCAGCTGTATGATCATTTTTATTAAGTTCGATAACAGAATGAGCACGCTCAGTGAGGTCTTCCCAAGACAGATCATCTTTTACCATGCCAAGCTGCACTAGCTTCACTAAACACACAGGGTTTACATAGTCTTTGGAGGTCCCTTCAGCAAATCTTCCATCATCAGTACTGTAGAGTTTAGCAACCCTTCCCTCTGGATGGATGAGTTTGGAAGGTAAAACCAGTTCCTTGTTAGGACCAGAGCAAGGGATACATGGAGTAACTCTGAGAATTGATTCAAAGTCTTCTAGTTTGTCATTCAAGACATAGTGCATCAGAGGATCTCTAAGCTCTTTATCAATTTCCTGAATGTGAGGAAAGAAGACTTCGGTAAAGAACTGCTTCTCTGTTAGGGTGTTTTCCATTAATTTTGCTTTACATCCAGCATCCTCAAATCCCTCCTTCACCCAGTAAGGCAGTTCAACAGCACAGAGGTTTTGAGAGCCACTCTTCTTGAGGTATTGTAGAAATATCTTGAAAGCAGCAGGACCAATGTCTGGTCTGTAGAGTAAGGCATCATCAAGGAATCTGACATATTTGATTGACACCCAGGATTTGCCATCTGGAAAAACCTTTGCCTGATCACTGTCACCTCCTTTGGCTATTTCTTGGTAGATCCCCTGGCTGATCAGTATGAAGTCATCGTGAACCTGACTTGGATCTGGCCATGCTGCATAGTAGCTGTAGTGAATCAATTCTCCATTTTCTGCCATTGAACGAAGCATTGCGAGGGCTGCCAAATAGGCTTGGACAATGACATGTCTCATGAAGACAGAGTTCCACTGTCCTTTGGTGTCAGTCTTCCAGATCTCTTTGCGGTTGGATGTAACTGCAAAGCAGCCATTAATGTGAACTGGTAGGCCTGTTTTGATTCTGAGAGGCAAATAGCAAAACACCTCTCCAACTGGTGTGACATTTGTCTTCACAGTCCACTTGTGATTCTCTTCCTCTGATAGAAGAATGGCCACTCCTCCACAAGGTACTAGTCCAAGTCTTTTCCCACTGTCACTGAGAGAAAACTTAAGTGCCTCTTTTACATCCATGCATGAGCAAATGAGCCAGTTTGTGACATCAACTGCCTTCTGAGGCATTTCATCTGTCAATCTTCTTGTTTGAACACCTTTGGCTGCCATCTCAAAATACTGGTTGGGATCATCCTCTGA
The DNA here is from genome assembly GCA_031762415.1 of Simpsonichthys santanae. Classification (NCBI taxonomy): domain Eukaryota; kingdom Metazoa; phylum Chordata; class Actinopteri; order Cyprinodontiformes; family Rivulidae; genus Simpsonichthys; species Simpsonichthys santanae. The sequence continues at coordinate 18,341,340 of JARVLU010001196.1, read as the reverse complement.
ACCACGAAACAATGGAGAGTGGAGATCAACAATGCGCTTGAAAACATTATGAAACTCCTCCACCACAACACGTATGATACAACCAGATTTGGGAATATCAGTGGGTACCTTGTTGATGTTTGCCACTTTCTTCATGAGCTTTGCTGCAGATTTAAGGATGCTCAGAGGTCCATATGAGGCTTTACTTGACCACACACTTTTGTTGATTGCAACAACAACTTGTGCTCCAGCTGGGTTTGGTTCCTCATATTTCAGGTATTTTAATACCATACTTCCAACATGCTGAGTGAAAAGAATGAACCGATGGCCACATATGCTGAATTCATCGACCAGAGAATAGATATCTGTGGTATTATAGTACAGACTACTGATTTCACTAACTGACGCCTCTTGCTCTGTTCTGAATGGTAGTCTGAACAAAGTACCATTGTATTTGTATGGTGAATCCTGAGCTAAAGGTAGCTGGCAGTTGAAAACATTAATGAAAGGTTTGAACTGATTGGGAAATTTTCTCAGCCTCTTTTGTTGTTTGCTCCAGTTAATTTTGATCCCTGGATTAGACCTGTCCCTGATGTGTTTGCTGATGTGATTGATGTTCGGATCAAACATGATCATAAACTCCCTGCTCATAATGATGGGGATATCAGTAATGTGATAAACAGAGTTGAAACCCAAGCCAAACTTTCCAACTTTGTCTGCTTCACATCTCTTCACTGATCCGCCTAGCCTTGTGATGTTCAGAAAGTCGGTGTCTGTGAACACAGCATTATTAAAAGACCACAATGAAGGCCCGTGGCAAACAATCATGCCAGGATCAAGGAGATTTTCTCGGATGTCAATGTTTTTTCTCATGTCAATGAGAAAACTGCACTCAGTTGCACTGGCATCATCAGCATTCTGGAGGAGCTCTTTGAAAATATCTGCAACAGATGGATATTCCTCCAATATATTTTTTATTCTCACAGTTAGAGGTTCCTGCTGGCCTGATTGTTCAAAACCAAGGTTTTCTGGATTGATCAACCTTGTGCTCAAACAGGGGACCTTCAGCCACTCAGCTGTTTTCATTGGGATGTCGTCATGGACCAGTATAATTGGTTCTGACGTATCTTCAAGTAAGTCATTTAAATCATCAACCTTGATGTCACAGTAGGTGCATTCATAAATGGGTTTCATTGCTAATTTGCTTGGGTCCTTGTAACAAAAAATTGGCACATGCATGTTAATGTCCGTACGAATCTGATTGTTGTACAACCATCTTAGGATGTTGATCAAAAGTAAAATATTGTGTTTGCTTTCCTCTTTGGTCATTTCTCCTTCACATGTTCTTTGAACAGTAGTGATCACATCAAACAAATGGCTTGGGACAACCTCTTCAATTGAACCACAAAACTTGAAGAGCTTGTGAAACTTTCTCATTGTTTTGGGCAGAGAGTATAGGTAGGGCTGCAGGTCTAGATTGGGGAGGGGTTTTAGAACTGTCTGGCCGGGTGATGAGAAAGTCTTTCCTGTCCATACCCAATCAAAAGGAAGTGATTTCATAGCTTCCCTTGCATCCTCAAGATGAGCCTGCATAAAGCCATAAATCTCAAACAAGATCTGCTGAAACTGATACCAGTCCTCTGTGGTAAATGCCTGAGATTTGTGCCAATCATTCACAGCTTTCAAATGCTGTAATACTTGATCCACCTGCGGCTCTATAGTGAGTTTCAGTGCCTTCTTCAATCCTGCTGATATGTGTTCAACCAGTGCAACTGAGGATCCTAGAAGGACTGCATGGGACAATTCACACATCTCAGACAGGGAACAAATATTGAGAGTATCTCCAACCCAGGCAAGAGATTTAGGGTAAGTTAGAGGTCTTTCTTTACAGACAGGTACCCATTTTAGTTGTAGCAATGATGTCTGAACATCTGCTGATTTTATCAGCTTGGTCTGTTTGTTAAGTATTTGCAGGAGTGTTTTTGCCTTTTGGATTATTAAGTCCCACTCAGGCTCTTCAGTGTTTTGTAACTCTTCTATATTTTTGGCCACTTCAAACACATTGTTTTCAGTGACCTGTACCTCATTTCTTAGCCCCAGCTGTCTGAGTGAATGGAGGATATCAGGAGATGTGGTGAATGTATTTGGGGGAAACCTGGTTTTCTCTTCCATGTAAAACAGATGCTGTAAAATCTCTAGTTCTGGATCAAACAGATCCGAGGCTTTAACAGACTTTCCAGAAGGCAACTCAATGAATTTGAGGGCAGAAAGCCATCCTATCACAGATGGGTTTTCATTCTTCAACAATGCCAGGTGTTTAAGAGCCCAGAGCATAATTTGGATGGTTTCATCTTTTGAATAGAAACCCTTCTCAATGTCCTGAATAATCATCTTCAAACATTCTGTAGTTTTCACCTGTTCAACATTAAGCATCTTAATGAGACGGATCGATTCCTCATCTTGGCAAGCCACAAGATTTTCAGATAGTTTTACATGTGGTGGATACTTAGCCCTGTGATGTAAAGCTCTTGCACCTCTCAGTGATGTAAATGCTGAGCTACTTTCAAAACAGGTTCCTACTTTCTCAAAGATGGGGAGATCAAGCAGGGAGGGCTTTTCCTTTTCTGTGATGTCAGACAGTCCTGCAAGAAAGTTTCTGAGCACTATTTTCTCTTTTGCTGAGAAAGAAGAAACAGTGTTGGATAATCGCTGTGAGGACAATCTGTTCATAATTTGCAGAAGCATACTTGGAGAGCATGGGTGGATGTAATTCTTAAGCAGAGGATGTTGCAAACACAAATCCAGCTTTTTTATCACAACTCCTCCAAGCTTTTCCAAAATGTTGAGAAGGCTTTCAGAAACTGGTGCCCCTTCATCATCCACATGAATTATGGGCGAGGGAGTTTTGAGACGGAGAAGTTTAACCGTGCTCGTGGTTTCCTTAAGTGGTATGAGTGGGATTAAAGGCATGTCTTCAAAGGTATTTAAGTCGTCAGCAAAATGTATATAGAGATGCTTCCAAATCATCTTTAACCAGGAAACTGTAGGATGCTTCAACTCCCTGTTTCCAGGTTCCCACTCAACACTGAAGTCTCTTGTTGGCCAAGCTGCGGACAGGATCTCCTTGATGAGCCGCGATGATCGTTCAGGGTTCAACACTTGCAGCTGAGTGCAGGGGCGTCCTGTTAAAATGACAAAAACACCATAATCAGTCTCACTTATTATGCAAAATAATGCTAAATATTGATTGACAAGTTGGCTTGTTAGTCATTTTTCAGGAAGCAACGATCTCAGGCAACAGTGTATTGTGGTGTAAATGATATACTCAGGCAAGGCATCCATGAATGACATTTTTCTATTTATTTTCTTAGAGCCCGACTCAATTTTATTTTAATAAATTAAGTAGACTACTTCTTTAAATTAGGATACATGTAACGTCATGTGGTTAGTTTTGAAATAAATTACAAAGCAACACTTCAAAAATGCATTCATTAAAAAAATCTATTTGGATAAAAATCATACAAAACATTTAGCAGTAATGTTTCTTGCAATATTCACGTCATGCAAATTAACTTGCACAAACTTGCAACCCCAAGTTTTTTTTTTTTATTTTTTTTTTATCTTAAATCAAACTCCTATTAATTTCAGATTCCCAATATTTTAGTGCACAGGAAGCAATTGCTGTGAAGAAACATACAAGTACTTATTTCCAAATTGACGAAAAAAAATACAATAATCATACACAGGCCTGAATTTGAATGTTTTGCTTAAATAAAGAAAAACAGAACCTAAATATGTGAGCTGTTTATTTTATGTTAGTTCCTGCCACACAATAGTTTTGGTTAATAATAAAGACATATTTGACGGACTTTTTAATACCTACCTGAACATCCCCAAAGAAAATGTTGCACTGTAATTCAAATGAAAATTTCAAGTTATGTGAGATTAACTTTACTCTCTCATGGAGTAAAATAATAATAATAATAATAATAACTCTTCAAAAAAAACTACCTGTGTATAATTCTATTACAAATAGTTTCTAGGAGTGAAGAAGGGAGGCAGGGAGGAAAAGGTGAGGTAACATGATGTCTGTGAATCTGAATATCTCTAACACCGCACTCTATCATCATCAACCCGAGCAGACAGCAGTGTAAAAGTACTTAAAACTAACGATAAAGACAATAACTATGAAAAAAATATCTAAACAATTCTCCAAAAGCAATTGTTTTTTGTTAGCAAATGAATAAAAGTTGAAACTGTATTGTATAGTTTTAGCTTTGTTAGATTATGTTTTTCTCTTTAGGTTAACTTGACATCTTTTACTCATCTTTTGTTGTTTGTTTTAGTGCCTCTCTAACGGATGAATGCAGGATCTGATCTTGTGAAATTGTTAGGTTTGAGGACCAAAACAGAACTCATCCATGAATCTTCATCCTCACTCCTTCCCTTCTCTGTAGTTCCATAAACTATCAGCAGTGAAGCAGATTTAATGCTGCAGAGTATGATGAACCTGTATTACAGCATGGCTGAATCCCCACAACCTCATCACAGGAGTGCATGAGCATTCCAGTCTTTATATGAGGTAGCGATTAACTAAATCAGTATTTCCCAAGTAATACTGTGTCAATATTAGTATTTTAGTTTGAACAGTGCTTTAAGTTGTTTTAAAATTCTAACAGTTATAAATCTGTGATGGACTTGTAACTGTCGAGGGTGTATCCTGGCGTTTGTACAGTGACTGCTGGACGCAAGCACCAGTGACCCCCATGATTCAAAAAGGAAAAACACAGGTAAAGATGGTGGTTGGATGCATATACAGTATTACAAATTAAATTTATATTGTCACAATAATAATTTTATTGATCAAAATATACTGGCTGGCCAAATAAAAAGTTGCCACCTGGATTTAACTAAGCAAATAGGTACGAGCCTCCTATTGGATATATTATTATATTTCAGCTGGCAAAATGTTATGAAACCCCAACTGGTGCAATGAGTTGTTTCTCTTTTTTTTTTTAAACAATCGTGTCGAAAGACACATCCTGTGGTCATGGAAAAGATGTCAGTCTGTTTGAAAAGGGTCAGATCGTTGGCATCAAGCAGAGAAAACATCTAAGGAGATTGCAGAAACTACTAAAATTGGGTTAAGAACTGTCCAATGCATTATTAAAAACCGGATGGATAGTGGGGGCCCATCGTCTTTGAGGAAGAAATGTGGCCGGAAAAAAATCCTGACTGATCATGATCACTGAAATGTTTGGTGAAATCAAAGGAAGAAAAACAACAGTAGCTCTCAGGGCTATGTTTAGGGAACTCAAGGGATTGGGACAGAACAGCTGTGTAGCCTTAAGGAAACCACTAATCAGTGAGACTAACTGGGGGGGAAAGGCTTCAATTTCCTAGGGAGCACAAAGATTGGCCTCTGGAGCAATAGAAAAAAGTCATGTGGTCTGATGAGTCCAGATTTACCCTGTTCCAGAGTGATGGGTGCATCATGGTAAGAAGAGAGGCAGGTGAAGTGATGCACTCATCGTGCCTAATGTTGCCTACTGTACTGTGGGGGCAGTGCTATGATCTGGGGTTGCTGCAGTTGGTCAGGTCTAGATTCAGCAACAGTATATGCTCAAAGAATTTCATAAATAGATTTTTTTCTTCCCTGATAGCGCGGGCGTATTCCAAGATGACAATGCCAGGATTCATTGGGCTCGAATTGTGAAAGAGTTGTTCTGGGAGCATGTGGCATTTTCACACATGGATTGGCCACTACAGAGTCCAGACCTTAAGACCATTGAGAATCTTTTGGATGTGTTGGAGAAGGCTTTGTGCAGTGGTCAGAATCTGCCATCATCAATTCAAGATCTTGGTGAAAAATTAATGTTGGAGAAGGCTTTGTGCAGTGGTCAGAATTTGCCATCATCAATTCAAGATCTTGGTGAAAAATGAATGCAACACTGAATGGAAATAGGTCTTGTGACATTGCAGAAGCTTATTGAAACAACGCCACAGCAAATGCATGTTGTAATCAAAACTAAAGGCAGTCCAACAAAATATTAGTGTAACATTTCTTTTCTGGTGGTGACTTTTTTTGGGGGCCAGGCAATGTAACAGCCAGTGCAAGACCAAGGTGCATAGCAGCCATCTTTATTAAAATAACTTTAATCTAAATTTTTTTTTACTGGTTCATGTTAAAACTAGTTTATAGACATGTACACTACAGTTTGTATTGTACAATTATCAAGTTCAAGTTGAAGTAAGTTTATTGTCATTCTGATCACATGTAGTACATGAGGTGGAACAAAATTATGTACTGCTACTCGGGGTCCCAGTTACAGCCAACAATAGCAAAATATAAGGTATAAAAAGAAACAGTATATAAGGATCTAAGATACTTACTAAACACTAATACAGGTAGTCCTCGGTTTACGGCCGAGATCCGTTCTAACGGCTCGGCCGTATACCGATTCAGCCGTATACCGGATCCGCCCG
>JARVLU010001196.1:18307619-18319371 GCA_031762415.1 Simpsonichthys santanae | reverse complement strand
TAGTTTGTAGCCAGGTCCCTCTTGTAAATGAGTCCTCGAGGCTCAATGAGATTAACCTGCCTAAATAAAGGTTGAATGAAAGAAAATTTAGACAGGTTAATCCCATTGATTGAGCCTCGGGGACTCATTTACACCTGAATATATCATCCAGCAGTGTTGTGAGGCAGTGAACTCACCACGGCTCCGGGTCCATGTCGCAGCTTTGACTTCCAGCACGAACACTGTCATTGGATTATCTTCCCGCAGAGACACTGCACCGGCAAAATGGCTGTGAAGACAAGAAAACTCTCGTTTTCTTCGATGAAGCTGTGCCCGTTCGGCTCAACAAAGTGGAATAAATGTGGACCAGAGCAAAACGGAATTGTATTTGCTACAGAAACATTTTGCTTTGACGGCGGCTCGTGAACTTGTCAGCCGTGCGTTTTATCCCAACAAACCTGTGCGCGTCCTCTGCGCCCGGGTAGCGGTCCTCCTGCCAAAGAGTTCACACATTTCACCACAGCCCAAGTTCTCAGAAACAACAGCAGCAGTAACAATAGCAGGGGACATCGTTATTCCCCGCCAGCGACAGCGTAACTCCTTCAAAGGCCATGTTCTAATAATAATAAATTACAGCGCGCGTGAGACGAACGCAGCGGCGATAGGAGCAAGATGGTTCCCTCCCTGCAACATCGGTCTCGTCTTAAATCCCGTCAGACAAGAATTTTCTGGCTCAAAAACATCTTGTAGGTCGTCTGGGACTCCCACCACTGCATTTTACCTAACTCTTAAGGCAGCAAGTGCATTTAATTGAACTTTAAAGCAGTTTATCTCTCATAGTAAATGTTTAATTTGCTTGTAAACGCCCTAGCCGGTGCTATCATAAATATTTTGTTCGCGCATGCGTACCAGTGTATTTGCTGATACGTGATATTTGATGTAATAAAATTTAGTTTATAATCCGGGCATACCACAGTAACCTCAATTGTTTTAGGTAAAATATTGCAAATGATCCACAGCTGTTCAGTGCAAACACTCTCCTCTAGAGGCGCTGCAACCATATTCCCTCAATTTAGGCTGGGGATTTATTAGCATCTCTCCTGAAAACCTATCCTTCCATCTGTATCACATTGTTGGATGGATAATGGAACTATGCTTGTCCAAGAGCTGTTAAATGATAACAGAACCCTTTTGTCATACACAGAGTTACTGACCAGATTTAACATACCTGCAACACCTGAAGACTGCTGTAGTTTTTGATGCTCTACCAAACTCCATGATGCAGCTCTTCAAAGGAACAAAATCTGATCATTCATCTAGAGACCAATTTAGAAGCCCCATAATGCTAGGTGGAATGGAGATTAAAATAAATAAATAAATAAATAAATAAATAAAAACACATGTTCCAACAAACTCATAAAAACATATACAGAAAATTACTTTACCTCCCGGTATAATTTTTTTGTTCTTCTATATTTGAAGAAGTTAATTGGATGCAAGTTTGGTTAAAAGGGGAAAAAATGCATAATAATAAAGTTAAAGAGGTTTCATATAATGACAGTACGACACAAAAGTTAGGAGTTCTGTGTTAGAACCTGGCGAGAGAGTTCTGGTCAAAAACTGGACTCCAAGAGGAGGTCCAGGAAATCTAAGAAACTATTGGGAAGACACTATTCACACAGTAGTCAGACAAATGGGCCCAGATCCCACCTATGAAGTGAGACCAGAGGGAGGCAAAGGACACTCGGGCTTCACAGAAACTTGCTCATGTCATGTGACCACTTACCTTTGGAACAAGTGCAAAAAAAAAATCCTACAAAACACAAACTGAAAACCCGCTCCAATTCTACCAGACTCTGATGATGAGGACAGCGGTGATGAATATTGCTGTCATTATGCACCACCTCAACCTTCTTTGCACCAGCCCTCAGAACTATAGAGCTCTCCACAGTGACACCTCAGCATCTAGCTCCAGCTCCTGCTGTTGCACCTCCACCAGAACCTCATGCTGAAGACCATCTGGAGGTGCCTGACCCAGCTGCTTTGGAGACAACTTGTGAGCAGGCCAACCCTGCTGCCCCTCCACCACCTGCTGCACCTGGGGAACCCGAGGAGGAGACACCCCAGTGGCCACAGTGAGAGAGACACCCACCGAGACGGATGACACAAACTGGGTACTCCATCCTGCTACAGTGTCCAGCCAGCACCGCAACTGCTTCCCATGTACTCAGGCCTGGTCCCATGGTCTCCAGCTCTGCAGTCATACTACACCCAGCCCATTGGTTTGTATGGACTCCAGAAGATGTAAGCTGACGCTTTTCCATTGATGAATTTCGTACTTACAGACCGTCATCAAAACAAAGACTTTTCTTTCTTCCTATGGATTACTAGTCCCTTGTTTTTCGCGGGGGATCCGTACCCTGAAGCCCAGTGATAAGTGAAAAACCAGGAAGTAGGAATAGTAGTACAAGTAGTAAGTAGTAGTTTATTTTAGTGTTTATTTTAAACCCTTCCCACATTCTTGCAATATTCTAAACAATGTTTCTAAACGCTCTAAAAGAGCACAGAATGTCATGATTTCCCTCTCTCTGCCTCCCTGCTCTTGTTCTTGGCCACGCCCACTTTCCCGCTCTGCATGGAGAACAGCTGATCAGCTGTTCAGCTGCAGGAGGAAACTTGTCCTGCAGTATGGGCTGCACAGTGGTGCAGGAGGAAGCTGTTTCTGCATCTCTGACTGGGCTGCACAAATGTGCAGCAGGTGCTAAATAATTTTAAATAATTTATTTTACATAGAAATTCCATGCCAGTCATGCTACTCATCCATCAATCAGCCAACTGTGTCACGTCCAATCTTATTTTGAAAAACCGCGATAGAGCGAGTCCGCGATAAACAAACCATGAAGTAGAGAGGGAATACTGTATAACCATAAACTGTTTTGTTAAGACCTGCATATGAACTGGTCATGGACTTTTAGTCTTTAGTCATGGACTGTGGTGAAGCAAGTGTTAAAGTCCACCAACTCGAGGAATATGGTTTGTTCCTGTTAAAGTAGGGGCAAAGACTGCAAAGGACATTTTTTGAGTGGGGGAGAGTGCGATAGGTTGAAGAACTATTATTCATATGGTTTTATAACATTAAAAAGTTTAGAATACGTATTTTCATATTCCATATAAGCCTATAAACAATTTAAAATTGTTAAAATCATATTTTTCATATTGCATTAATGTTTGCATTATTTTATTTAAGGAAACTGCAATCCATACACCAGCAATGAGCTTGTAAACCTTTTCTGGGATTGACCGGTAGTACCACATCCACCACTAGGGGGTGCTGTCCCCTCCTTCCATTAAACTGCAGAGGCGGGAGAACGAGACACAGCAATTTAAAACCACTCGTGATTCTTTCTCCTCTATTTACAGGTAATGCTGATAGAAACATTATATACTTATATCCTGTATAAGACATTTTATAGACAATTTTTTAATTATTTTTAAATTTAGAAGCATTTTTTTAGTTTTAGGAGTAGTTTGATATGGCGTTTCTGTGCATCTGCGGCGTATTAGATAAAAGCTGTTATGCTAACGGCAGAAGCTAAAAAGCCATGCTAACTGTAATTTTTGTTAATAATGCAGATATTTAGCTACATCTTCTTATTTTGGTTTATTAATTAGCTTTTATAGGTAAACATTTATTGTTTTTATGAACTTTACAAGTGTTTTTCTTGTTTCATGAGTTTTTAGACATTAAGTTTCTGTATCAGTTGTGTATTGGACAATGATTTAATGGCTGTTAAGCTAACGGCAGAATCTAGGAACTTGTCTGGTATTATTTGAGTGTACAAAAATATGGGAAAACACTGATATTTGGCAGTTTATTATTATTTTGCCTTATTATTTAATTTTTTCTCCATTTTATGACATTGAGTGACATGTAATGTTTATATTGATAAACTGCTGAGAAGAGAAGCAACTTAAAATCACTCTCGTGATTCTTTCTCCCCTATTTACAGGAACATTAGCTATCATGGCTGCCAGCCCGACAGGACAACGCTTACAGAACAAGATCCGAGTGGCTATCCTGGCGGAGCTGGACAAGGAGAAGAGGCGGCTGATGCAGAGCCAGTCCGTGAACAGCCCCGGAGCCAACATCCTGCTGTCGTCCAGAACCAGCCTGAAGGAGGTGCAGGACAGTGCGGAGCAGCAGCACATAGCCGCCCAGCAGAAGGCCGCCCATAAGAAAGCCACCCTGCAGGAAGTGCACGCGTGCTCCTTGGGCTTCTTCATCACCCAGGACTCCTCGTTCGGAAACATCATCCTCCCGGTGCTGCCCCAGCTGGAGCCGGACTTTTCACCCAGTTCTGTCTCAAAACGCTGACTCTAGCGGATCGTGTGCATCGAACCAAATTCTCAAGGCTGTATTATTTTTTTTTATCTTCTTTCCTATATTTTCTGCATTCTTTATTTATTTATTTATTTATTTACTTTTTTTTTTTTAACTTCTTTAGATTTCAGTTAAAGCACAAATCATCAGCCTACCCAGCATAAATTGTACTTGTATATTCAATTCAATAAATATTACTGTATGATAACAAATTTGTGAACTTAATTTTCAGTTGCTAATACAGCCCACTATTTGAAAGTATTGATACTGCTAATCAAATTGGAGAAATTCTATATACATGTATTTTTTAATGTATGCAGCAAATCATCTTAATTTCTTGGTAGATTTCAAGTCAAAACTTAAACATGACAATTTTACAGTATTAGTTTGCATAACCAAAACATTTTTTTCTTCTCAGTTTGTGTATTTATCTCACAACATATTAATTTATCCTCACCAACAGAGCTGTGTAGCCCAAATTCACGAAAATGGGTCAAATAACAACATTGAGTTTCTCTTTAAACAATACAGTATTTTCTGGTGAAAACAAGTTTGTCAGATTAATGAAGACACATAAATGAATAAAAATAAACAAAACAACATACTTTACAGGGAACTTTAAATAAGATATGAAAGACTGGTTCAGGCTAACATGACTGAGCAGTCTGCTGAATTCTGGGAAGTGTAGTCAAACGGCTCGGACGCCACTGCAGTTAAAAATGCGTCCATCAACCTTGTCTAAAGACGGGCCTGTCTTCATCCAACACATTTTATATGCTGATCATCAAGACATCAGTCCAAATGAAACACAAATATTTATTTGTGGATCATTATGATGCTGATTGCAGAGGTTGCTGTTTGATTTCTACCCTATGCACGGATATTTATTTTATTTTATATTTTGCAATATATATATTTTAAAAAAACTGCAGCAGGAAAGTGGCATAATCACTCAAAACAGTGTAAGCCTGCATAATAAAAATGACACTAGCTCATTAAGTCGTCTGCTTATTTGCATTTTTTTAAATCTGCTCTAAATGCTGCGACACTGCACTGAAAAATACATCACTTACCACGATCCCAGTCTAGAGAGAGATCCCCATGCCTGACGATGTTTATCCTACTATTAATAGTGTCATGAGGAAATATCCCGAGCAAAGTTACATCCTTTGGTGTCCTACCCCCCAAAAGATAGCGCACATGCGACGTTGGGAGGAGGATGCTCCCGGTGAGGAAGGCTGCAGCATCATTAGCATCACAGCTTCCGGGTGTGCGGAGAGCGCACAGGTCCCCAGATCACATGAACCCTCCATCATCCCCAGATGCAGCCTGAACGCGCACACGAGCCGAGCACGCGTCTGGTCACGTCAGCACTGTGCGTATAACCAGTTTATGTGACAAGTCCCGGCGATTATTAACAGAAAACAGCGAAACAAATGCTCCTTTTATGGGACGAGCAGGGCAGGAATTTAAATTTGACAGCAGAATAATTCAAATGGAGCTTTACTGATGTACAATCAATTACATGCAACAATCTTGATTTTAAGTCGGTTCTTTCTTTGTGGATCAAATGATCCGACAATAAGTTACCGTGACAGATTTTTTAAATTTAAGTATTTCCCTGCAGTTACGCGTTGCACCAGTAGATGGCGACAAAAACAAAGATGAAGGTGAGCAGTAGTACTTAACTCCCACCTCCAGGCGTCACCGTGAAATAAATAAATACTGTACAGTCTATAAAAAAACGTCATTAAATACAATAGTATGAGTATAAAACTTTACAGAGACAGACACAGTGTCAAGCTATAACTCAAAGTATCTCTGTGTTAAAGAATTAAACTAAAAAATAAAAAAAATACTAACATCAACTGCTCCCAAATTGAAAACCAGTATCTTTAACAACCTGCATGAAGCAAATAATAAATATACGTACGTTCCTTAGTAAGTGAAAACAGCAGCAATTATTATTATTATTATTATTATTTATTTATTTATTATTTTTTTTTTTTTGCAAAGTAATTTTCATTTTATTTTATTTTTTTGTAGGCATTGACATGTCCAGACTTGTACGATAATTGGCCACCCTACTGGAGTGCTGAACTTTTGTCCTGTGTCTTTGCCTCGGATCACACACACACACACACACACACACACACACACACACACACACACACACACACACACACACACACACACACACACACGCCCGCGCGCGCGCACACGTTACTGCCAAAGGTGGATATGTATTAACTTATTTTGTATCATAGTCTTTAGCAGATTTGCTCGGCAGACAGTGATAAATTACGACGAAATAAAGTTGGATTTGTTGGATTTTGACAGAGTTAATCATACATTTGTTAAAAATATATACAGTATACTGTATTTCAGTAACAAAACAGTGAATAGTGAAAAATACAGTGAATTTTTTTTCATTCGTTCAAACTTTATTTAGACAGATAAGTCACATTGAGCGTAGAAGACTCATTTACAAGTGAGACCTGCTTAGACAAACGAAACGTAATGAAACTGGACACATTAGGAATAATGAATAATAAAGTGTTGTACAGTATTATGTAACATAATAGTAACATAATAATTGTTAAAAACCTGCACCTTTATAGTCAACTCCTGTATGCTAGGAAAATATGTCATGAACCACTGGACAGATTATTACATTACAACTGATTTACATTTGGAGACAGTCTAATTCAGCAGCACGGTGGTGCAGCTGGTGGAGCTGTTGCCTTTCAGCCAGAAAGTCATTAGACCAAATCCTGGCCCGGGGGCCATTCTGTGTGGAGTTTGCATGTTCTCTCTGTGCATGTTTGGGTTTTCTTTGAGTACTCCAGTTTCCTCCCACAGACCAAAAACATGCATGTTAGTCTGATTGGTGACTCTGAATTGAAGGTGTGAGTGAGAGAGTGAATGGCTGTTTGTCTCATTTGTCTCTATGTGTCCCTGTGATGGACTGGAGACTTGTCCAGAGTGTCCCCACCTCGCACACACTGGTAGCTGGACATGGGCACCAGTGACCTCCGTGACCCGAAAAGGAAGAGGAGGGGAAAAGAAAATGATGAGGAATGAGGAACTTCAGATGGATGGATGGGCCGTCTAATTCAAGATGGCTGCCTCATCCAGTCAGCAAAGCCAAAAGGAAAAAAAAAAAAAAAAAAAAAAAAAAGACTAAGAACTTCACAGACACTGAACTAACATTTGACGTGTCAACAGCTGAGAGTCATCCTCCAAACACAGCATGAAGGCCACCTGTAGTGATGTGGTGTGAGATCCTGGTAACTTTCAAGGTTTTACTAAAAAGGCCACTGCTCTCATTCCTCAGCATCAGATGGTCTAACATGCAGGACATCCAGCAGTTATTATTAAATAAGTTTGTTTATAGTTTAAAATCTAGTTTTACTTTAAAATGAGGTGGGGCCGAACTGAGTTCACCCGTGGGCCTGATTTGGCCCCTGGGCCGCCACTTGAATAGCATTAAAGGCGGCGGGTGATGTGCATTCCCAGGAGCGCCAGGACTTCCTGTTCATGCTGAGCGTTCCACTCTGCTTGTTTTAAAGCTGGTCACCCGCTTCTGTGTGTGCGCAATGTGCGCGTGAAAGCGGGTCCTTTGAAGTCGGTCTGGCTGATCGCGGAGCAGCTGCACGCGCTTCAGCTCACAAAGCCAGCCCCCTCTGTCTCCGCCTTTGATGTGCGCGCCGCTGCAGCTGCAGCTCGGAACTGTGCGGGCGCGCAAGCACACGGCGAGAGCGGGCTGGTGCGGGACACACGCCGCCGCACCTCTCACCGGTCTGCCGCCTGCGTGACCTGCGTTCTTCAACAGGTAAGAAGGACTTTTGGTGGTTTGAGTTTGGACCTTCTCGGTTCAGTCGAGCTAGTTATTAGCTCTGATGTGTTGTCGAGAAGCTACATGAAGGACTTGTCTGGTATGATATGGAAGCTCTTCTAAACACAATGACTTTATGGGAACCTTAAAGTGTCTTCAACATTCATTCTATCCTGCCCAGCAACAGATACAATGTAGTCATCATGTTAGTGAACAAGTGAAGGATGAGTAGCATCTTCTAACACTTCCTTCAGGAAACAGTTCTGTGACTTGATGCCAGTGAGTTTTCATTGAGCCAAGGTTTGAGCTTTAGTTCATCAATAGAATAATAATTTTAAAATAAATATCTAAACGTGAAAAACTGCTTTTGAGAGGGGGAATATTTTGACATTTATTTATTTTTTGTCAGGTGTTGCACAAGAAAAATGCTCACATTGATCTTTTTTTTTTTTTTCACTTTAATGCTGAATCTTAGTTTAAAAGTTTTTATTTATTACAAACATATTTCATGATTGACACCAGGGCTTTCTAAAAAAAAAAAAAAAAAACTAAAGTCCCCCTGATGATTTCAAGGATTCAGGGTTCTTTATTTGTCGTAGTGGAACAAAATTGTGTGGGTCCCAGTTACATCCAACAAAAGTATTCAAATGAAAAAGAAAAACAGTAATTTGATCGAAGATATGAACTAAGAAAAACATTAACTACACTAAACACTAGCAGTACAAAAACAACACGCCAAACAGCAGCACGAACATGAGTCTTTGTGAGCAGATGAGTATGAATGAACACAGCAACATGAAACAGATCAGCAGAAACATGATGTGATTTTTCACAGTGATTATTCTGGTTAGATATTCAAGAGTCTAACAGCCTCAGGGTAGAAGCTGTTCCTCAGTCTAGTGGTTCTACACTTAATGCTCCTCAACCTCCTGCCTGAGGGGTGCGGGGCAAAAAGTGTGTGTCCTGTACAGTATATAATATAAAAGTATATAATGAGTTGACTTCAAAACCTAACCAATTTTAGATCTTTAGATTACAGTACTTTCTAAAAGTTTCAATGAAATCTGGTTCATAAGATATTTTGCTAACGGGTAACTTGCTTGCTGCCATGATGAAGATGAATAAAATGACTAAGATGCTCATGTTTTATTGATGATGAAGAGTTGGCCATGATTCAGATGGTTTCATCCCGTCAGCTGTTTGTTGGTCTCATGCAGATGAAGTAAGCAGCCAGACCCACGATGGAAAACGTCAGGATGCTGATGCAGACGATGACGGCGACCATGGGACGACTGTAGGTGATGTGAGTTGAAACTGTTGGAGAAGCAACGAAGAAAGACAGAATGTAGGATAACATGATCTTTTGTTTTTTTGCTCAACTGAGCAACCAAGAAAGTCATCCGCTAAATATCACGGGTTTATAACTTTTTGAGGGTGGGGGTTTAATGACACAAAGGGTGTCAATATGTTTTACACATTTTACACAAAGTCACTAAAATTCAAACTCAGGGCAAAGATTAAATCCAATCCGACGCTGCTCTTACTTTATAGGTGGTTATGTGTTTGTAGCATTGAATTCCAAATGGGAGATAATGTGAAGGGACCCCCCCTCCACACACAAACACACACACCCATCTCTGTATGACCTCTGACCTACAGTCATCACTGTTCTGTGTAAAAGGTTTATTCTGTTGGGCTCAAAGTTTATGAAAGTTTTCAGGTCTCTCTTGTAAATGAGTTCATGCGGCTCAATGGGATTACTTTGTCTAAATAAAGGTTGAATGAATGACAGTGTAGCATGTTTAATGTTAAATGGATTGTACTTATATAGCACCTTGCTATCTAATCAAGATACTCAAAGTGCTTTACACTTCAATCTGTCCCCTCGTTTACCCATTCATACAGCACTCTAATAGATCTATACAAAGATTAATCAGCAGTGCTTTATCACATTTATACACTGATGGGACACACATTGGCGGCAATGAGGGGTTCAGTGTATTGCTCAGGGACACTTTGGCATGTGACTGCTGGTGGAATTGAATCCCAACTCTTACAATGGAGGACGACTGCTCTAACCATTCATCCACAGCTGCCCCAATGAAATAAATGAATTAAAGTAATTTAAAAATACCCTTTTAACCAAGTTAAGACGGGTGCCGTTTTTGACAAAATGCCAACATTGCACTTTACAATGAGACAAATGAGTGCAGGATCCGAGTCATTTGTTTTATACAAACGAGTGCAGAGTTCAAATTAAAGGCTTTATTTTCCTTAAAGGAATGCACATCGCCTGCTGCCTTGAATTCCAAAATTTAAATGAAGGCTCCAACAACGTTAAGTCAGGTCCTCTGGATGGTCAATAAATTGAGCATGCATCAGGATGTTAAATGAAAGATCTTATGTGATTTGTTTGCTCTCAGTGTTTGTGATGGAGAAGAATCTCAGCTATTAACACAAACATTTTGGCTCAGTGTCTGTAAAATGTCGACTAAAGTTTTAGCAATTTTTGTGTTTGCTTAGGTTGATTAGCTATGGCATCTATGAAAATTAAATCAGTTGTAGATGTACAATTGGTTCAAGGTTCTTTATTGTCTTTCGCATGACATGTGGTACATGAGGTGGAATGAACCTGTGTACTCAAGGTCCCAGTTACGCCCCAAAATAGGAAAGATATAAAGTATAAAAAAGAAACAGTATACAAGGATCTAAGATACACACTAAACAATGAAAGAAGAAAGGGAGGAAGGTAGAAAAAGTTATCTGGAATATATTAGAAATTAATGAAAAGTTCAAATTTGTTTGTGTGTGTGATTGCATGTCTGTTGAGACATTTGTTTCTGTTGGTGCAAGAACAACATCTGGTATAAATTTTTACCTTGAGAATTTGAAGAGTTTTGGAAAACACCTGCAAAAAGACGAAGAAAAAAAAATAAATCAACACAGTTTGCTTAGCTTAGAGAAACATTTGCACTGAGATTTCAATAAGTGTTTTGTTAAGTTTAAATCCAACATTTGTGCCTCTTTTAATAATCAGTTTTGAGTAAATTGATGTTTTACCAGTGTTGCTGATTGATGGCTCACCAGTGTTATCCTTGACAAGTATTTGATAAGAGGTGACTGTGGTTCCAGGTGGATCGTCAGTGGTCTCCCTCTTCCTTCTTCTTGAACAGATCTATGGATAAGAAATCAAAATATAGAACAGGTGTCACCAACAACTTGCTCAGGCAGGTGCCAACATTTTTCAGAACAGACCCTGTGGGGGGGCAGCCATTAACGTAGAAAATAAATTATAATACTAACGTTCGCGAAGCCTCACAGCTGTCCAGCTTGATGTTAAGATGTTTGAGGAAAAAATATCTAGTTTCTCCCGTTATTCAAAAAATTCATTTTAAGTGAAGCATTTTTATTTGATGCACAGAAGCTGAGGAACAGTGAACAATTTTAATTTAAAGACTTTTAAAAGCAGTTTCATTCATTTACAGGTAGTCCTCGGTTTAAGGCTGAGATCCGTTCTAACGGCTCAGCCTTAAACCGATTCAGCCTTAAACCGG
>JARVLU010001196.1:18210137-18225590 GCA_031762415.1 Simpsonichthys santanae | reverse complement strand
AGGATGTAAAATGAGCTCAATTCATTTTCTATGAGGAAAAAAAAAATGGCAGAAAAGGCTAAATATTTCAAAAAGCTAAAGTTGCACCAATACCAAAAATCATAGCAGGATTGTCCTGAAAAGAGATGAACATTTTGATTAATGAATTGTTAAAAATAGCACAAAAATTGTGGAACGAGAAAGATGCTGAAAAATGTACGAAATAAAAATGGATCACAATAGTGTGAATGCTTTAATGTACAAGAAAACACAACTTTACTTTAAGTGTCACTGACTAAAATGATAATGTCCATACGCACCTGATGAGGTTTATCTTGCCGTTGGAAAAAGTCACAATAGATATATCCCAATAATCCATCGGTGTCGTGCACCACAGCCTTAATACAGACACAGAAAGATTTCATCATAAAGAACTGAGGATATCAAAAAATAGTGACCTTTGAAAATAGTCTTTGGTTTGAAACGGGATAAAAATGTACTTTTGCTACCCCCACAGTAGTACCGGTACTTGAAACCAATAATTATTGACTCTTTCACTCAAGAATTTATTCACCAGTTTGCGGACATCTTCGCTCCACACTTCTCCATCTCCTGGATGCTCAGACATGAGGGAGACGCCATACAGCTGAGAGAAAATGTTGTTCAAACCTTCCATACATGCGCCGAGAGACAAGTAGGGACTGTACAAACTGGGCTCTATGTTGTACCTGGAGTGAGCAAAAGACAAAATAGAATGATGACAATGAAACCAGCAGGTAGGTTTTTTTTGTTTTCTTAGATAAATCCAAATATTTTTCCTCCTAAAGGAAGACTAATTTATACTGCTCTTGTATTAAGGCTAACCAATCAACTGATGAGTTTTGTGATTTAAATATCATTCTCAATATAAAAAACATACCTAAAGCACAATTTTAAGTTTATCAACTGGACCGACAACACTTTTAGGCAAATTTTCAATTCAAGCACAGAGGAACAGAATTTTGGGTCTCTGCATAACTTACTAACAAATTTACTGAACGTTGTATACATGCAATCAGAACTAATGTCACCAGAATATCAGTGCTAAGTGATGGTGAGACTACTTCTCTCCTCATACCACTCATGCTCAAAATAGAGCTGCTCAACAAGCCATTTTAGATAAAGACCACAAAAACAAAATGAAATTACCGTAAGCTCAAACACCAGGGCTTAATTTGTAACTCAGGCTTTTTAATGATAAAGTTATGAACAAATTTGACTGCCTTGAATGACTAAAACCTACGGTATATGTAATCTGAAAATAATGACCTAAACACTCATTTTAAACATAACAGCCACTTACGAGCTTCTTAATATCACATAAGATCTGTCCCTTCAAGTAAGCATTTTGACTTTTACCCTTAAAAAAAAAAAAAAAAAAAAATCTTCGCCCCTTAAGGTACAGGCATGGGCAATTTAATTATAAACACAAAAATATAATTAAACCGCACAACTAAATCGCAAATCAGTTTTACAGTTTAAATGGGTCATTAATAAAATTTTGATTTCGTATTAAGTTCAAGTTAACTTTGTTGTTTACACCACATGCGGTAGAACAAAATTATGTACACAAGGTCTCAGTTACACCCAAAAATAGCAAAATATAATAAAAAAGAAACACTATATAAGGATCTAAGATATAGACTAAGATATATGTTAAACACCAAATGATATGTTATAAGATCAAATATATATGCTAAACACTGATAAATTAAGCTGTATTGTTTTACATTATTTAATTTTTTTTTTTTTTTTTTTTAAGTATTCTCTTTGTACAACTAAAAACCAAGAATTGGAGAACATGAGGGCAGTGGCAATGGACATACTGGAGCAGGTGTGAGTGGTGTGGGTGAATGCCAAGATAACCAGGCTGTCGTACCCGGACAGGAGCCCACAGCCAGCCGCCATGAACAGCCTGAGAAGGAGCCAGGGGGTTTCACAAGTGGAGGAGGACATCAGTGAGGAGGACAGTGACTTCAGCAGAGAAGAGTCCGGCTCTGAACCGTCAAGTGAGGAATGTCCAACAATCTGGACAGCTGCCCAGTTCAAGTCCAAGCAGACCTACTATCCATGGCTTGTAATGAAAATATCAGGTTTTTGCTAGGCTATGATGCTTGAGAGAAGCAGAGCGTGCTCTATTCACACAAGGAGAGCTGTTGGTCAGGCTACTTCTGGTTGCTATCTAAAAAAGTTATTGAATGAAGTGTTTACAACTTGATATTTATCAACCTGTTAAAATACACCAGAATGCAAATGAAATGCAAATGAAGAAATGGTATCTACTTTATTCAAAATTTTCTAGGGGAGAAACCCCAAACGGAGACCCCCACCCTGCTATTTGTGTTCCAGCATTGTGTGGTTTACAAATTAAGCCCTGTCATACACCACATCTGTGTGAATTCATTGATATCAGTGATGAATAAGACCGCAGCTGAAGTCTGCTCTCATCAGTAACTCCAAAAATATCTTCTCGTGTGCATTATTGTTATCTGACTTTCATCAAGTTCAAAAGACAAGGAAAAATAATTAACTTTAAATCTAAAATAATTTCCATCACTCAATCAATGGATGTCAGGTTGCACTGTGAAACAGCTCCAATGCTTCTGCTGCAACACCTTCAGTAATAAGAGACACTTGAGGAGTCAGGCTGCAAAAACAACTGGCTCTTCTCAACAACATGAGCGTATATTCATTTAGATCCAGAGGAAAATGAGACAAAACATGACTTATTGAATGACAACAGGCTGGAAAAACAAGATTCAGAGGAACAAAATTCTTACCTTTCAGCACGCAAGACACCACTGAGGAATGGATGATCCCAGGGCATGAGCTCCTGTTGAAAAACAGAATTCACATTTTACACAATTTCAAACAAGACAAGTTCACCCTAAACAGAATTAAAGTAATTCACGTGAAACACACTGAATTAAACCTTGAGCATAATACTTTTCAGAACACATTGGAGGGCATTGTTTCATTTTTGCCAGGATCAAAAATAATAACTGTGGAGCAGTGGGCTATACAAGAATGGCTTGTAAAGAAAACTCACTGAATTACGAGGGTTGAGTTTTTCCTTCATGTCTTTCATCATCTGAAAATCTTTTGCTGTTCTGAGATAAAAGGGGAAAAAAAGAAAAGTTATGAGCTAACTGACTGGAGGCATTAATTCCTGGCTGTGCGCACCTCTTTCTGCTCAGGGTCAACAGGGGCCAGAACCTATCACAGCATGCATTTGGCTGAAGGCAGGGAAACACCCTGGACTGACTGCCAGGCTAACAAGCTCACAGTCATTCCTGTGGGTAATTTAGAGTCTCCTGGTCCACCTGACACAGAGTCCTGGACCGATTCAGTAATCCACCACACAAAGAATACAGTTGCATAAAATGGGAACACAAAACGCCCGAGGCGTTCTTAACGTGAATCATTGGTGATAAAAATCCACGTCGATAAGTACTGTGTAGATCTACAAACGTCTAGATTTTAATGAACAGACATATTCAACAACTCACTGTGTTATTAGCTATGAAGGCATGAACCTGATGGCAACAAAAAGATGTATACAGCAGCACCATTTGAAAGAACCGCTTTAAAAATGTCAAGGCTGCAGTTTTTCTTTTTTTTTTTTCCCCCATTCAACCTTTATTTATACAGGTTAAGTTTCACTGAGCCTTCAGGACTCATTTACAGGAGAGACCTGATTTAAGATAGTAATCATTGTCTAGATGTTTCTGAAGCATTTACACTATTGTGATCCATATTTTCTTATGTACATTTTTCGGCGCAATTCTCGTCCCGCAATTTTTGTGCTATTTCAACAAATCATAAATCAAGACGTTCAGCTCATTCAGAAAAAGGGTGCAATGACTTTTGGTATTGGTGCAACTTTAGCTTTTTGAAATATTTAGCCTTTGCTGCCATTGTTTTCCTCCTAGAAAATGAATTGAGCTCATTTTACATCCTTCACATCTTTAGCTCTGTTTACAACCTTTTACTGCTCCTTTCACATTTTGTTCTGCTTCAGATTCTTTCAGCTGTTTTATGCAAATTTAAATTTTCTTTTCGTCTATTTTCAGCAAATTCCAGCTGTTCTGTGCTCTTTTATATTACATTTGCTAACAACAATTTTTTGTGTGCTTCTTCTAACTTCTTTCTGCTAATTTCAGTTATTTCAGCTGATATTTAGCTGTTTTGATGCTAATTTTAGCTTTTTCAGCTAATTTCACATTTTTTTGCACTCATTTAAACTTTTTTCTGCCTAAATCAGCAAAAATGTGCTCCCTCCACTTCCCGCTGGTATTTTAAGCTACTTTTCAGCTGTTTTTAGATAAATTCAAGGGTTTTTTTTTTTGTTGGTAATTTTTGCTCCTTTCTGCCTAATTAACTTATTTCTGCTAATTTCAGCTTGTTATACTTATTTCAGTGTTTTTCTCTACTATTTAGCTCTTTTATGCTAATTTTAGCTTTTTCAGCTAATTCCACATTTTTTAACTAATTTTAGCTCAAACCACTTCCTTCTGGTAGTTTAAGCTCATTTCTGCTATTTGATCTACGTTTTAGCTATTAGTTTTGGCCAATTTCTGCTTATTCAAACCAAATTCAGCAATTTTGTGTGTTTTTTTTTTTTACTTTCTTCTTTTATTTTATGCTTGTTCGTAATTTCATCTACATTTCAGCATGTTTTTAGCAAAGTTCTTCAAATTATGTTTCTCTAGTTAACTTTGGTCTTGGACCTGCTAAGATTAGCTTTTAGCTTGTCCATCTGGTCAGAAATACAATCTTACATCAAACTAAGGTTGTTAAAAGGCTAGCTACTACACAAAAAAAATATTAATTTTTCAAATAACTTTCAACAAAACCCAATTTCAAAAGATCTGAACTACCCCTTTAAAGTCTATAACAATCACAAAATAGGGGACCGTACCGATGTGACAGCTTGTCTGTTAACAGCTGCAGGAAGTTCATCACTGTTTCTGCAGAAGTTGAGAAGGAAAAAACAGCATCAGCACTGTGGGACTCATAGAGAAAGAACATCTCTGACCCTATTTTCAAACTCAGAGTACCACAAAACAAAAGCTAAAAACCAACCTGGTGTTTTGGCCATGGTTCCCTTTAGAGCTCTGTGTCCGTACGACTCGTAGCCCACTAGTTTGGCTAGTTTGTATCTGCATTTCAGCAGCTCCTCTAGACACTCCATCAGATCTGCATTAGGATAGAGGTAAATCCTGTAGGCAATCTCACGAAGCTACATGGTGGAAAGAGAACAACAACGTATATTTTCAACAAAGCTGCAAAGACAATCAGTAACTACAATTATTTTTAACTGTTGGTTAAAATATTGTCACTTTCTGTCCTTTCTTTCCAAATGTAAATACTTTCCAACAAATGAATTATATTATTGCTGGTTGACAGAAGAATAAGAAGTGAAGATGAATCACTTTTAAAAAGAGCATTTCTAAATGAGTTCACTCAAAGCCAGACACTAAAGCCACCTGAATAGTCTGAGGTGTAACAAGGACACCACCTGCTGTATGACGGAGGAGTTTCAGTAAAGACGTACCAGATCATCAGGGGAATCTGCATGTAGTCCCCCGACTTGAATGAAGCTCCCCTCACTTTCAAAGTGCACGTGTAGATGGCTGGGAATGACAGACTTTGAGATTCTGTTTGGCATGTGGGAGCCAGTCAGGAACTCGTTGTTCAGGTCCAGCAGCTTTACATGAAGGCCAACAGCCTCTTTCCTCTGCAGGGATAAAGGGACGCATACGTGCATGTGTTACACAGCAAGAACTTGGAATTATTGGGGTTTTTTTTGTGTGTGTGTATTTTTCAAAATAATTTTATTTTTCCTCACCAGTTTGTCATCCAGATGAATTCCACTGATCTCAAAGTCGAACATGAACAACTCTGCCACTCGCCTGAAAAGACAAGCACGTAAAATCTAAACCTTCTCTTGATTCAACATTACACCTCGCGGTTCGACTTTTACGGACTCGCAATAATAAAAATTGTAGTTGTGTCAAGATATCTTCCTGATCCTATCATGCAGCTGATTTTACCATTTCCAGGCAGGCAGGTTTCAGAAGTTGTTCTCCAATATTGTGCAGATTTTTAGCCTTAGCAATTAAAAGGGAACCCTCAAAAGATGCTTCTGTGGCTCTGTGCAAACAACTACCTGCTCTGTCAAAGGCTTTCTGATGTCAGTGGACCTTTTTGACAACTGCTTCTGAAAGTATTCCCGACTTTTACCAATAATAACAACAATGTATGTTCTAAAGTAGGGAAAATGTTCTAATGTTTCTGACCAGATGGACGAGCTAAAAATCTAATCTGGGTGGGGTCAAGACCAAAGTCGATTATTACTGCATTAAGTCAACTCCAGCCTCAAACTTTTTATAGTAAATTGTTCAAACTTCTCATCATTCAATACGTCTGGGGCAGCCTGGATTTTTTTCCCCAACAGGAATACGTATCACTTTTGCTGGAAAAATTGCGGAATGTGACATTAATGGTGGTGTAAATGTTTATAATCAAATGTAGTGACACATTCGTTACAGGTCTTTTAAATAGCAATATACAACACAAAAAACATTTCCAAAATGCCACATCAAAAGATCTGAACTATCCCTCTAAGTCTATATTCACTGACATAAGCTTGTTGCATTAAACAATAAATCAATTAATCGCATGATAAATGAAAATTGACCTTATTTTCATTTATCAGCTTTATTGTTTCTTCGTTTAGCTCTTTCTGAAGACACTGGATGGCAAAAGTCTCAGTTCTGGTGCTCTTCACTGACCCCCGCCCTTTCTCTTTAAAATCTGTTTTAGCGATCCAAAAACAATTTTGGATCGCTAAAAGCTGCTAAGCTGAGCAGCTAAGCTAACAGGCCAATCTTGGGGAAAAAAAACCTCTGTCTTGTAGAATCTTCAAAATTCACAGTTGCAACCCATGACTTCGGGTTAAATTTTTTTCTGTAAAAGAAGTTGAGAATTTGTTTACTGATTTTTTTTTTATTAAAAGCATTATGCGACAGATGCAGTGCTATACAGCTCAAACCACACAGAGCGTCCGCCATTTTGAGAACCAAAGAGAGACAGTCCATGTCAAGAGGCCTCCCTCCCATTTTTCTTAAGACACACTGCGCTCCCTCACTATCCATCCTTCGGTTCAGTCTTATACTGCTATCTGGAGGTTGAAAAAGGGTACTACATGCAAAACAAACAAATGTTTCTCCTTAAATTTGACAATAAGTATTATTGTCAAATTTTAAACAATATTATCATTTATCACAATAATTTCTAAGACAATTAATCACCCAGCAAAATTTGTTATTGTGACAAGCCTAGTGAATGACTGTACCGGTCTGTGTGATTCATTGTTTTTAACCATCCATGGCCAAAACTAAAAAAAAAAAAAATAGTAATCAGAGGTTTTCTGTCATCCCCTCTTTTTTGTTATAAACAATTGGACTCAAATATGGACAGAAAAGAAGATGAAAAAGTGGTCAATGTCCAAAGAAAACCCTTGAAAGACCTACAGAAAAAGATGACTTCTTTAATAAATTACAAGTCTGCCTCGTTGAGTTAAAATGTGAAGAACTGAGTGTGCAGAAGCCAAGTTAAATAAACTGCATAAATGTTAAAAAATAAAAACCTTACCTTGTGTCAGGGTCCAGCTGAGCAACAGCCTTTGGGTTGTCCAGCAAATTCTTCAGGCTTCTGCACAATTCAACATTGGTGTTCAATCTGAAACACAAAAAAACCCCAGCTAATTTAAACATCTATTTAAAGACATGAAGCATGCTGGAAAATCTCTTCACTAACACTCAACATGAGTACTGTATTGCAGCCACAAAATACATTTAAAAAAGAGAAATAAAGGCACAAAAGTCCTCTTACTTCTCGACAACGGTGCCAATCTCTAAGCAGGCCTTCTCTGCAGCCTCGCGGTACTCTGGGTCTGGATGAGCCACTTTAATAAAGTCAGCCTGCATGAATCAATAACAGCAATTCAACAAACAGAGCAGGACATGTTCATGTGACAAGTGTTGCAGCTAGACTGTAAAAAATACATCATGTCTCTTTGCTGTTGCAAACTTTACTGTTGGTCAAACATTGGTGGATATAACCAAAATAAACATTTTAATATGTTGCAGTTATACTAGCCCTGTAGGCATTATTCCTGCCCAGACAAATGAGTTTACAATAACTATCAGCAGCACTGAAAGTTGCTGTAAAGCTTCAGTCCAACCAAAGTTTATTGTCTTGACTTACACCTTGGTAACTCTGCAAACTTTGATATGAAGCCTGACTTCAACTCACCAGATCAGCTACTTTACACAGGCCATTAGAAAGCTGGTCAAAACATTGGACAGTCTCCACACCTGGAGGGGAAGAACAAGCTCTGTCCAGCAGGAGCTCTGTGCTCTGCAGGGCTGCCCCTGTGGCTACCTGGAAACCTGCAGGACAGGTGAGTTCAGGGACTCCAAACAACCCCTGTAACCACAGGTCACACAAAAAATACAGTGAAAAGTACGTTACATACTATAACCAGCATTTGTATTGCATTTTTTAAATTAGAAGAGTGTGGTGTGATTAAATATTGTACGAACCACGTTTTTCTCAAAAAGTTCCAGTCTCCTGTGAGGTTTGGTGTTAAAAGCAGCTCCAACAGGTGACCAGGTGTTGACATTTCTTCGAAGTGTCCACAGCAGGTTCCTGTGCTTCACGAGGTGAATGAGACCTTTACACGCAAACATCCTGCGCTAAACTGTGTCCTGACCGAGTTTACTTCTGCGGCATGTTGACGGAGGACATGCTAAACTGTAGCCTTACTGTTAGCCTGTTAGCAAAAGTGCTGAAAGTTCGGACTTAGCCTATTTAAATAACACATTTCAAGCTTTTCTCTGGATGTAAAACAGACTTTTCATGACGCACGTGAAGAACTCTTATCTTTATCTTAAGACCCTGCTAGCATGGTGGTACATGGCTAATCAATGTAAATTTCAATGTCTGTACCTCCGAGCATTTTCGTGAAAGCGAAAAAGACCAATTGGTTAATTTCAAGGATATTAAAATTAAAAGCGGGTGAAATTCTGTTAACGTGATTTTCTAAATACTGCAAGTCTTTAGAACATATTTAAGTAATAACTGTACATCAGTTGTGTCGAAAGTGCGAACGGGAAACAAACTATTTCGTCACGAAAAGGAAATAAGTCCGCTTATTTTGAAACTTCACAATAAAAGCAGGTGTTTTTGACAGAACCATAAACATGAATACGTATGTATGTCTATGGAGAGAACGATTTACAACTAAAAATACATTAAGACAAATATGAATACCCTCTACAAGCACCCTGCAGATGTTGGATGCCGTCTATCATGGTGCAGTAAGATTTATAACTGGCTGCAACTACCATACCCACCATTGAACCCTGTACAGGTGTCAGACTCCGAGGGCCAGAGTCCTGCAGCTTTTAGATGAGTCTCTGATGTCACACAGCTGAATCAAAAAAGGAGGTCATTAGCAGGACTTTGGAGAACTTGACTGCACTGAGAAGCTAATTCAGTCATATGATTCAGCTGTGTGGCATCATACACATCTAAAAGCTGCAGGACTCGAGGCCTGGAGTCTGACACCCCTTAACTGGTCATCATTAACTTCATGTAGACTCTCTCACTGGTACATTTTTATCTTTAAATCACTACTTGGTCTTTTGCCTTCATACATCTACATGTCACTGTGTGGGTACAGCGTGCACTCTCAGGACATTATTACATGCAGTGTCCCCTCATTGAGGACTGAACTAGGCAGAAGGGCCTTATCCTACTTCACTCCCATTTCCTGAATATCTTGCAAAAAGATCTGAAGCTCTTGACCTCTGTGCCTTCAAACATCTGTTAAGTTCCTGGCAAGAACCAATGCAGACATGTACCTGTTTTTAGTATCGCTTTACAATTTAGCTGCTTTTGTCTTATTTTAATACCATTGTCTTTCATTTGTTCTCATTTCATGTGCTTCCTTTTAGCATCAATCAGATATCTCTTGTAAATGAGTCCCCGAGCCTCAATGGGACTAAACTGTATAAATAAAGGTTGAATTAAAAAAAAAAAAAAATCTTGTAGTTACGTGTGCAAAACTATGCCGAACTCTTTTGGGTCGCAGGTTCTGGAAAAAAGTTACGCTGAAAACGCCATTCTAATTAAATACTACGCCGTTATAGACTCATGTTTTAGCTCAAAACAGATTTGTGTTAAGACTATTTGCAGTATGATAAATGGTAGGATAAATATACGCTCCCGATTTTTTTGTTGTAGTAAATAAAATAGTTTTTCTTCTTCTGATTACGGGTCATTTTTAGCGTCTTGAGTTACAGTACTGTGACGTCACAGCAACAAATTGTTGACTTATATTGAAGTCAACTTTAAAAAGTATGAAGTCATGCAGCCCCTAGTATGTTTATACTGCGTGACCCCTGACCCCTACTCATGATGCCGTGCACGCAGATTCCACAATGAAAAATATTTCACAGATTGTCGTTTTAGCTTTAGTGAACTACTGTGCTAAGCTGTTTGTGTTAAATTTGGTCAGATTAAAGTCTGGAAAACAAAATGCGCAAATTATGTACAACTTCCACTGGCTTTTTTTTTTTTAATTATGAGCAACTATCATTTACTTGTTTTATGAAATACACAAAACAGTTTTATTTTTCTTCTTCATTTGACTGGATAAAACACTGTATTCTTTTTGTGCAAGATTGACACAACACACACTTTGAACTGATGTCTTTATTAACAGAAGAACTGGTTCATTGCACTCCAAGACCACATTGCATCAATAGTATTCCTGCAAATTTGTTTATTAAAGATGTAGTACAAAAAACATTACGGGGAAAAAAATATCAAGCAACTGTTTTCAGAAACCTAAAAAAAAGAAAGTTTAAATCAACTTAGAAAAGAAACTTTAATACTGAAAGCAGGTAACAAGACAAATAAGTCTTCCCAATATGAGAAATCATTACATTATGCTTAAAGTACTAATGTACTTTGCAAAAACAAAAAGAGTACCAGTCTAGGACATATGGCAATTAAACGTAAAGAAAAAAAAAAAAGAATCCCTCAAACTTAAATAAACGCTTTGCTATTGACTGATAGTCAAGCTGTTCAATTTAATTCTCTATCGCATATTTACATGTGTTCACTACAAAACAATTTTAACATTAAAAATAAAGAAATGTGTGGGGAAGAGAGTTTTTGTTCATTTGGCTCACTTTATCTTCATACAGTCAAGCTCTAAGTGTGTGGATTTACATCGGAGTGCTGTAGTCGTAGATCATTTGTCCCAGTCGGCATGCTTGGACATGAGCCAGCCTGAAATCGCGTCTCGTCCTATCCCAGCTCAAAAACAACTGCACGTCTCGACACTACAGTAAACTTAGTTGACCCCTGAGTTTCTAATGCAAAACTAGTGTATTAAATACCTCATTACAGTGTTTCTTAGTGCAAGCCAGCAATATGCTTGATTTAACAGAGATATATTAGATAGCACCCAAGCTGACAAGATTCCCCAGAACAGTTATTCTGCCGGCCGAATAACAACAAGCAGCATGGTTGGTGGTGTTCTGCTCCGGGTCTTTAAGGAAAAAAAAAACAGCCATTCTAATGCTTGAATTTGTATAACATCTATAAACACGTTTTCTTTTTTCATAGAAAATATAAATATCCCTGAATGAAATAGATTCACAGCATGTTATTCAGACTCCAGTGCTACTACCATCATGTGTCCTGAACCTCACCAGTTAATGTCCGCCGTCCCAAACAAGCCTGCAGCTGCGCCCCCCCCCCCCACTTCATTCGCTGTCGTGATAATTTACCGTCCGTTTCCCGCGGTTTCGGGTGTTGATGCGTCTTTGTGGTTTGCTGCACGGCTCGTCGCTGTCCTCTTCCTCCGAGGCGACCTGGTGGCGCCGCGGCCTCAGCTGGCGGCTCTCGGCCCGCGTCCGTGCTCGACTCCTCTTTGGACTCCTGTTGGACCCTGAGCTGGAAAGTGATTTTTCAGAGGCAGAAGACAATCGCTCGCTTTCTGCGTCTGAACTGTTCTTGCTGCTGCAGCTTTTCTTTTTTTTATGTTTCGGCTGCCTCGCGTTTTTCCTTGAACGGGCAACACCCTCCTCCTGACTGGAATCAGAGTGGGACGAAGTGTCACGCTCTAGTTTGGATTCCCTTTTGGAGTGCTTTAAGGAGCGTGACCTGCTGTTTTTATCGTTTACTGGCTCCTTCTCTCCATCCTCCTCCTCCTCCTCTGTGGTGTAAATCCGTTTCCTCTTGGAGGGAAGCTGATTCCTTGCTTCACTGAGAGATGTTCTCTTAGACATTCTTGTAATACACTGGTCATCACTTGAGTCTGTGTCTCTACCATTTCTTTGTCTATGCTGGTTTGCTGAAGCAGACTCTTCCTCAGAAAGAGAGTTGTCTATGATGTATGTCTTTTTTGGTAGAGCTCGAAGGTTCAGCCGTCTGTTCGACGCATCGTCGGACATATCCGACTCTTCTTCCGATGATCCAGTGGAACGCTTCCTCCTCGACTTCTGCTGAGGCTTGTACTCTTGCTCTGAACTCTCTGAAGCTGATGTGTTGCAGCGAGGCCGTTTACTTTTATTTCTAGTCGGCCTCTTCGTTTCAAAGTCAGACCCATTTTTCACTCCTTTCTTGCGCGGGCTGGATCTCTTCGGTGAATCGCTGAGTTCGTCTGATTTTGCACCTTTATTATTAGTTGAGGCAGATTTTTGTTTGTCTTGGCTTTTTGATGGCAGAACTTTACTTTTTTTCTTAGAGTCCATGGGGAACGACTCTTTCACATTTTGTCCATTTTGGTGTAGATTCTGAGAACTGTCCTCTTTACAGTCTTCATCTGAGCTTAGTGGAGGTCTGCGTCGTGTGGTTTGGCCTTCCACATCATCCTCCTCCTCGCTAACAATCCTGGTTTTCCTTCTTGAACTGGTTGCCGTGCTTCTCGAGACTTTCTGATCCTCTTCTTCTGCAGAACTGTCCTCTGGAGGTTCTTCTTGCTCTGAGCTGCTCTCAGACTTCCGATGTTTTACACTGTGTCCATTAACATGGGACAAAGTGCCTACAAAGGGGCAAAAGGTTCATTAGATGAGAACAACCTCAACTGCTTCAAAGTTAAAAAGAAAAATCGTACGAGGACATTTCTTACCATTTCTCTTGGTTTTGGCAGTCTGCCACATTGTCTTCTGTTTTATGGACTTTGCATCTCCATTCTGCTTAATCTGGGAAGAGGATGAAACATCACTGTTTTTGCCCTCATCCTGAGCCTTGGACTCGTCATCAGATTCCTTGGCATCCTGAGAACCTACAAAACAAAGCAAAAAATGTATCATAAATACATTTGATCAAATAAATAAGTACCGTAGATGCCGGTGTACAAGCTGCTACTTTTTTCTCACACTTTAGACTACATGGCTTATACACTGGAGCGGCTAATTAGTGTTTTTATTTATTTATTTATTTTAATTATAATTTTAATGATTTATATATTTATATTTTATTTTGACAGGCTTCCTGCCATCGCAGGCTTTTGTGACATGGAGTAAATGTCTCAGGCAACCATGTGCACCAAACCTCTTGCTCATGGTTTCAAATTCCCTACCATAGCTCCACCCACTCTGGCATCATGTGACCATAAGGCTAAACTTAATGACCGATGAGGTACTGCCACTGAGTTACAAGGACCCACCCCCAAGATAGACGTGCAATAATTTCTACAGATCATTTACCATATTTTACGCCTCATGCACAGACCTGTTCATTGATAAGGGAAAATGCACTGAGCATTTCTTACGATGCAGATTTCAAGTTACCGTAAAAGCGATCAATCTGGCTGTCAAAGAAGGACACAGTCAGCTGCTGAAAGCGAGATGGAGTCGGTATGTGATGATATTTTTCTGAGCCTCGAAGAGGACTTTAGTTCACAGGAGGATGAAGAACATGGGTGACTTTTGGTGGACTACTGGTACCTTTAAATTTTTTTTTTTTTTTTTTTTTTTTTTTTGGTGTTTTAATAAGAAAAGGCACTTCATTCAAAATTAATTAAATAAGTAGTGTTATTTAAATTTTTTTAATAAATATTCTGTTAAATAAATAAATGTTCTCATGAAATAAAACATTTAAATAGAAATGTTTAGTTTTTTCCAAGATTTATTTTTAATTGCAAGATTTATTTATTTAATAATGAGTTTAATTTTGTGACACTTACTTTGTAAAGCTGCTTTACATATTTCAGGGACTTTTGTTTTTTAACCCCGTTTTTCATTTTGAAGCACTGTTTATTTCATGTTCTTCGTGTTAAAAATGAAAAACTAAACATTTCTATTTAAATGTTTTATTTCAATTTATTTAATGGAATATTTATTAATAATTTTTAAATAACACTACAGTATTTAATTTTGACTGAAATGGCTCTCCACATGTTAAAGGCATTAAAAAAATAAATAAATAAATAAAATAACGTTTACTGGCTGTTCTCCAGGGCTCTGGCGAGCAGAAGTTGTCAAAATTCATTTTTAAGTCAGTCAACTCTGGTACATGTTTTAATACAAGTTTTAAAATTCTTTCTGTGTGACATCTTTCTGTGTATGGTAAATATGCATTTAAATACCAATATCTCATTTAAGCTTACATCCGAACGCATGAACCGGAGCAGACACAGCGGGAGGGGCTCTTCCCCCTTCGTCTGAGCTCTGCTGAGCAGAAATAAAGTCTTTTATTTTGAAAGTAAATTTAAAAATTGCAGCTGTTACCAAAAGTGTTTAACAATAAAAAAAAAAAATCAATGGTACTAATTTAATTAATATTTACTGTATTTTACCAGTACTATTTGACGTCTGATCATATGATCTCGATAAGACTTATGGGTAATATTTACCGGTATATAATTTTTAAATAATTTTGGTTATGTAGGCGTTTGGCACGGTTCTGTCCAGTGATTACGGTATGCTTAGATGGTTCTTGTGTTAACTTGTAGGTTAAATGATTTTAACAAAGGATGAATGAATGAATGAATGAGTCAGACAGCAAATCATCATGAAGACTTATGACATTACACAAGCCGTAGTGTATGAAACGCCACCTGGTGGTTGATTCTTGTACTACAACAGCTGCACATAATGCCAGGAGCTGGGCAAAGGTTGTGAAAATGAAATGTGGATACCCGTGGCTTAAAAACCAGTGTCTTATTTATGTACAAAATTACAGGTCAACCTCGGTTTACGTTCGAGTTCCGTTCCTACGGGCTGAACGTAAACCGATTTGAACGTAAACCAAAATGGATCGCACGTGGCGAACGCAAGTCTGGATTTCAAACGTAACCCAAAACTGAAAGCACATGGCGAACGGTAACGGCTTTTTAAACACGTT
>JARVLU010001196.1:18025601-18035734 GCA_031762415.1 Simpsonichthys santanae | reverse complement strand
TGACGTCACTGGGGCGCGACGGCTGTATACGCGAAACGCTGTAAACCAAGTCTGCTGTAAACCGAGGACTACCTGTACACAAATTGTCAAAATTTACTGTATTGCTGATGTGACACATGTTGCACATTAACATATTGTGCCTATTCATACCTTTTATTTTTAAACAGATTAACCAATAATAATTCAGGAGGATCTCAACTATTAGTCTGGAGAGAGCATTCCTGCTGGACGAGTACTCCCCAAAAACAATGTCCATGTTGTCCTCAAGAGCGGGGTCTGCAAAAATGAATAGTCAACATATAAGGAACATGCTGCTAGAGGTATGAAGAAACGAAGTTTTCATTCATTCAACCTTTGAAAATGGTAAATGAAATTAAATTACTTTCAAGTGGGACACATGGCTGTTGTTAGTGCCGTCCTGCTCAGTGAATATGGTCGTAAAATTTTAAAAGTGGCCAGAAATGAAATTCAAAATCAGTTATAAGATTGTTTATGGTCTCCTAGCCGTAATAAAAGTAACTGTTTGCAACTCTAATTTGTTATAAAGGATTCCTATGTCAGATAATAATAAAATAGGCAAGCATGACTGATGTAATTTTGATGTAATTATCAAGAACATGCTCCTGGTCGAGCAGTTCAACATTGTTTTTCTCATTCACAGGACAATTCTGTGGAGACAAGGAGGGAGGTCATCATCCGTAGCTTAATGCTGTATCTTAGGGAAAAGGAAGAGGAACTCTTCAATGAGGAGGTCAATCAGACAACACTGTACTTCACAAAGACAGAGATGTTGTTTGTCTTCTGATCATGGTGGACAGCAGGTAGTAAAAGAAATGACAACACATTGTGACAAAAAACTTGAAACTTTACACAGACACAGTGTATTTACATAAAATAACTATAAAGTGGCATTTTCCAACCCACTACAAACCCCTTAAACATTTACATTACAGTATTTCTGACCAACCAGGATGGTGACGGAGATTTGATGAAGACTATCACAACGTGAGGTGGCTCTGATCCAGCCTGTGCAGAGATCGTCTTGGAGGGAACAGAGGTCCTCACAGACCTGGCTGTTCCCAGAGCCAGTGCCTTGCTCATGGAGCTGATATATACACTCAACCTCAGCTACCCAAAAGAACTGAAAAATACTTTTGAAGTATTTCAAAAGATATTC
Organism: Simpsonichthys santanae; assembly: GCA_031762415.1. Lineage (NCBI taxonomy): Eukaryota > Metazoa > Chordata > Actinopteri > Cyprinodontiformes > Rivulidae > Simpsonichthys > Simpsonichthys santanae. Next base: position 18,034,557 of record JARVLU010001196.1, on the reverse strand, counting down.
CTCAAGCTGGAGGATCTAAAATCCAGTCTTAAGGAAATGTCGCTAAAAACAAACTGTGAATAAACTGTGAAAAAATGTGAAGAGTTAGGCTATCCTCAATTTAAAGAAGAAATATTGCACTGTTGTTTGTGAAGTTTTGCTGAGTAAAATACATGTACTGTTGAGAATTCATTAAATGCACATATAGTTCAAAATAATGTACTTTTAATAATGCAAAGTGTTCAAATCAGTCTGATCAGCAGTACTGTCACAATATTGGGTCTTTTTGAAACTTTTTTTGAGTCAGGGCTGTTTTGTGTCATTTCTTTTATGGAGGCTACAGCTTTGTGTGCTATTAAAATGTCAATATGCAGTCATATTTAAATAAACAGTTTAAGCTGTAAATGAAATGTGTATTTTTTTCTGACAGATAAATAAGTTACTTGTACTAAAAAAAAACAATGTAACAATTTGCGTAGACATTTCTGAGTAGAATGAAAGGGAAACAAGTTAGAATAACTAAAAGGAGTAATATTTATTAACTTACTATTAAGGTGGTTCAAGTTAATTAAGCTTGCAGAGGACAAAGAAAATCATGTTGTTGTACTAAGTAATTGAGTTTGCTTAAAGCCTTGTGGCATTTACTCAATTTATGGCTAAGTTGAAACAACTTGAAAAAAAATCCACGCAAATTGTTACATCACATTTTTTTTAATTGAGCCAGCACATTATTTTTTAGAGTGTAGAAATAAACATTTAACTGAAGTGAATTGAATGAAAAAGACGAAACACATGAACTGAGCCAACAACTGTCAGAGACATGAATAAGATCAGCATTTTCCACTGTAACCAGCTCCTTCAGGAGGAAGTGTTTTATTCAAAAGAGTCACACATACCTGCACATCAACAAACCGTTTGGAAAGAGGAACTCCAAAAAACAAAACAAAAAAACAAGCACATCATCAGTCGTATGGATATGAATTTTCTTCATGACCACTCACATTTCAGATAAATACCCAACATTAACAGTAAAGTGAGAGCCCTGAACATTGTGAAGGACATTAGCTGAACTCCACTGTTACATTCGCAGGCAGCACAGATTGTGAACCGTCTCGCTAACTTTCATGAGCGTACACACACACACACACACACACACACACACTGAATACCATCTGGTGCATTTGGCAAAGCAAAAACAACTCATTTTTTTCCCTCTCGCCTGCAGTGTCTTAAGCAAAGGAATGTGACTGCATGTTCTTGCTGGACGAACCATTTAAAGGAGGAAGTGACCCCAGCTCACCCAGATGCTTTCACAGAGAAACAGAACTGGGACAGAACAGCAGAGAAGATTCACTTGGAACAGCTTTCCTCTTTTCCAGCCATCATAAATCCTTTGGCGATATCCTTGTGACAGCTGCCCAACTTTCGATTCGAGAACACCTTTTCTGCTTGAAGCACTATCCACTTACATGTACAGAAATCAGATGTTTGTAGACTTCAAACTGAGCCATTCAAAACCTTTTTTCCACAATATTTACTCATTCTGTGTACTGGGAGCTCATTAAAATGATCGACAGATACAGAAGTTATCACTGAAGTTGGTGGGAAAAAAAAAGCAGAAGAAGGGGATGATGGAGGTTTGGTGTTCAATTAAACAAATCAACACAAAGCTCAAACTCATCACTGTAATAAATTCAACACGTTTGAGTTTTCGAATGCAGCACAGAAATCTCATCTTAGTCAAAGTAAACATTTGCAAGATATAAATAAATCCAGAATAAATGTAGAAATGTTGGGCAGTAAGCAGAGCACATAAAACCAGAAGCTATATTTAAAGACCCAGCATTATTAACCCTTATCATGGCAAAGCTCTAAAACGAAGATCATTTTATGTTGAGCTGTTTCGGTCAAGTCCTCCAAATAACACTATGAGACCTCATGCCATCTGCTATTGCTTAGAGTATGTGTTTAAGATGATCCTCAGCTTCTAGCACAAAATATAGCTCCAAAACAGTAACATTTTTTAAATGAAAGCCATTGTTCTAAGGCTAAGTTCAGGAACATACACAGATAGACTTCAGGTGATGCTAGAGCAGCTGATATTTGTCCTTTGGACCAGGCAATACCCCTTTAAATTTTAATTTAATTTAATTTTTTTTAAATTGGGGAGAGTGTGCAGTCTGTGGCCCATGGTGGCATTCCTGGATTGAAAAGCATAGAGTACAACCAATGCCCCAAAATGTGCAAAGTAATACGGTCCACAGTTAGTGTAGTGGCAAATCATTCCTCAGTCTGAAGAAGGTCTCATCCAGCTTCAACAACGTTTAATTATCATATATATAATTCAGTTATGCACATCAGAACACTAATGTAACTCATTTAGCAATTGCATCATAATGCCAAGAAGAGAAAATGAAAAGCTGCTTTGCCCATTGATGAGTACGATTCAAGATGGTTCTCGTCTTACTGGTTCTTCTCAGGTGTAGGTGAATGCCCACTGTGATTTGTTTCCCTACTCTGTGGGTGCGATTGTCATTGCAAAGTGTGTGTGTGTGTGGGTGAAATCACGACATGTAATTTTGCTTGAAACTCTGGCGATATTCATTTAACCTTTATTTATGCAGGTTAGTCTCATTGAGCCTTGAGGACTTATTACAAGAGAGACATTTTAAATAAAGAATGATGACAACAGTAGATCTGTTTCATGTTGCTGTGTTCATTCGTACAGGTCTGCTCACACAGACTCATGTTCGTTCTGCTGTTCGGTGTTTTGTTTTTATCCTAGTAGTGCTTAGTGCATTTTTATTAACGTTTATCTAGGTTCATATCTTAGATCTTATTGATGTTTCTCTTTTACATTTTAATAATTTTGTTGGATGGAACTAGGACCCTGTGTACACAATGCCATTCCACCACATGTGGTACATGTGGTGGAATGGCAAATAACCTTGAATCCTTGTACAATGACAACAGTAGACAATCATAAAAGAAAGCAGTAAAGTAAATGGAAGAAAATTATATAAAAAATTAAACAAAAACAGCTTGATTGTAAAACGATGTAAAATACTAAAACCAGGAACATGCTTTAGCTCGACATTAAACAACTGTTTAATCAGCATGGAAATGTAAGGATGCGTCAGGGATGAACTGGACTCCATTACTTATGTAGATTGTGAATATGGTGGGTCCCAAGATTGAACCTTGTGGTACACCATTGTTAACAGTTCATTTTCTGCAATATCTAACAAAGTTAAATCAGGTCCTCTGGATGGATAATCTTTGTTGAAATGTTTAATCTTATACAATCTTTATCAATATTATCCAGTTATCCAGCTCATCCATTGCTGCTGATTATCTCATGCAGCTGTATTCATTCATAGCCATCTGCTCACCACAGACTCATGTTCGTACTGCTGTTGATATGCCTTATTATTTTACATTATTAGTGTTTAGCATATATCTTAGATCTTTTAGCGTGTTGTTTGGCATTAGTTTATCCTATATCTTAGTGTATATCTTAGAGCCTTATGTACTGTTTCTTTTTTATATTTTAGCTATTTTTGGATGTAACTGGGACCCTGAGTACATAATTTTGTTCCACCTCATGTACAACATGTGAGGCAAATTACGATAAACTTGAACTTGAAACAATTTCATCAGTCTGTCTTGACTGAAGAAGTCTTGTGAATAAAAAACAAAATGTTACAACAAAGAATCCATCCAGAGGACCTGACTTAACCTTGTGAGATTTTTCTACCTGGATTATTGAGCATGGATCAGGACATTGTTGCAACAGTCAGTCATGGAGTATTTCAACTTGCTATTTTTCATTTTGATGATCCTACGTTTTAGAAAGAAGACAAGAATGTACAGAATTGTTTTGGAGCTTCCATTACTGAGCTCTAGAAGAAATAAACTACCAAGCCCACACTTTAACCAGGTCTCTCTTGTAAATGAGTCCTCGAGGCTCAATGTGATTAACCTGCCTAAATAAAGGTTGAATGAAAAAAAAAAACACTCTGCCTTGGGCAACGATCGCAGAGGAAATGGAGGTTCGTTTGCAGTGTTTGCTGGACGGTTCATCCAGATATGTAGCTCTTCTGACCAATCAATTGCTGCCTGCTTCTGTCAAAATCGTCACCTTGGAGCAGTTTGCTTTAGAATTACAAACAAGATGGTCCCATAAACTGGGCTGAGTGGGGGTGGGTACTGGTGCAGCATGGTGCAGAACTGATGAGTGTTGAGTTAACACCAAAAGAGAGCTGCAGCAGGGCAGGCAGCTTATGGGGAAGCAGCACTCTGCTCTCCTGGATCAAACCAGCAGAATCTAGGATGAGGAGGAAAAAAGATTATGAAAATAGGTCATTCATGGTAAGGGCCAAACTGTCTGGATAGAGCTATTTCATGCTCATATTTGTTTTTGATTAGATTTTTTTTAATAACTAATTATATTAAATTAAATTTGTTTGGAAAAAATGTGATAGACTGTTGAATTTTGGCCATGACAGTCAGTTGTGAGTCTTAATGTTGTAATGCATTGCACTGACTCTTGTCACCAAGTCTCACTCAAATAAACATCATTTGTTGGTCTTCTAGGCAGCTATGGCTTGCTGCCCAGGGAAGCAGCTCCATGCTGTCCTGTTATAGGCCATCTATGAGCATGGAAAATGAGGGAGACTATAAAATATCACATAGTCAGACATGTAAATGAAATGTCAGAGCCCAGAGCATGGACAGCAACAGAAACAACGCTCTCTGATGGTTAAAGTGAGGGAGCGATGAAAGAAGGATCCTCCATAGAACAAGCAAGCTATCTATGAGTATTTGTATGCATACAAGTTGTTGATGTTAAATGGTTATTTTATGGACATTAACGCATTGTTGCCATTTTGGTTCTAACAGAAACCATCCATAGCTTGGTTGGCCAACTTGAACTGGAGTGACTCCAAATGTTAACTAATTGTGGATATACGTACATATAGTTATGTAATTTGAAGGTTATCATTGTTTGAACAAATTGTGAAATAAGGGGCAGATAGAATAAGATTTCTTCTTCTTTCTGCTCCTTTCATTTTATCCTATTTTTTGTATTCTTGTATCTGATGAAACTGCTTTGTATCGTTCTTTTTAAAATGAATAAATAAACAACAAATCAAATCAAATATAGTAATTCCTTCATGAGTTTCATCAAATCAAGCAGCAACAAGGCTGCCAAGCACACACCTAACAAGAAACATAAAAATGTATAATAATATGAAAATGTAAAATAAAATGTATAATAAAAATAAAATATATATAATATAATATATTATATTATAATAATATTGCAATATAATATATTAATATAATATAAATATAATAGGCTCTTCCACTGGTACATTTTCATCTTTAAATCACTTCTTGGTCTGCTGCCTTCAAACATCTCCTCCTACATGTCACTGCGTGCAGCTGTGCGCTCTCAGGACATGATTATATGCAGTGATCCATCAATGTGGACTGAACTAGGCAAAAGGGCCTCAACATGTTTGAAAAAAAAATAATTGTACGCATCTTTATGATTGTCCATTGTTGTCCACTGTTGTCATCACTCTTTGTTAAAGTTCAAGTCTCTCTTGTAAATGAGTCCTCGAGGCTCTAACCTGTATAAATAAAGGTTGAATGAATGACGAGTAAAAGTGCATTTTGCGCCACGTAAAGTAACTGTTTCTCATAAAACAGACTAAAATAACTCCCCATCCGAGCTGTTGTGAAGCCCACACAGTAACACCTGCTCAAGTGTTTCTGAGATGATGCGATGGCGGCGCGCAGAGTGAGAGGATGCTGATGCTGATCAGCATCATCTCTTCGGCTCATCAGCAGTAAAATCAATTAAAAACTGAACCAAACGCCTGACACAGCGACGCCTGGGCACGTGGGGAGGGACTTGACGCGGGGAAACACTGGATCCGCTCACGCGCTTCCTATTGGTCTCCGAGCGGAGTGATGGTCGGAGTCGCGCGCTCCTCACTTTATAAAGCTGCTGCGCGCGCGGCGACCTACTCTCAGGGAGAGCGCAGGGGCTGAAAACGTCTCCATCTGGGAAGCAAGAACGCGTTGAAACCTCTCCACATCCTCACCATGAGCGAGGTAGGACCAGTTCATGTTTTGATAAACACATGGATCAACTCGGGCTTCTGATCCATAACGCATTGCGCGCGTGCAGCACCATTTTTGATGAATATTATGTTCTATGGAGGGGTTTGCCTCATCTGATGAGATGTCAGGTCGGGTGCAGCTGCAGTGCAGATCAGTGTCAGATGTTCTGTTAAAGTGTGGAGAGCAGCAGATCTGCTATACATGATTATTTTCTCAGTGGAAGCGGTGCGCCATGTTAACAGGTAGAGAGGTGTTCTTACTTTTGCTTTTCCTCTCACAATAAATAAAATACAGTACTTGTATATTTCAGGTTTTTCAATATGAATCTGCTGAAGTATCAGGTGTAACATCACAAGGAGGAAGCTTCAGATCATTTCCCAGGGGAAGGAGATATAAATAGCTCTTTTGACTCTATAGACATAATGTTTTTTTTTTTTTTTTCTCATAGAGATAAAATAAAATAATGTAGCTGCAGCTCTTTATAGAAACATTATTTCTGCTTGTCACTAAGAGACTGAGCGCGTCATTGACTCCGACGCATTGGAGTAACAGCTTTCTTTTAATAAAAAAAAAACTTTGATTACAATTTCAAGTGAACAAAAGTTTCTGACTTTATGAGAAGAAATCCACCAAGTCACAAATAAAGAGCCAACAAACTGATCATAATTTGATCTAACTGCATTTCAAAGTGGGACATTCATCTTAGTTTTCCACAAATACTGAAAAGGCAAACATAGCCCTGTAAAGTTTGGGGCTCAAATTTTATTAGAGGAAGTCTACAAAAATTATTATTATTATTTTAATAAAGTTTGGACTTTTTATTTATCTTGCTCCAGTTGACAGAGCTGCTGCCTCTCAGCGAGCAGGTCCCAGGTTCAAATCCCAGCCGCGGAACTTTCTGGGTGGAGTTTGCATGTTCTCTCTGTGCATGCGTGGGTTTTCTCCCACGGACCAAACACATGCATGTTAGACTCCAAACTGTCTAAAAAGATAAAGATAATGGATGGATGGATGCAACACTATAACTGTTGAGTTATTATTATTATCATTGGTAACTGCGGTAAATGGTCTGCACTTAAAGTATGTTTTAAAGCACTTCTTATTCATCCAGTCACATGCAATCAATGATTACATGTATTACTATGTATTCATGTATTGCTTCCTGTTTAATACAGTTCAAATATTTCTGTCTATTCTACTATAAATGTATTCAAGAGAGAAAAGATGCTTGATGGATGTTGTGATATCAGCAGTAACAAGCCCACATTTTCCTCACTGCTCTCTGCTCCATGCATTTTAGCATCTTGAATAGCTTGCACATTCTCTCATTGGTCAGTCCAACAATCTTTATGACTTTTTGCAAGTACCTTTATGGTACTGAGACTGCTCAACTTGTTACAGTGATGCATGTCTGATATACTGTGCAGCCCTAATTGTTGGTGAATGCGTGCTTTGCCCCTCCCTCAGATGTATCTGTGTTAGACATCTGTTTAATTTCCCACAAGCTGCCTACAAGATACTCAGTGCATCAATGAAAAATTAATTGACGTTGTATGGATATTAAATGCTACAACATGTTAAAAACAACCAAATCCCTTCTTTCTCAGTGAAACCACCGCAGCCTTCTGTTTGGTAAAAACACACAGTCAAGAGGAGCTGCTCGGATTAAAAGTCTTGGCATTTTAAGAACAGGAGCGGAGAAAAAAAATGAAAAGGACGTGGAGCAATGTTTGTGCTTAGTATGGAGTTTTGTGAAGAAGTGTGCAGAGCGAAGTTGTTCTTTACTAAAGCTGTGGGTGTGTTCAGTCTCTAAAGTTGACTTGAACTGAGGCGGAGCAGTTTAATGTGTTCTGGATGGATGAGTCCTGCAGTGGTCGTCACTGCAGTGCTTCCTACATCACTGTTGTCGTTTTGTCATAGTCGCAAAGACACCATGCGCTCTTAGCCTCTGCCTCTCTTTTTCCCCTTCATCTACAGGGTAAAGGTACAATATGCCTTGACTTAAACATACCCTATTCTTCAGGATCTTCATGTCACAGGAAAAAAAAAGCAGATATGAAACCAGTCAGGTGGAAAATGTCTGATTCAGTGGTTTATTTTTTTCTGTAAGATACCTAAAACTCTGAGACAGTTACTGTCTCCCCGAAGGCAAACGTCAGTAATGTTTTTGCCTCTTTGTTTGGCTTTTCATTAGGAATTTATTTCATGAACCAATGGACAGATTTTATTGAAACTTTCAGAGATTATGCCAAACGTTTGGAGTCAACCCTGTGCAAGATTCACAGTAAAGCTAAACAGAACATGGTGATAATTGAGTCAGTTTTATAAATACTGATCTAAAATTTGTGATAGTAGTGGCAGAGTCATTCACAAAATATACTCCAAATGCATTTTTGTTTAAAATGTTAGCATTACCTATTAGAGTCAACCCTGTTTGACTGTAAAATACATCAAGAATTAGTGGACACATAGTAATTAAAATTTCAGAATGTAATCATGGAATGCATTTCTGTCACTGGTTGTTTTGGATGTCAACCCAGTTCAAGATGGTTGCCACAGCTATTCCACATTAGTAAAGACAAAGTCCGTTACTAAGCAGTAAATGTTTTGGATACTAAGCTAAAATTTGATATGGTAGAAGCTGAGAGTCATCGCCAACACAAACCGACCAAGTTCAAGTTGTGTTTATTTGTCATATGCGAGGTTAAAATGTTAAAATGCTTAGGATGAGAAGAACTGATTTGACTCGCTAGAAAAATAAAAGAACAAACCAACAAGAAGTATTAAAATCATGCAATAAGGTACACAAAAAGTACCAAAGTGAAAAGGTAATTATAATACA
>JARVLU010001196.1:17886688-17899730 GCA_031762415.1 Simpsonichthys santanae | reverse complement strand
AGTAAATTTTTTTTTTTTTTTTTCTGAACAGTGCTGATAGCACAGCGGGTAAAAAAAAAAAAAAAAAAAAAAACACCACAGTAGCCTACCAGGAAGTCATGGATCACTATCGTCATCTTCCTCCTGTAGAGGATTTTTTTTTAAACTGCTCCTCTGTCAGCATCCACTGGCAGACTGGAGCAGAAGTTGCTCTTTGCAGCAGAAGTTGCTCTTTGCAGCAGAAGTTGCTCTTTGCAGCAGAAGTTGCTCTTTGCATGCAGCCAGTTTTGGTAAACGATTTCTTGCCACCAGTCATCCAAGTCTCCCACTGAACTTCGAGTGTCACTTTAATACACGATTCAAACTGATATTGAGTGGCTGCAAATACTTTGTTGTACTCTCAGGGTGGGGCACAAGTTCCCCCCCATCCCCTTCCTTCACTCCTCATTTCATTGGTCCACTGTGACCTGTTTGGTAATTTCATCTGTCTGATTTTTTTTAAACCTTTATTTATACAGGTTTTCTCACTGAATCATGAGGACCCACCCCACAAGAGAGATTTGGGCAGCTAAGCCGCGGTATGATGAGGTTAAATGTTTTGGTGGCAGGAAGCTTGTTAGCCCATCAAAAAACAAAAATCCATAAATTAGCCGCAGCATTGTATAAGCCGTGGGGTTCAAAGTGTGTGAAAAAAGTAGCAGCTTATAGTCTGGAAATTATGGTACTACAAATACTATCACAGAGTCTTACACACAAGGACTTGAAGAAGTAGGTTTGATTTGTCAATATCTTTTGAATGGCAATACTGTATCTTTATGACATGCAAAAAATGGGCATTGCTTTATTTTTTCACAACACAGCACAATTTTAAGTATTCTTTTGTTTCGTGCTGAGAAAAGTCACATTCCGTTTCAGGTGATGGTTGTGACAACCGTTTAGACATCATGAACTTTTGTCTGAGCACGTCTGTCTCTCTCTGTACCTGGAGATTGGAAGAAGCCCTTACGGTTGAACCCGTGCCTACTTTGATAATGACAGCAAATGAAAACAGACTGCTGGCTGAAGATGAGGCAGAGGAGCGGAGAAAAAAAATAAAAGCAGTGACTCCTGCGTGAACTCCCATTAGTGTGAGCGTGCAGCAGGTCTGACTCTGCACCGTAACCACACACAGAGCTCATTAGCTACACATCCAGCTCATACGTGAATGTGTGTCATTTGGCAGCAGCAGTTTATGTTGACAACATTTCATCTGCAATCACTGTTCACTCACTTCTCATGGGCGCACTTCCTTTTAGTCTGTCTTTTTCTCCTTCTTTTGATCGTAACTAAAATTCTCAGGGGGTGTTGACGTGATCTTTGAAGAGATAAAATACAAATGACACCTTATTAACTTATCATGTTTTTTGTTGTTTTGTTTTTTTTAAGTGTGCACTTGTTTTCTCTCAGGATGTGCAACTTCAAGTAATACAAGTTATAATTGCTTTGTAGTGATCACCTTTTTTAAGATGTAGTATATCTGTTGTGCATGATTCAACCGGTGTCGTTAGCTTGGCAGAACATTTGAACAGTGTTCGCACACGAGAAATGGTGGCTGCTGCTGTGAATAAGATGGGAACTGCTAGGAAACAGAAAGAGCTTCTCTATTTCTTGCTGACAGCTTCTGATATGCATTAGGCTGCAGTGGTGAAAACCTGTCAAATTCTGAATTTTAGCCTCCGGCTGCTCTGATATGTTAGTGAAATGACTTGTAATGGAAATATGTTTGCAGTGCCACAGCATTTCTGAATAGTATATACAGTAGTTGATGCCGTACCTGTTAGTAGAACCTCGCACAACTAAAAAATAAACTGCGAAGGAAAAGACTAAATGACATTTGTACATTTATTTAGCAATTCCCAGACATCTTCCTTTGTTGGCCTTTCTTTCATTTCCAGCAAGTCATACTGTATAATGAATGTGTCACTTTTTAACACTGTAGCTCGCTGGGCGTCAGTTGTTGGTGACTAGATGGTAAACAGTATTTGTCAGGGAGTCTCCAAAATGCCTTAAAACTTTTGCAGGGCTCTAAATTTCCTCACATGAGTTGCAGAGGCTCACAGATTTGTCTCTTGAATTTTAAACAAGTTCAAAAAATTATCAAGTCAAGTCAGCTTTATTTATAAAGTACATTTAAAACAGCAGCTGTTTGTGCTTAAAAATAACATCAATGAGAGTTTATTAATGGAAAAAAAGTACTGAAATTTTAATTAAAAGCATAAAAAAAAGGAAAAAAAAAAAAAAAAACCTAAACCAACTCACACTGTGTGAAATGCCAGAGAAAACAGATGAGTTTTTAATCAAATATTTGAACACAGGAAGTGAAGTGGCCTGCCTATTGTTGGGGGGCCGATTGTTCCAGAGTTTGGGGACGATGACTGAAAAAGCCCAAACTCCTCTGAGCTTCAATCTTGTTTTTGGAAGAGCCAAAATCTGATTGGATGATCTCAGGGTCCGACAGGGATAGTTTTTCAAGGACAGATCTGGAGAACACCAACTTAATCTTTGCTATCTGCCTTTACTGAAAGAAGCTTTTCTGCAGAACAGAGTTAATTTGCTTGTTGTTAAGGTCAGAGTCTAAAATCATCCTGAGATTCGTAACAGACGAACAGCTTAAGATATGGCTGAAGAGAGTAAAGATCTACAGGATCAGAGACAACGGTAGAGCTAGGCCTAACACAATGACTTCCTCTGATCATCAAAACTTAAAAAATTTGAAGTCATCCATGCCTTGATGTCATCAAGACATTTTAACAGAGCGTGAATGGAGCAGGAAGTAGTTGGTTTTAAGGGCAGATAAATCTGACAATCATCAGCATAACAATTAAATGAAAGACCATGTTTCCTCAGGATAGACCCCAACGGGAGCAGAGTGTAACAGATCAGGTCCAAGAATCAAGCCCTGTGGGACACCGCAGGAAAGAATCACAACAACTTTTCTCTCAGATTAGTCACAGAGTGGCTGTGGGTATCAAACTCATCAGTTTTGTTTCCTGTGTATAGAACCCATTTCACGAACACTAGAGTTGTATTTTGACACCTGCACATAAAACACCCAAGGCTACAGCCCTGAATGTCCAGGTCTAAAATAAATGCCACTGATGTATAATAATTACTTAAAAATGTATCTAAATTATTTATGTTTATTTCAAAAGTGCACTACAATAAATAAAATTATAAACATGGTTGCTGCTGCAAATTGTGTACAAAGAAAGCCATGGTGGGAATACAAGTTTGATGGAATTGGGCAAAAAAAATTAAGTGCTTTATAAATGTCTTTTTCATTCAACCTTTATTCAAACAGGTTAATCCCATTGAGCCCCGAGGACTCATTTACAAGAGAGAGACGAAAATTAGTTTTTCAAACCATGCACACAAAAATGGGCCATGATGTTTTAAAAAAACAGATAGACAAAACACGTCGATATGGCTCCATAATCACTTATTTGCAAACAAGATTCAGTGAAACTGCAACTGACAAGTTGCCTGTTTGCTCACAATTTTTAGTCACCACCTCCAACAGTCACAGCCCAGTGAGACATTATCTGTCACATTTTCATTTTACTGCAAATATTACCATTTCTTGTTTAGAATAGGGTGTGTAGTGTTTTTAACCAAAATAAATGTGGTAAGTGAATGCACTTTAGTCAAGCAGCATTTTAAATGCAATTTTTTTAACTATGGTCAGTGAATGCACCACAGCTTCTGCTTCCTTTCATTTTTATTTTTTTTCCTTTCTCTATATGCTTTGTAATTTGTTTCTTTTGTGTTTTTAAATTTGAAATGAATAAATTAAATAAATAAATAATTTGCTCTTATTTCAAAGGCACGTCTCTGATGTGCAAGTCTTTACGAACTAGAGAGTGTTTCCATGTAAAGAAAGTTCACTGAAAGCAGTTTTCTGTTGTGTATTAGTTTGCACAAATATCACTGTCCAATCACCTCAGAGAAAGAAAGCTCTGTTGTCTGGTACAGTTTTGCAAAGGAATTTCTTTTTAAGAATAATAATAAAATAAAAAAACTAATTGTCACTACGATCACAAAATGAAAGGTTTGTTGTTCTAATTTTAAGAGATAAATTTGAAATGGCAAAAGTGTCTACAATTGAAAATGGAAAGTTCAAAAATCAGAAATCAGCAATTGCCTAGAAAACTGGTGCATCTCTGACAATGTTCATGGCTTAAATGTTTATACAATGTTTACCAGGAGGTTTCTAGCACCTGGAGAATACACCTGCTGCAGAACATTGAACACTGTGTCACTACATTCTGCAGCACTGTGCAGCGATGGTTAGAGGTCTCATCTTCCTGGAAGAGCTGCAGTCTGTGTGGCTGAGTCAGAGTGTGAATGCCTGTACACTCCTGAGCAACAAATCTGTGAGCAGGAGTGTTTTTCCTCTGTGTCCATATGCACAAATATGGGGAGCTAAGCGGGCGAGCACAGAGAGCAGAGAAGACTCGTGCTCATGACACATCTCAGCTCCAGTACACAACCAACGAGAGATGGAGAGCATGTTCCCCCTGCAGCGCTAACTATGATCCCTCACTCACTCACTCTGTTTCCCTACTTAGGTTCCCACCAGGACATCCATGACTTAATGATGAGAGAGACGTCGTTGATTATTCGTACACAGCAGACAAGCTCACTGGCCCTGTTGTAGTCTCACACACACTTCCATATACAGCAATACTGAGCATGCAACATAAATCTGTAAACAAATTTAACAAAATATGAATAGATGTGTATGTATATAAAAAAAGTAGTAATGGTGACACAGAACAGAAAACACAGCACAGGCATCAACATCACAGTGTCACCCAATCAGCAGCTGTTTCAGCTCTTACAAAAGCAACACTTTAAGTTGTACAATATTAGAAGGGTCAGGAAAGTTAGACATCCACAAGTCAATTACAGTACTTGAATTTACTATAATAATTAATAATTGTTTTAAATTTGTGTGACTGGCACTTTGCCTGATTGCGTTTGACTCACTCTGATGATTCTACTGTAAGTCTCGTCCAGCCTGACAAACTTTGTCACTGATGCAAACGTAGCTGCATCGGAGTCAATCTAAGTTTATTTTTTATTAAAGGCAAATAATTTAGTCCGCATGTGAGATATTGAACATAGAACAGAAGGACAGAAGTTTTTAAATATAATATTAGCTCATATACGCTGTTTAATTCATGTTTGACGTAAGCTTGTAACAACTGTCTGTTGGGCTAAATTGTTTGTAAGTTTCTTTTATTGAAATTATTATATTTTCCTATTTTAGATATTTTGAAACAAGCCAGATTAATAGGTTTTATGACATTTATTTAACTACTGTAGCAAGAATAAGTCATTGTAGCACATAGTCGTTTATCTATTTGAATAGTTGTGTGCTCTTCTGTGTTTGTAGATGTCTTAATGTCACTGAACATTAAAAATTATTTGTCATTTAAGAGGTTTCCAGGTTATTAAGAGTAACTGTTATGTGAAATGGTAGTTGTAGTTGTTGTGCACATGTATTGATGCACTTGAGCACACAATTCATTCAACCTTATTTATACTTTCTTTTGCTCTCGACAAAGATGGTCGCCCTTACCCTCTCTCCCTCCCTCCTGCTTTTTTGCTCTCTTGTTCTGTCAACCTCAGAGCCTCTCTTTACACATCTTTTGAACCGAAAATTATTATGGATTTGGTCAGCTGGTCCCTTAATGCAACTGATACTTTTTTCCACCAGACAAAAGGGTGCTGAAGAGCCCTTATGCCCTAAACAGACCCACACAGCTGGGGATGTTATTGATCCCTGGGATGATGATGTGCCTGTCTATGCTGTCCATGGAGGACGTAGAATATGTGTACATTATTGGATTGATGATAACAGGGTTTCTGCTTTTTGGAATCGGAGGATATCTTAGATAACGACAAATTAGGAAGACATCAGCAGCAGTTTTGGCCAAGGTAAAGCTGCCAGCCTTATGTGACGGATTAATTCATGCCTCAAGCGCTCAAACTCATATGCTCAATGAGCTCAACCGCAAGCTGGACACGATTTCTGAGAATCGTAGGCCACTTTCAGCTCCTGGAACTCACCAGCATGAAGGATTAGATCTTGTATAAAGCTAATCCAGCACAGAGCAGGCAGAATGACCACAAATTTGGCTGTTTGGATTTGCCATTGAGTGTACCAACAGAACTGGAAGGCAGACAGAAAATGGAGTCTGGCGGCCCAAACAATTGTTGTTTATCTGAATTTGGCCTCCCCACTGGCCTTGAACAGGCCAACTTATCTCAAATTGCTTCTGGAGGATACGTACACTAGAAGCTTCTTTCTGAGATATATACTGTGTGTGTATATATATATATATATATATATATACACACACACACAAAGCCATTTTAAACCCTTCCCACACTCTTGCAATGATCTAAACAATGTTTCTAAACTCTAAACGCTCTAAAAGAGCACAGAATGTCATGATTTACAGCTCCCTGCCTCCAGCTGTTCTCTGCCACCTGGCAGCACTCTCGGCCATGCCCACTTCTCTGCTGCAGAGCGGAGATATGACATGCTGCAGGAGGAAGCTTCTCCTTTAGCTGTGGGCTGCAAACAATCCTGTGCACCTGTGCAGCACGTAGTAAATAATTTAAAATAACTTATTTTAAATCAAAATTCTGTGCTGATCACGTGGTCCATCCATCAATCAGCCAGTTGTGTACGGTATGTCCAAACCGCTATAGAGCGAGTCTGCAAAAAAGCAAACCGCTAATTAGCGAGGGACTACTGTAATTCATTCCCAGCCTGTGTCCAAGAAGCAATGACCTACGATTGTGCCTCATGACTCACAAACATCTGCCTTCTTGCAACTTCTGATCTCCGTTGAGAGCTTCTTTATGTCATATATGTGTATTTAGGTTATCTGTGTTTAAGATCAGGTTTCTTAGTTTTGCTTTCTGTGTCTTGGGATTCTTTCAGTTTAGACCTTGTCCACTCTGTTTTTGTACTTTGTTAGGTTTGTTTTTTGGTATTCTTGAGTCTTTTCAGCCTCAGTCAACCTCCTCTTGTTTCTTCAGTCTGCCGCTCTCACCTGTGTTCTCGCAGGTGCCTCCACTTCCCATTTAACCCTGATCTATGTATGCAGTCTCTTTTTCTCCAGCTCTGCGTTTGTGGACTTCATGCTACAAAGTTCGTCTGTTGCCCTCGTGTGTTTCCAGTGATCATCTGAGTTTTCTTGTTTGTTTGTTTTACAGTAATGCCACAGTTAATATTTCCAAACTCCTTGTGTTAAGGCTGAATTTAAGTTCTGGCACTGTCACTAACCTGACAAGTTAAATATTAAAAAAATGTGAATGTTTTCTTTATTCTGCATGTCTTAAAGTCAAAGACAGTTGAGCAATGATTTGTCATTCTAAAGGTTAATTGGGCTTTTTTTTTCCAAGCGAGGCCTGAATCTGAATGTTTAGGTCCATAGGTGGAAAACAAAGTGCATGGAGAAATTTCACACATGCAAGCTCCACACAGAAAGACCCCCAGGCCCAACATAGGGCTTGAACACAGGACCTTCTTGCTCTGAGGAAACAGTGCTAACCACTAACTACCCCACTGGACTCCAAAATAAAAAGTGGATTCAAGATACGTAACCAGAGGGCCCATCTGTGAATTAGATTAACAGAGACCTTAACAAACCCATACTGTGATGTGTGAAAGGTCAATCAGCATATGTATGTATGTATGTGCATTAATCTTACCTCAACTTTATAACTCAAACCCCACACTCCCTGGTTTTTGAATCGAGAAAGCTCCTCGGATGAGATGCGAAACATCTTCTTTTACAAATAAAGTCCAGTTGAATATGTCTTGAACTTTTTTTTAAAGATACATGATACAATGGATGGATGGATGGATGGATGGATGGATGGATGGATGGATGGATGGATGGATGGATGGCTGGATGGATGGAGGGATGGATGGATGGATAGATAGATAGATAGATAGATAGATAGATAGATAGATAGATAGATAGATAGATAGATAGATAGATAGATAGATGGATGGATGGATGGATGGATGGATGGATGGATGGATGGATGGATGGATGGATGGATGGATGGATGGATGGATGAATGGATTAGTCTTACTGTGTAAACATGCACAGACCTAACAACCATAATAATTTTTATGGTTCGACTAAAATGTCTATAATTTGGATAAAATGAAATGATTTGAAATTTGATTTGATTTGACATTAAATGATTTTTGTTTAAATCTTTGACCTAACAGGCTATGGGTGATTTCCATTCCTTCAAACAATGGTAGGCCCTTATGCATTGTTTATTTTTTTACTTATGAATAAGTTAGCTGTCTAGGAGTTTGTACAATGCATTATTGAATATAATATTATGGCAGCTGTGTGCACTCAGAGCCATTTCAGTCTGTGTTTGACCTTGTATCATGTATCTAAAGGAAAATCCAGCAAGTTATCTGTCTGTGATCTTCTCTGGTCTTGGTTGTGCTTCAGTGCCTTTCACTAAGGTGAAGCTTTCTCATCTCCTCATCTCATTTCAATGCATCTTCCATCCAGCTCGTGCAATGCCCCGGGCTAAACTTATTCTTTCTGATAGTCTGTAATTGCTTGGTTGATGTATATTTTTTAATATCTAGCGATATTACAAGGGGCTGGTAGTAAAACACGGATGGGTAGAGGAAGAAGCGTGAGATGGGAGATAAAAGTGAAAGCTGAGGGCTAAAAGCATGATGGAAATAAAAGAAGCCGAGCAGAGAGGTGAAGACAGTTGTACTGAGGAATAAGACAAACAGAAAGAGTTGGGGTCTTTCATTTCCTTTGATCGCACCGTCAGGTTCCCCTCATGGTGATTGATATTCTGCTTTCTGCTGTAAAATGAACTTATAGCCACAGTTTTAAAAGAAAAGAGTAATCTTTGTCTTTTTTAATACATGAAACTCAAATGTCTTTACTTGTTGAACATGTTTATATTGTTGTAAAATGTAATTTTATTGTAATGGTCTATTAAACCTAAAAAAAAAAATTGGAAATCAAAAGTATTTTAACAAACATAACTAATGAGGTCAAATTTAGTTTTGATGAGGGACTGAAAGGTTTATATTTTTATGTATTATGTTTATACTGTAGCAAATGTACATCCTGTGTGGGTTTTGTAATTTGTAAATGCAACTTTGTGGAAAGCTTGAACAATCTTCATTTAGGAAATTTGAGTATTACAACATCTTTGACTATTTAATAGTCATTTGTAAGGTTTCAACTTTTAAAATGGGTCAAAAAGTACCTATACAAAGTAAATTGGATAAACAAAGGCATCCCTATAATAACCAGAAGATGAAAATCATTTACTGTCAAAATAGGTTCTGATTGTTAGAAAAAATATACAGTATACAGTATATACGTTTTGGTTTAAAAAAAAAAAAAATCTTACCTGTTGTAGATGGATTTTTGAGCCACGTCTGTTTGGCGAAACAGGGTTGACTGAATCTAACTGATGAGCTAATAGCTAGTTGGAGCAGAGTCAAGACCAAGGTGAACCTCTGTCATCTTAAAACAACAACAACCTCACAAATGTCATGGGGGTTCAGGTCAGCCAATTTAGGAATGCACCAGTATTTATATAGACTTCTGTGGTTATTTGCAAAACCAAGACGCACCAACATCATCAGGCTGCAGCCCCGTCGGTGCAGCCTGATGCACTTCCAGCAGGAATATCATAGGATTTCTGCCAGGGATGCCATCGGATGCTAAACTGATGGCAGTGTTAAAGCTCCTAAAACAGCTTTTGCATAAACCCTGTAAATTTTTGTTGTTTTATGGTGACATACTGGGCTCGTTCAAAGAGCTACATATAACAGGTGTGGTCTTAAATGTTTATAACCTTCAAAACTTTACACTAAAACTTGTAAGAATGATCTTAAAGATGCGATTACTAATGTTTACATTACCAGGCAAAAACACTAATGTCAGATTAGAAAATACAGTATACTATACTGTACTGTTTATTTAACACTGTTGCCCTAAAAAGTAACACATTAGTGTTTGAATGTTTATGAAGCATTCAAACACTAATGTGATACATTCTTCTTCCGTACATTTTCAACATCTTTCTCGTTCCACAGTTTTCAAGTCATTTCAACAGATCATAAATCTAAATGTTCAGCTCTTTTAGAACAATCCTGCAATAACGTTTGGTACTGGTGCAACTTTAGCTTTTTGAAATATTTAGCCTTTTCTGATTTTTTATTTTTTCCTCATAGAAAATGAATTGAGCTCATTTTACATCCTTCAAACCGTTAGCTCTGTTTACAACCTTTTATGGCTCCTTTCACATTTTGTTCTGCTTCGGCTTCTTTCAGCTTCCTTCTGCACATTTAAACTTTGTTTTTCAGCTACTTTCAGCTGTTTTTCAGCTGTTTTGTGTTCTTTTCAGATTCTTTCTGCTAACTACAACATTTTAGTGCTTCTTCTAATTTCTTTCTGCTAATTTCAGCTTGTTATGCTCCTTTCAAATTATTTCTGCAAGTTTCAGCTTTTTCGACTATTTCGGCTACTAGCTTTTTAATGCTAATTTCTACTTTTTCAGCTAATTCCACATTTGTTGCACTCATTTAAACTGTTTTCAGCCTAATTCAGCAAATATGTGCTCTCTCTACTTCCTTCAGCAGTTTTTTTGTTAATTTCAACTTTTTTCTGATAATTTCCACTTTATGTGTTCATTTCTGTTTCTTTCTGTCTAATTAGACAAACATGTCTGTTTAATTCTGCTAATTTAAGCTTCAACTTGCAACTGCTTTTAACATTTTTTTATCTAATTTCAGCGGTTTTCATATAACTACAAGTTTTTCCATGTACTTCTGTTATGACTTTGATCTATATAAATAAACTGAATCGAACTAAATTGAATTTAGCTACTTTCAGCCTAATTAACTTCAATATGCTAATTTCAGCTTATGCTTATTTCAGCTTTGTTTTGCTAGTAACAACTTTTTCTGCTATTTCAGCTGCTATTTAGCTGCTTTATGCTAATTTTACCATTTTCTGGCAAATCCATTTTTTTGCTAATTTCAGCTTTTTCTGTTTCCTTCAATTAATTTAAGCTTTCTTCCTGCCTTTTCAGCTTTTTCAGCTATTTTTCTAATTTCAGACTTTTTTTAATAGCCAATTGCCTTATTTTGTGCTCACTTCTGCTTATCTAAACCTAATTCAGCAAATAAGTGTTCTTTCTAATTTATTCTGCTGAAGTAGGCTTGTCCTTCCATTTCAGCTACATGTCAACATGTTTTTAGCTAATTGCAGCTATTTTTTTCTCAACAAAATTATGCTGCAATAAGCATTCATGGTGCATTTTCACAGGAAATGCAATTCATCTAGTTACTTTTGTTTTTGTAATACAGTACTAAAAGCACCCTTATTTCCTTATCTATACTAAAAAGTAATGAATACAACACTCAAATACAGCAATAGTTACAAATTTCACAAATTAATTTCAAGGGGTTGAGGTTGGGTGACTTGTTGTAGACTGCCACTTAAATAAATTACAAATTAAATATGATTGGGCTTCTTCTTCAATGTGGGCATTTATATAATCTGTGATTAAAAGATTACTGATGAACACAATTCTCAAACAGGGTCATTGTGAATTCAGCTTGAAGAAATTATGTGAATAAAAATCAATTAGAATGGAACAACGTCGTAAAAAGACACTTTTTTGAATTAGTTCAGCTCTTTAGCTTTCCAAATGGAATAAAATGCTTCTCCTTTTAATACTCAATTGTTGATTTCCAGCAACAAGACCACTAATTACAAAAATTATGTACAATCAATTAGAAACATGCTCTCTAGATTCACTATTAATTAGATTTAACGTATTGTAGTTGTGATCTAAAATCTGAAATAAATATATGTTTTCTTGACTCCAGCAGCGTATCCAGAAACAATGTGGGATAAAACAAAATTGTTTAAAATAAAACAGTTTATTTCTCCTTTTAATCTTTCTCTTCTCTTCCGGCTGAATGTGTAAGAAACAACAAAGAACCGAAAGTGCAAATAAAGCAGAGAAACATGTAGGCGGCACTTCTTTTGAGCTCTATGCCTGATTCTAATTGAGGTATTGACAGATTTAAATGAGGCAGAAATGCACTCAAGAGTTCAAACGTCTCAAACAGATGCACACAATAAATGCATGAACCAAGCAAAATGCATACACAAAAAATAATAAAATAAAATAAAACAGCTTGCTTGGACACACACTCACTTGTAATGAAATGTAACTCGTGATGTGCATAAACACATTTTCAACCTTTATTTATACAAGTTAGTCAAATGAGCCTCAGGCACTCATTTACAAGAGAGACCTGAGTGCTATGATTTTTAAAGATGACAAGCAACATTTATTTGAAAACAGACAGAGTTCTTGACATGATGGTGTTGGTGAAAAACACTACAGTAAGTGTCTCCCATGTTCAAGTCACTCGTGCAAGTACTTCTTTACTGAAAGTCCCTTGAATGCATAAGTACATTTTGGGGATTGAAATGTGAAATGTGAGATGTTAATGAGTAGAAAGCATGTGGCTGAGTCAGCTCGTAATGTCTGAGCAGCCCGTGGCAGCAGGGGGAGGGTAGAGCAAAGGATCATGAAGAACGTAAAGCTGCATCAAAGCTAACAAAACCATAAATTACATTCAAATAAAGCAAGACAAAGCATTATTCATGGGTAAGTTGACAGAAGTGGGTTCACCTTCTGCAAGATGTGATGACATTGTGTAGAGCATCTGAGCAATCAGTAAAATGAAAATGAGAACATTTTTTTAAAATGTAAATGTACTGACTATAGTTGTTCAAAAAATGGTCTATACTGATAAAACTTTTGTCAATACACACAAAAAACAGCAATTTGCTAACAAAGTGAATTAGGCCTGGTGCTGCAGCAAAATGCATTTGATGTGTCAAGTGTACAAAGTATATATACAGTATACTGTATATATACAGTATACTGTATATATACAGTATACTGTGTA
>JARVLU010001196.1:17681813-17692653 GCA_031762415.1 Simpsonichthys santanae | reverse complement strand
TTTTATACCAAAAACATACCGTGATATATATCGTTACCGCCACCCATCACAAAACATATCGTGATATGAATTTTATGTCATATCGCACATCCCTACTAGTCTGTCTACAATCCGACACTGAAGTTTGGATCATGACCGAAAGAATGATATCCCAGATACATTTGGCCGAAATGGGCTTCCTTCATAAGATGGACGGGCTCAGCTTTAGAGATAGGAGCTCCATCATCCAGAGGGAGCTTGGAGAAGACCCGCTGCTCCTCCGCATCAAAAGGAGTCAGTTAAGGTGGTTCGGTCATCTGATAAGGTTGTCTCCTGGACGCCTCCGTTTAGAGGTTTTCCTGACATGTCCCACTTAGGACTGAACGATTTTGGGAAATATTCTAATTGTGATTTTTTTTACATCAATGTTGTGATTGCAATTTAATATGTAATTATTTTTCAATGTCTTCTTCTCATGTATTTTTCAACAAACACAAGCAATAAATCTGTTTCAGTTACCAAAAACTCCACTGTTTTCAGCTCCGTTACAAATGTTTCTGCATTTTTTGTATATCTCCGGGAGAGCAACTTGGCTAAAATGTGTGCGCGAGAGCATTCTGTACAGCTTATCCACTGTGTTTACCAAAGCCGTAAACCCAGGCCTGGTCACCAAATTAATGGGCATCATGTCTTTTGCTATGAACTTTGTTATTGCTTGAGTTGTGCGTGCCATTTAGAATCATGTTCATATGGAATAATACCTTTGAACAGTTCTGTCAGTGTTCCCTGTCGACTGGTACTTTGCTTACTTGATGTTGAAGCACAGGTCGTTGGCATTCTAGCCTTGCAACCATTGTAAATGGCTTTCTGGTGTTATTTTTAAGTGTTGATAAAGATTTGTGGTGTTACCTCGAGAGGTAGCAACAGCAGCAAGGCAAGTTCTGTACAATACATGCCGTTGCACAGCTTCTTGTTTTTTTTTTTTAGCTAAAATAATTCCAAATAATGGACGTGCTGCTGCTCTTTGGTACCAAACTTTCAGATGTCAGCTTCTGCCAAGCCTGACGCCGCTGTGCAACCAGTTAAAGTTCAGTGTTGACTTCTCCTGCTTCCTGCTCTGCTCCGCTCACTCGCACCAGATCATGTGACCAGTCACATTGCAGCCTTTGCAGTTAGATCAACAAGCTCATAAAGAAAGCTGGCTCAGTTCTGGGGACTCCTCTAGAACCTTTGGAGATGATTGTACAAATAAGGATTCTTCATAAAATGAACAACATTATAGACACCCCTCAGCATCCTCTTCATCAGACTGTCATACAACAGCTTCTTCAGATCTACTGTAGGACAGACTGCTACAAGAGATCCTTCCTGCCCACAGCCATCAGCATCCAGAACAACTCTTTAATGAAACCAGGATGATGAGTTACAAGATTTAATTTCCCTCTGGATTTAATCAAGTATTTTTTAATTGAATTAGAAAATATTTTTATCACATCACAATATTATTGCAAATGCAACTAATTGTTCAGCCCAAGTTCTTCTGCAGGAACACAGAGTTCTCCTTTCTCCAAACATAACACTTTTCATTGAAACCAAAAAGTTTTATTTTGGTCTCATCCGTCCACAAAACATTCTTCCACTAGTCTTCTGGCTTGTCCACGTGATCTTTATCAAACTGCAGATGAGCAGCCATGTTCTTGTTGGAGAGCAGTGGCTTTCTCCTTCAACCCTGCCATGACCACCATTGTTCTTCAATATTCTCCTGATGGTGGACTCATGAACATTAACATTAATGTGAGAGGTCTTCAGTTGTTAGAAGTTACCCTGGGGTTCTTTGAGACCTCATTATTCCACACCTTGTTCTTGGAGTGATCTTTGTTGGTCCACCACTCCTGGGGAGGTAACAAAGGTCTTGAATTTCCTCCATTTGTTCACAATCTGTCTGACTGTGGATCGGTGGAGTCCAAACTCTTTAGAAATGGTTTTGTAACATTTTCCAGCCTGAAGAGCATCAACATCTTTTTCTGAGCTCCTCAGAAATCTCTTTGTTCCAGCCATGATAAACTTCCACAAACATGTTGTGAAGATCAGACTTTGATAGATCCATGTTCTTTAAATCAAACAGAGTGTCCACTCACACCTGATCATCATCACATTGATTGAAAACACCTGATTCTTCACCTTGAGATTAACTGATAATCCTAGAGGTTCACATACTTTTACACTCAAATATGTAATATTGGATCATTTTCTTCAATAAATAAATGACAAGTGTTATATTTTGTCTCATTTGTTTATCTGAGTTCTCTTTATCTACTTTTAGGACTTGTATGAAAATCTGATGTTTTAGGTCAAATTTATGCAGAAATATAGAGAATTTTTAAAGGCTTCACAAACTTTCAAGCACCTCTGTATGTAAATGTGTTTATATTTGCCTGATACCAGTTCACCATTAACATGTTGTTCACTGGTTTCTTCTCATACAGTGATGATCAAAACCTTGTGGATCCAATTAAGTAGCACGTTTTTAAAAATATAGTAGTAGCTGCTATGTGCCCTGTCTGTGTTTCTCCTTTGAAAGCCCAGTCTGGTTAGAGAGGAGCTAATTAAACTAAGATAGTGCCCTGCTGAGAGCGGCTCTGTCACTGCTGTGTGGACGACCTTGGTGCCTCCATCATGTGACCCAGTGATGCAGACAGATGGATTAGATGGCAGAGTGCTTGTGTGTGTTTATGTACTGTGATCTGCCAGAATGTGAGCAGATGGATGAACCTTTGTTACAGTGAATAAATTATGATTTGTTTTCTTACCTCTCTCTTCTTCCTTGTGTAGATAATGGGAGGAGCTGACCCGACTCTGTATCGGGGGTCAGTGTGGTACACCCCTATAGTAGAGGAGTGGTACTACCAAGTGGAAGTGTTGAAACTAGAGGTTGGAGACCAGAATCTGAATCTGGACTGTACAGAGGTAAACACTAAACTGTATCCTCACTCTTCTTATGTAAACTTCACCCCAACATTCAGTAATCATCCTTAAATACTAGTAACTCATCTGCTTTTGTATAAAATACTTCAAACTGGTTGGACGACTGAAGGCCAACTCTTACATGTACACATAAATGTTCTTGAGTCTGACCTGTTGTGCTGTTTGCTGCTTGTTTTGTTAGTTCAGTGACTGCGTGAGCTAAGAGAACACTACAGGTCTTTACTTTCTCTTTCTTCCAGTATAACACAGATAAAGCTATAGTTGACAGTGGGACGACGCTGCTGAGGCTTCCTGCCAACGTGTTCAGTGCGGTGGTAGAAGCCGTCACACGCAGCTCTCTGGTACGCAGAACTTCTTCTCACTACAGACAATGAAACGTGCTGTCAGAGCAAAGAGAGGAGAATGGTGCACACTCACTGCTCAAGGGCCAAGTAGCTTTAGTTGGAAGGGATTCTTGTGTTACTTTATTTTTCCAGCCACAAAAACTTCTTTTAATCTCTTGGAAGTGCATTCAAGGTTGATTTGAGGATTTTTACAGTTACTGTACACGCATCCTTGCAGAAAAAATAAACCCGAGCAGGTAAATGAAAGTGACCTTCTGTTTCATCTTTTTATCGCTCCCTGCCTGTCATCCTTTGTTCTGCTCTTTTTCTTTTTGATTTAGATCCAAGAGTTTTCTTCAGGCTTCTGGGATGGCACCAAGCTTGCGTGCTGGATGACTAGAGAAAACCCCTGGAAGTTTTTCCCAAAGTTGTCCATCTACCTAAGAGCCACCAACACCAGCCAGTCCTTCCGCGTAACCATCCTGCCTCAGGTAGCTGGACTCAAAATAAACCTGACTTTCTCCAGAGCAACAACTTTAACCTCAGTTTTTTGTTTTTCAGCTGTACATTCAGCCGGTTGCAGACGTGGACGGCACGCTGAACTGCTTCCGCTTCGGGATATCGTCTTCAGCTAACGGTCTGGTGATTGGTGCCACAGTTATGGAGGGCTTTTATGTTGTGTTCGACCGCGCTCAGAAGAGACTTGGTTTTGCTCTCAGCAGTTGTGCTGGTGAGGGTTCACACAAATGCACAGATACACATGCACATAAAAATATTGTTGCTCACCTTTTGGAAGTGATGGCCTAATGAAGCTTTTCTAAAGCACCAAAACCTCGGTGTTTCCCCTACCATTATCCAAAGAGAAAAAATGTTTGTAGGCCCAATCATCCAGGTAGATGACAACAAAAAAGGTTAAATCATTTCATCTGGACCAGTTTCTTTAAGAGAGAAACGTTTCGTCTTCTATCCGGAAGACTTCATCAGTCTGCGGCCTGCCAACCAGATCTGTCTCATAGGAGGGTGTCTTGCCCTGTCCACAGAATCGAGTGCCTTGCCTTCCACACACACACCCCCAGTCGACAGTTGACTGCACTGATGTAGCACTAAGCTAGTGGCACGCAATACAGATGCGCTAGCTAAAAAGCTACAGAGGTAGCGCTCCATCTCCCTCACGCTGAGCCGTTTCCTTCAACCCCTCTCAGTTGACAACTTTTGGCACAAACGGTGCTCATCACAGACGTGTCCCGGTCTCCATACGCCTTAACACATGAAAGCCTGGCGTGCTTTTCAGCCACAAGAAAAGACGTTTTCTTACGTCACATCAGCTCAAAGTTGTGTTTGAGTGGTTAAGTGTAAACAATCAAAGATCATTTTTGTTCTGCATGGAGCAAACTTTATGAAGCAACTCAGATTCATGTTCATGCTGCTGTTCAACATAATGTTTTTATGCATTAGTGCTTAGTGTATTTTTAGTTAATGTTTTTCTTAGTTCATATCTTAGATGTTATTACTGTTTTTCTTTTACATTTTATTGTTGCATGTAACTGGGACACTGTGTACATAATTTCGTTCCACCACATGTACCACATGTGCTGCAAAAGACATATAAAGAAACTCTGACTCTGATTTGGCCCACAAGAAAACAATTGTTTTAGGTAAGAACAATTGGCAGCCATTTTTAGTTGTGTTTGTTATCACAAGAGTGGAACTCATGATTATTCATTGGTTGCCAAAAAGTGTACTGTATAGGTGAATAAAAACAGCTTTACATTAGCCTTTCATTTGAGCTGAGTAAATCTTCCTCTGAGGTTTTATGAGTTGGTGATTCTTTTGTGTAATCTCGTGTCTGAGAGAGTCGAGCCCAACGCGTCCACCTGCCACTAGAGTCCATCTTGTTTGTCTTTACAGTGAGTGACGGGGTGGCGCTGTCAGAGATCGCGGGACCCTTCACAGCGGTAGACGTGGCGGCCGACTGCTCCAGCAGGTTGTTGAAGGAGCCTCTTCTCTGGGTGATCTCCTACGTCCTGATGGCGATCTGTGCCGTGGTCCTCTTCATCCTGCTGCTCGCGCTGCTGCTGCCCTACAGGTGCAGAGACCGCTCTGGGGAGATCACAGACGAGTCCTCGCTGGTGCGGCATCGCATCAAGTGACTGAGAGGGAGCGGACGAGCGAACACAGTGAGCGGACACAGCCCGTCCACAGCTGTGGGGGTCAGTCTGCACTGACGTTTAATGCTGAGCCTCAGCCCAAGTTAAGACTGCTCTCAGCAGCGTGACCCTGGATGAAGATGGACAGATCATCTCCCTCTGAAGGGAAGTTCCACCAAAACACTTCAGAAAACAGCTGTTAACACTGAAACATGTTCCAGTTTCGTGCTCAGTGGTTTATTTCTTATTCCTAATGTATTGAAACCATTTCTGAAGACACTTTCATACAGAGAATGTGCACTAACGACAATGCACTTAATAAGTCTTTTGGTTATGGCATCAAGTTTTTTATTTGA
This sequence comes from Simpsonichthys santanae, assembly GCA_031762415.1. NCBI lineage: Eukaryota > Metazoa > Chordata > Actinopteri > Cyprinodontiformes > Rivulidae > Simpsonichthys > Simpsonichthys santanae. The sequence continues at coordinate 17,686,863 of JARVLU010001196.1, read as the reverse complement.
TTTCCAAAAGGCAAGACGCATACACTACGGGTTTTGTTCTTTGTGAGCCTCGTCAGGCTCCGTTTACTCCCTTGAAGGCTGTGACAAGATATGTTCAAGAAAAGTACAAATTGGCTAACATAAATCCAACTTAACTGGTAAAATAAACCCAGAATAGCAACACGACGTATCGCTGAGTATTACTAGACAATCATAAACGAGTAAATGGGAAGTACTTTTACACTGCGATCAACATTTGAAGAGGCACATTTGCTGCTAATGTGTGAAAATATTCTAAAAGCAAACTTTTTCTTTTAGCTTTTTCTATTCTATGCCAGCCTGTGGTCAGACTGCTGGACCTTCTGGTGTTCCACTTTTCAGTGCAGCAAAGTTTCCTTGTCACTTTATCGAAGTTCAAATTATCCCTGGGAATAATCTGTAGAGTGGCGATTGTTGACTTTGGCTGAAGTGCCTTTTTGTCGCCGCTGATGAATGGTATCAGCAGGCGGAGGCTCCTGAAATGCACTTTGTTTCTAATGTTGATCAAAGGTGTGACGCAAAGCAGCAGAGCAGTATTCCCTCAGTCTGCTCTGCAGGTTAAAATAAATCTGTTTACATGCAGACTTACATGGCTTTGAATGTTGTTTCAGATCATTTGCCTTTTAGCCAAACGTTCAAAGTTATTTAGAAATGCACGATTTTTAAGGATTCCTAGTGTCCCAAGACTAAAGTGACTGACCTCATGGCTAAATAGTCCTCAGTCTTTTAACACAAAAAACACCTTCTGTGCTAAAGTTGCCGTGGCGTTGGCAAAAGGTCAGACTGGAAAATGTGATGAAGTTTAAGAGAAACGAGCAACGCTCAGTCACAACTGTTGTCTACAACCTGAACATGTTAAACTGTTTATTTAAAGGTACACTTGAATGTCTGTTTATTCACTTATTTATAGTTTTTGTTTCGGTGTTAATAACTGTAATTGTTCTGTAAATAAAACTTGTGACAAATCAACATAAAATGGTAAGTTAATAAATATTTTGAAAATCTGTGAAACAAACTTCATGTGATCTGTAACACTTTGTCTTAATGAGTCAGCCATACTATTGTATTATTAATAATGAATAGATTATTGTTGTGCTGCCCAAAGAGCTCCTTCTTGTGGATGCAAACATCTGAGGGGCGCTGAGATGTTGGCATCAATTATTTATTTATTTGTTTAACCTTGTTATATGTGGGATCAGATCTTAAGTCTATTGAATTTATGGTACCGCTTTACAGTAAGGCTCCCCATATAGATGGCTAATACAGTACAGTTATTAATTTATAGGCATGTTATTATAACCACTTATTAAGTTACTCCCTTGTAAGCACAACAAGCATTTGTAAACCTATTTCTTTAGCATATACTGTAATATTGTACTTTACCACTGCTTTATAAGTATTTACAACTAATAAATCCTAAAAAATTTAGATTTACATGTGCAGGAAGTTCCAGGCTGGCGGGGCTGCAGCTCCCCTTGTGGTGGCTGCTGGTTATTACACCTTAACCTGAAGTGACCAGATTTCTGACATTAAATCTAAGGACATTTCCAGCTCAGAGATAAAAAAAAAAGAATGAAAAGTTATCCAAGAGGAAATTAAAAAAACTGAGACCATTATGGTTTCATTTATTTTTACATATTTATTCATGTTTAAACGATACAAGTCAAATGTAGCAGCAGGAATGTGCCCTGAGATGACTTCTGTTGTGACTTGGCACTATATACGGCATGTGTTTCTCCACACTATTGTTAATATTGCCTAAGAGTAATAAAATGAATAAAGTAATAGCAGTAGTAATGGAGTTCTGAAAACATCATAAAATGTTCAGCTCATTCAGGAAAAGGGTGCAATGACCTTAGGTATTGGTGCAATTTTAGATTTTTGAACTTTTTAGCCTTTTCTGCCATTTTTTTCTCTCATGTTAAATGAATTGAGTTCATTTTACATCCTTCAAATCTTTAGATCTGTTTACAACCTTTTACTGCCCCTTTCATGTTTTGTTCTGGTTCAGCTTCTTTCAGCTTCCTTGTGCAAATTTTTAAAAATTCAGCTAATTTCAGCTGTTTTTTTCCAGCTGTTTTGTGCTCCTTTCAGAATCTTTCTGCTAACTACAATATATTTGTTTCTTCTAACCTATTTCTGCTAATTTTAGCTTGTTTTGCTCCTTTCAGCTTATTATGCAATTTTCAGCTATTTCAGCTACTATTTAGCTGTTTTATGCTCATTTTAGCCTTTTCAGCTAATTCCACATCATTTGCACTCATTTTAATTTTTTTCAGCCTAGTTCAGCAAAAATGTGCTCTCTCCACTTCCTTCTGGTAATTTCAGCTTCTTTCTGCTTTTGTTAGATATGTTTCAGCTTTTTTTTTTTTTTTTTTTTTTTTTTGCTAATTTCAGCTTCTTTTTTCAGATAATTTACACTTTTTTGTGCTCATTTCTGTTTCTTTCAGCCTAATTGGGCAAACGTGTTATTTTTGCCTACTTCTGCTAATTTATTTAAGCTTGTTTTTTCTTTTCAGCTACAATTTAGCATTTTTAGCTACTTTCAGCTGTTTTCAGAAAAAATAAAGTTTTTCATGGTAATTTCTGCTACTTTTAGCAGATTTAACTTATTTCTGCTAATTCCAGCTTGTTATGCTTCTTTCAGCATATTTCTGCTAGTTTTATGCTATTTTTTCTTCCAGCTAATTCCACATTTTTTTAGATCATTCAACTCTTTCCACTTCCTTCTGGTAGTTTAGGCTTCTTTCTGCCTTTTCGGCTACTTCTCAGCTATATTTTGGCTAATTTCAACTTATTTCTGCTTATTTAAACCTAATTCATCAAATATTTGTTCTTTCTGCTTTCTTCTGCTAACTTAGGCTTGTTCTTCAATTTCAGCTAAACTTCAGCATGTTTTTTTTTTATTTCAGCTGTTTTTCAGCAGGTTATTCTGCAATAAACTTTCACACTACATTTTTGCAGGAAATGCAACGAGTCCAGTTGTCCTTTACCTTCATCTGATGATGGATCCAGTTCAGATGGAGTGTGATGCCTCCATAAACACCTGGTTTAGACTGTTCCTGTGCTGCCACCATATTCTGTCACCTATGAGCCACCACAGTCCATGTTTCAGGGACACCAGAGGACCAACAGCTGTCAGACTGAGACAGAGTTTAGGATAAATAAAACAAACACAGCTTTATGCTGATGATGGAAGACTTTTCTGTGACACTGAGGTGCATCTTTTTGACATTTCCTGCATCAGTGAAAAGCACTGAATGATTTCAGAGCTGTGACATCACAGTCAGCTGCCTCCTCTGTCCTCCAGCTAAACATTCATTGTTGACTCAACTGCACTGGTTTGTTACAGGACAGAGGATGTTGCTACATCTGGAGCAGAGTGTGGTTCTTTTCTGGCATGTGCCTAATGGCACGTAAGATCAACAAAACATGAAATACTTGAAATTCTGTCCTGAACAGAAACTGATCTGTTTGTGGTTGGAAAGTGAGACTAAGTACATTCTCCTTCTTCTTCTTCAGATGAGCTTGTATAAGACATCAGATAAACTGACTGAGCAGTGCTTCAGGCAACAACTTCAGCTGTAGTTTTTGATATGTGTGTTTTAAAACACTTTTAAATGTGTTTGTTCTGCCACTACTTGTGCACCGAAGAGCATTTCTCTTACCTTGCACACACTGCCTACAGGTCCTGTGCTTACCTGAGTCTCCATCCGATCCAGAGAGCCAGTGTCTGTCAGAGAGACTCCAGCTGAATGATAGCACTCTGTCTGTTTACACTGACAGAGCTCTAAAACACAAACAAGATTAGGCCAAAAGTGACCCTTGGACCTTTTCTATCTGGCTTTTAAACCAACACAAACTCTAATCTGACAAAAACTTGTGTTTTATTGATCAAATTTGAGCCATTTTCTCCTGACACTTTTCCTACTACAAATGTCTTGTCCATGTGTTAAACAGTTATGAACGTGTCTTTGCTGAGCAGAAAAGGTCATTGGTTGTAAGGAGCCGAACTAGGCAAAAAAAAATTTTTAAACGTTGGAAAATACTTTAAATGTAATAAATTTACTATCCTTAATATCAGATTACAGGCAATAAAAACACAAATTCTGCTGTGTTTTGACATAGCACACTAAATAGGTTATAAAAGTGTGTATATACTGTATACAGTATATATAAAAAAAGCTCTGAAAGTGTGTCAACACACCGGCTTGGCCTTTTGCTGTATTTTTGCTTGTTTGTTTGTTTGTTTCTTTAAATGTCCAAAGCATCAAACATGAGCCGTTGTTTGTGTTCATGCATCAGTTCAGTGAGGCCTCCTTCAGTTTATTTAAGTAAAAATGACTTTATGTGTAAAAAAAAAAAAAAATACATAAATAAAATAAAAATAAAAAAAACTTTAAAGTACAGCACTGTACACAGAAACAGACAACAAATGTGTAGCTTTTGCTGCCATCTAGTGGTGATATTAGGAATGAAGGTCACTTCTTTTACAACAGTCAGCAAATTAAACCACCTTAATTTTTTATACTTTGTTTTCAAGCAGCAAACATTTTCTTTTAATCTTCAAAGTGTTCTTAATCAGGTTTTATGAAGATATTTTAGTGGTTATTTTGTTTTTTTTGTGGTGTGGTGGGGGGATTATAAGAAAAAGATAACACTGACTTGGTTTACTCCACAAACCATTAAGTCCTACCTGCAATTGTAGTGGGACCAAAATGTGTAGTCCAGCGCGCCTCAGAACCAGAGATGTACAGACCAACATCACCACTGCAGACTGAATCAAACAACTTTCTTGCTCTCATCAGAATTTTCACAAACTCTGGTATTTCTTCTTCATTACTGCAGTTGTACTTTACCAGTTCTACCAAATGTTCTGTCCACACACAGTGGTTGTGTGTCAGATACAGTTTATCTCTTGATCACTTCTCACACACACTCTCATCTAGGAGGTGCTCTGGGTCAAACCAAGCATACACAGCCCAGTCTGCAGGACGAGATCTCCTGTGGAGGGGTGGGGGGGGGGGGGGGT
>JARVLU010001196.1:17652135-17663072 GCA_031762415.1 Simpsonichthys santanae | reverse complement strand
TCATCATGAGTCTAACCAGCTGTTTTCTTCATGAGTCCAACCAGCTGTTTTAATCATGAGTCTAACCAGCTGTTTTCTTCATGAGTCCAACCAGCTGTTTTCACCATGAGTCTAACCAGCTGTTTTCATCGCAAGTCTTACCAGCTGTTTTCATCATGAGTCTAACCAGCTGTTTTCTTCATGAGTCCAACCAGCTGTTTTCATCATGAGTCTAACCAGCTGTTTTCATCATGAGTCTAACCAGCTGTTTTCTTCATGAGTCCAACCAGCTGTTTTAATCATGAGTCTAACCAGCTGTTTTCAGCATGAATCTAACCAGCTGTTTTCATCATGTGTCCCTCATAATCTGGTTTCCTCGGTTCACTTGCTGGACGTTTGTGTGACAGGTCATGTTTGTGTGACAGGTCATGATCAGCTGACATTTCTTGCTGCCTACAGAGATTGACAGAGACATTAATCCATCTTGACAAATTATTTTCTGTTTTAATCTAAATAGTCACAACTTCCCTCCATGGCTGTTGTTAGATGTCTCAGAACCATCTGAAGTTTAATTAACCTGCATTCTCAGTGATGGATGTTATTTATTGATCAAAAGCTGGTGTGGCTGCCAAGGTGGGTCGGATTTCAGCAAAACAAAGACCACAAACAATAAGCTGTAAACCCTGGCTGCTCATAAATACCCAGAATGCAGTGCAACAGAAATGTTGCAAATTTGAGTCAAGTTAGAGAGGACAAACAAACAAACAAAGTAATTTTGGACTATCCTTTCCCAAAACCCATTCACACATTTAATGAAGCTTTAAAAGGATTAATAAAAACAGCATTCTGCTGTAAGGTGGTTGATAAATGATGAGGCCCCTGCATGGTGGGGCCCCAGGCAGCATCTTTAACTGCAGGGATTGAACTTTCGGAGGTTTGGACCTTTAAACAGGTCGTAGTACAGTTTTATTTTGCCATTTTTGTTACTGATCCTCACTATCGTCCCTCTGATGATGCATTTTGTATAAAAATCATACAAACTATTATATTTTGTTCTGAACGTTCCTTGTCTGACAGAACTTGACAGTGTGTGGTGGTGCAGCAGTTCTGTAAGCTTCAGTTGTTTTGTTCGTCTCTCCTCACTCAGAGACTGAAATCCTGAACCGAGAGGCCAGCGAGAGGTTTGCAGCCGGCTACATCCAGTGCATGCACGAGGTCCACATGTTCGTGTCCAGCTGTCCGGGCATCGATGCGGCGGTGGCGGCCGAGCTCCTCAACCACCTGCTGGAGAGCATGCCCCTGAACGAGGACCACCTCCAGGACGTGCTGATGGAGCTCATCACGGACTCTTCAGTAAGCAGCAGCATCGCTCCGGCCTCTCAGGGAGGGGGGAGCCCGACCGGAGGGGAGACCTCCGCCCTGTCCCCGGCCCTCTCCACCATGTCCAGCGAGGACTTGTGCTCGGACCTGGAGGAAACCGACAGCGAGCACAACCAGAGCTCCACGGAGGGAGCAGAGAACCGGGAGGCTCTGAGCGCGCCCACCCTCACCTTCCCTCGGTTCATGTGGAGACCTTGGTAGGTCTGAGATGCAGCCAGGAGGCACTGGAACTGGACCTGTGCGTTTTCTTTTCTTTCATCTGACAGCTCGACGAGCCTCTTTCAGGAGGAGAACCTCCCACCATGCAGCACGTTTGAACTTTTTGTCCGACCCAGTTAGGAACTCTGGTAACTTACACTGATCATCTTCAGAGTCTCCAGACTTCATTCTCATTCCAGTTTTGTCTTTTCTGCTTTGACAAAAGTGTTGGTGCATGTTTTGGGAATGTGATTTTCTCATCAGGAACCACCATGAACAAGTGTTCATTTTTCATTTTAAAATGTAAAAAATTCACCTGAAATACGAGAAAAAAACATTTTTATGTTTAAAACCAGATGAGAAGGAATCCAAAAGTAGATTCATTGTCATTTAGTATTTATGATAATGAAGCAGTAACTTTTTTTTCTTCCTAAATAAGGACCCATAAAATCCCATTTTGACACTGTGAAGTGTTGGCATAGAGATAAAGGGCTATTTCACAGAATGGGGGGGGGGGGGGGGTGTTGGAGCACTTCTCTGATTAAAAATTTAAAATGTTTTTAACTTTTAAACCTGCTCTAAATAATTCAGTACTGATTGCAAATATGCTAAAACAGAGTTTGTGATTGAAAAATCCATGTTTTATAAGTTAAAGTTAAAATGAGTAAGATAATATCAATGCTCTTTTTGGCACCACCATGGATCAGGTGCAATAAATAAAATAAAAATGAAAAAAAAAAAAAAATGCAATAAAGGTTTTACAATTCACAGTTTTTTACTTTAAAGTTTCTGTTTCTAGTAAAGGACAATGTGGTCAAGGTTTAAACATCTTAATTTTTTACATATTTCACCAGATTTGCCTTTAAGAACATTGACTGTAATGAATAAAATACAAAGACACAAACTGTCATTTTATCATTTTATATTTAGTGTATTATTCAGTCCAGGTCTGAAAAGTAAAACTGTTTCAGAATTTGTACTAAAGTTGATCAGGTGTGTTGCAAATTCCAAACATTCTGTTAAATAGCTTTTTTTTTTTTTTTAATTTTTTAATGGATCTTTGTCTCACTCTTGGCTTGATAATGACTTTCTGTGCCAAAACATGAGAAAATGGGTCAACGTTAGCTTGTGTTTTCCATTTATTTCAATGTTTTAACACGCTAATAATGAAAAAAATCAAACCAATTTAAAATATATTCTCATTTGTGTGACAAAACATAAAAAAATAGTTTTTAAAAATACAATACAATACAACTTTATTTCTAAAGCACTTTTAAAAACAACATTGTTGGCCCAAGTGCTGTACACTGATAAAAACACATAAAAGCAAACATAGAAACAATACAATCCATTAAAACAGTAAAATAATTGTTAAAATCATAAAAACAAGGAGATAAATGTGTTTTAAGAGATTTAAAGACAGGAAGTGAGTCTGGCGTGCAAATGCAGCTCGTTCCACAGTTCAGGGACAGCGATTGAACCCACTCGGCCATCTCAGCCTCCTCTTTGATTTTGGAATGGCCAACAGGAATTTATCTGAGAGAGTGTGAGGGAACAGCTGAAGCAGGTCAGATACTGTAGAGCGAGGCCACAAAGATATTTAAAAACTAAATAACCTTAAACCTTACCTCTCGTTTTCTGGTGCCAGTTAAAGGTGAGCAGCATCATTCTGAACCAGCTGAAGTCGAGTCAGTAATGACTGGCTCAGCCTGACGTAAAGTGAATTACAGTAGTCTAAATGAGTTATAATAAAAGTATGGATTGAAATCTCAGAATGATGCTGTCAAATAAATGGTTTGACCTTGGCCAGTTGTCGCAAGTGATAAAAACTGGACTTGATCACTGATAAAATCTGTGCATCTAGTTTAAAATCATTGTCCAACCTCATGCCCATATTAGTTGCTGTCTGAGTCGGATGTTGTGTTAATGAACCCAGATCAGTATGGACTTTGGAACCATCACTGGCTTAAACAACAAGACCTTGGGTGTTTTGCTCATAAACATGTAAAATATTATGTAACATCCATGCTCTGACTTCTGCAATACATTCCAGGAGTTGGTTCACAAAGTATTGCTTTTCTTGTCTTAATGTAACATAAATGTGGCTGTCATCAGCATAGAAATGGAACATGACACCATGTTTTCAGAGAATAGATCCTAGAGGGAGTAAATGAAAGAAAAAAAGAAGTGGGCCAAGTATAGAGCCCTGAGGTACTCCACATGTGAGTGGGGCTACAGAGGACTCATCCGCATGCACACAAAAGCTTCTCTCTGTTAAATAGAATCTAAATCATTGCAGCGCAGAACCCTGAATGCTCCTTCCTGATGACAAAATCCAACTGTTAAAACGTACTTAGACCAAAACAATTGAAAAAAAGGCGCCAGATTCGCCTCAGATGATCAGGACTGTCTAACGTTAGAGGCAGTGAAGTTTGCAGCCTTTCTTGTGTGTTCTGGGACGTAAACAAGAAGCAGATGGACCAACGTCTGAACTGAACACACTCCCTGAGTGCCTGAATATCACAAGACAAGTTGTTCTCCTTCCCTTTAACCCCCCCGACAACACACACACAGACACACACACAGCTTGGGATGTCCTGAAAGGACCCCCTCCTCCTCCTCAGTGCTGACAGGCTGGCTTTGAGTCCTCTCTGGAGACTTCTTTTCACACCTGGGGGATAAAAGAAGCTTCCTTCTCACTTCCAGCCTGACAAAAGGACAGAACAGAACCAGGAACTGTACGAACAGAATCTGGAAAACAACAACAACAAAAAAAGGGCAACTCTTTTTAGCACAAGTTCAGTGAGGCCTCTGAATAATACAAATGTTTTCATGGTATTTTCTGAATTTCTGTAGTTTTACTGAACATGTAGCCTTCTTAAAACTACTTTTTGTCATATCAGTGTCTAGAAATGAAGGTAAAACATCTGCATTTGTTGAATAAATTAATAATAAAAAGCTGCTGGCTGCTGTGATTTATGTTGCAGACTGAAGAGGCTGAACCATTGAAAAATGTGTTTACATGTTATTATTCATTACAATTTGTATTTCAGCTTCTTGGGTACTGTGTGTAGGTGTGTTGGCAAAATATTTTATAAACCACTGGATAGGTTTTAATGAAACTGTACGTAATCATTGGATGTAAATCCAATCGTTATTAGCCAACATAAAAATAGTAGCTCTGACTCTGTCACACTTGTTGATAAGCTCCAATCGGACGTGTTAAACTGTTGGAAAAAATATTTTAAATAAGTACATGTATTTGGCAGTCCAGGATTGAAGCTTGACTAAAAAATGTCTGGTTCTGCTGGAGGTTTCTTCCTCATGGTGGAGTTTTTCCTTTCCACTGTTGCCTCTGTGCTCACTTAGGGTGGGAGACTGAGAAGAAATGAAAACTCACAGCAACCTGTTGGCTTCTAGATAAATAACATTATTAACTGACTTTATATGCATATTAATGTTTCTGTGCAGTGCCCTGAGATGACTTCTGTTGTGATTTGGTGCTATACATATATATACAGTATATAAACTGAATTGAACTGAATTAAACTATTTGTAACTTACAGCCAAATGAAGGACCTCCTCAAAGCCAACACTAAATAGTGTCACTGTTAGAGCATGAGCAGCACCTCTCTGACAGTCAGAACAAAGCTACAATTATTCATAAGTTCCTTGCTCCCTCCATCTGCAGCCATCGTCCCCATATCCCAGCTGGGAGACACCTTTTCTCCTCCAGCTCAGTTCGGCTCATCTGCTGAGAGGTAAGTTTTGTTACAACTGTTGCAAAGTCAGGAAAGTAACAGATAAAAATAATGGGACTTGGTAAACTTACAAAGAAAAACTCATTATAAAACAACATTAAAAATGTATTTAGTTCTTGATCTAGTTATTCTCAATTTTCTCCAGTTGCCTGTGCACACAGCTCATATTGAAGAGTTCTGCAGGACACATTTCACTGTGTGTTGTATCACTGGACAAATAAAGTGTCTTGAATGTTGGAGAGACTCATCCTCAACAAATACTGATGCTGACACATCTTGCAGCATTGCACGAGCTTGCGCATTACGTCATTTATGACTATAACGTCATTATTTTTCAGCATAGGGTGTTGGTTTAAAACCCTGGCACAAAGGTGGCGGATGACATGCATTTGTAATTGAAGGAATGCAAGGTTTTAATATATGATCTGACATCCATTTGATTTTTTTTATACTCCTGGTTTTGAGTTTTAGAACCTTCAGATGATCAGTATCATTGTTTGTGTCCACTTGTTGAACCAAAGGGAAACATCTCAGTATCACAATGCTCAAAGGGCCCCCCACCCCACCCCCATCGTCGCACCTCTGTTACGAGGATTGTTAACAGATTCCTGTTAGATCCTGTCTGGGCCGGTGGTTTGGCCCCTCTTCCTTATTTAATCGCTACATTTACACTAGTTTAAAATAATCTGGGCACATTTTAGAGCATGTTCGTTATTCTCAGGTGAGAACCACAGGTCAGCCATTTTTGTTTGTTATCATGAGGAGCTTGGAAGGGGAGAAGATCAGACTCTGGTTAAGTTGGAGGACGAGGACCTGGGTGTGAGGGTGTGAGGAAAGCCTTTAAAACGAGACATCTGATTGGGATCAAAGTGACAGAAGAGCTTCAAAGTGTTTGACTGACAGTAAAAACATTAGTCTTTTTTCAAAGACATCAAGTGCATACTCTGACCTCATTAACCCACAGGCACGGATGGAGTTCATGGGGAAAGCTTTTGTAAAACCTGCAGGATTGGAACCACTTAGACCTAAAATAATCACTTTAATGACTGAATGCATCCTGTCAAGGAGTTAAGTCAAATAAGAGAAGAAGAAGAACTCGTGCCTTTGCTGATTTCTGATTTGCACCTCATCTGCTCTGTTTCTGTCCAAACCTGCGCCCCAAGTCTCAGAGAAAGATGAACCATCCACCCTCTTTTGGTTAACAGGAAACGCTGAGCTCCTTCTGAGTAAAAGCAGCTATTGGGCATGAAGATGTTGACAGCTTGATCACAGAATTATAGCTGACTTTAAACAGCCAATTAAAGAGATATTTAGCGGTGGGATCTTGTGACCAACCAACATCTTATCTGTTGTAAGTCGATCTTGGAATGACCTCAGTTTAAAGGTAGAATATTTGAATTCAGACTGGACTGAGACATAATGAAACAGTGAGTGCATCTTTCATAAATAAGCTTCAACCTTTAAAATCTCATAGCCACTCATGTAAAAACTATTTCCCTTTATTATATAAAAGAGACCTTTAGTTTAGTCTGCAGTGCAGTCTGGGATCATGTCAGGAGTATCTCATTATTTCTGTGACCAACATCACTGTTGTCATGGGTTTGTTTATATTGTTTTGATTAACAAAGCTCTCAACAATCTAGCTCCATCTTATATTTTTGTTCCATATTTTCCTAACAGAGCACTTTGCTCTCAGACTGCAGGTTTACTCGTGATTCCTAGAGTTTCTAAAAGCAGAATAGGAGGAAGTTATTTCAGTTATCAGGCTCCTCTCTTGTGGAACCAACTTCCAGTTTCTGTCTGTGAGGCTCCAGTTTGAAGACTGGGATCAAGACTTTCCTTTATAATAAATCCTATAGTTAGGGTTGGCTTGGGTTCCTGAACTACTGTATCTCTTATTATAGACTTAGACTGATAGAGGACTAATTGACCACATTTCATCAAATGAATAGTTACAATTTACAAATGAATAGTTTATATTTGTAACTATTTCTATCTTAACATGTATTTTTTTTTTTGTCTTTCCTCCTATAGAAAGACCTGCCATTTGATGTTTGTTTCTCCTTCCTGTTCGTCTCAAACCCAGCAGGTCAGAGCAGATGGCTGCTCATCCTGAGCCTGTTTCTGCTGGAGGTTTCTTCCTGTTGGGATGAGTTTTTCATTTCCACTGTTCTCTTTGCTCAGGATGGGAGACTGTGACAAAACGAAGATCCAACGCAATCTGCTGCTGGCGTCCTTAGATAATTAAATAAAACAGAAGTGCGTCGCTCAAGGTAGCTGCATGTTGCATGCTAAATGCAACAACATTTAATTTCCCCTCTGGGATTTATAAAGTATTTTTGCATTTAAATTAATTGAATAACTTCTACAAATTGACTTTTAATGTATGTGAATGGTTCAGTGCCCTGAGATGACTTCTGCTGTGACGTGGTGCTACGTAAACTGGACTGAAAATAAATTGAATTAGCACCGAAAGACTGGTTCAAGTGAAGCCAAGGGTTTCTTCCTTATAAAGAGTTATAATAACATAATAATAATCATAATTAAAAAAAAATCAGTTTTGCCACATACTATCTGAAAGTAGGTTCAGAGACAGACAGACATAACTGACTAATTTTAATCAGCTGTTGGCCATTTTAAAAATACAGCAATTTTCAGACTTGATAAGTTACCAAGAAGGAAAATAAAGATGCATCAGCTGCTACAACCAGCAGCCCACTGTTGACACACTCTTACAGGAAGTTGTTCTTTAAGGAGGTGGACTGAACCAGCTAGAAGTGCTACTGCCACATAAATGAAGCTCAGAGTCGGCACAGGGAAATATTTTGTTCTGAAACAAGTGGAGTCAGGTTCATTTCACATGAAGAACTTGAAGGATCTTAAGGTCTGCTAGGTTTGGGTCAATTATTCAGTATGATCCCAAAAACACTACTTATTTGTAGGGATTCATCTCTTTCCCCAGGTTCCTATGGGCGACACCAATGAGAAGCAGCTGTGGGTGATCTCCCTAATGAGCCCCAGGGGTATAAAGGACTCAGTGGTGAACAAAGTACTCAATTCTGGTACTTAAGTAAAAGTACTGTATTGATACATATGGTGAAATTTTACCCAACTACAAGTAAAAGTTGCTCAGTCAAAAGTTTACTCAAGTTAAAGTACTGAATTACTTACTCTTGAAAATACTCAAGTATTCAAAAGAGCATGCATTTAAACAAAAACTTACGTATTTAAAAGTACAAATTACATTTTCTAATATCAGCACATTGCTGTATTGTTCTGAGTGATCTAACAGAACTTGTAACTCTCTGAAACCACCTGATGATGTACTGACATGTCCAACACCACGTGCCTCAATAAAACATGTAAACTGCAAATAATATCTTCCTGCATTTCACGTTTGTAGAAAGTCATGGAAATCCTAACAGAGTATGCACGTTTAGTCTTTTCCTCAGTTTTAATATACTGTACTGCGGTGGTGTAGTCTACATTTTTTGTAGTGGACATACCACGGTCAAGTTAGTTTTACGTTGGATGTTGGACACTACTGAAGCCATGGAGCGCAAATGTCCAACATCCAACCTAAAACTAACTTGACCACAGTCAGCCCATATACTGTGCTTAGAAACCAAAGTACACTGGTTAGTACAATGTAATTGTCAATTTATTTAGTTTTAAGCATATTGAACATTTCCAATTTTTTCTGATGCTTATTGTACAACAGTTGGCTTTGTATTAAAAAAATATGTTATAGAATTTATAAAACAGTATCAAAGCAAAACATGTTCAAGTATTAAGTAGTAAGTACAGAAGAATTAATTATACAATCATTTTCTGGATAAGCAAAAGTAATAAACCAGCTTCTGCACACAGATAGTTATGGAAGCGTTTAGCTGCCGTTCAACGTATCAGTGACACGTGTCTAATGATATTTCATGTATCATTGGGCACTTTTAAGTAAGTACTGTACTGTACCTGTATACTGAAATTCTCAAGCTTCTCTAGTGGGTACACTCCGTATACCAGAGTATCATGTAGACTACACCAGTGATATACTGCATTGTGGATGTGTGTAAAAGTGCATATGTTGAGGAAACAGTAACACTGATAACTGAAAGTTCTGCCATACCTAACACAGAAGCTGACAAAACAATGAATTTAACATAGTAACTGAATCAACAACTGGCCGACTGCATTTAGGGAAAGAAAAACAGCAACAGTGGATTATAAAGCTGAGCCAACAGGAACAAGAAGTTTGAAATGTAGTGGAGTGAAAGTCACAAGTTCCCCAAAACACAAATACTCAAGTAAAGATACTCAGAAAATGTACTTAAGTACAGTACTCAAGTAAATATACTTTGTTACAGTGTCCACCACTGCTTCCTTCCTTGAGCATTGCGTAATTGCTTCCAGCCATCTCTTGGTATTGGGTAAAGAACGAAAGCATAAAAGAACAATACAGTACCTTGTTTTCTTCTCATGCTCCTAGTAGCCTACCTGATTTCTGAGTTTTACCCTGGATCCCTCATCTTCCTCCTCATACCTGCAACCAAACCTACCTTCAACTGCTCAGCTGTCTTTTCACCACCAGCCCAATAATTTACCACTTGGAACCCACTACTCTTTTCTCAATGCAGCCAAGGTCTCCTCGTTCCAGTAAGAGTTATCCAACCAGAAACACATCAGCTGCCGGAGCATCAGCTCTGAGGTTGAAGGTCAGCGCAGAGCAACAGTTGGTGGATCAGAGTCAACGGCTAACAGAGCATATGGTGCTGAAACAGATCCCTGGGGGGATCCTGCCGTCTGAGGGGGATCTCAGCTGTGACCGAGCAATCTCCTCTACAGAGGCGATTGTTCTGAAATGACATCTGCTTGAGGATAAAATAACTTGAGCTTTATTTAATTAGTTAATAAGAATAAAGTGTAATTGTTCAGAAAATGCCATAATTTGTTCAGTGAAGGTTAATTTGTTCCATGTTGCTGTTCATTCATGCTCACACACTCATGTTCGTGCTGCTGTTGGGCATATTGTTTTCATGCTAGTGCTTAGTGTATTCTTAGTTCATATCTTAGATCTTATTACGGTTTTTCTTTACAATTTATACTTTTGCTGGACGTAACTGGGACCCTGTGTAGTTTTGTTCCACCACATGTGATGAGAATGACTAATAAAGAAACTTTGACTTTTTTCACCAAGTGTTGACCGAAAATAAAAAGAATGTTCCATTTGTTCATATAGCAAAGTACGCCGATGTACAAAAAAAAAATACTTATGCACGTTTGATAGTAGTTTATGTAACATCTTTTGCATTTTAGATTTTGGTAATGGAAAAAATGTCCAAGCAAATGACATTTAGAAGTCTTGTGTGAATTTTTGTTTCTCTTCTTTATTTTAAACTGTTTTGTATATTTTCATTAAACCAAGTAAGATGGTGGTTAAATCTATTTATCATTTTATTACATAATCAATTATAAAACAGTAACTTATTGGGTTTTTATATCCCAATAAAGGGGAATGTACTCTAGGATATACATAATTTGGATGTTAAGATGTTTTTAAAAATAAAAACAGTGAAAACAGGTTCAGATTGTAAATTGCATGCTGCAACAAAGGAACATGAA
>JARVLU010001196.1:17627491-17637700 GCA_031762415.1 Simpsonichthys santanae | reverse complement strand
GAGAGTGAAGTGCTCTGTTAGGAAAATATGGAACAATAAGATCTTAAATATAAGATGGAGCTAGGGTGTTGAGAACTTTGTAGGTTAGAAGTAAGATTTTGAATTCAACTCTGGATTTGACTGGGAGCCAGTGGAGAGAAGCTAAAACTGAAGAGACATGATCTCTCCCACTAACTCCAGTTAAGACTCGGGCAGCAGCATTTTCGATCAACTGGAGTTTTTAAAGAACATTTTTTTTATGTTTTCAATGTGTTGAAACGATCCTGACAAATATTTAAGTGTTGGCAGACATCACCCTCACCCTCTTTGCTTTTCTTGGCTGCAGTTTCCAGACTGGGCAGCCCCACGTCCTTTGGTTCATTCTTGATCACCAGCAGGCAGATGAAGGACGTGGCCACACAGATCATCCCAGAGAAGGACAGGATTGTCCTCCAGCTGTAGCTCTGAGACAGCACCGTGGCAATGATGGGGCCCAGGCTGCCAGCCAGGTTCATGCTGCAGGAGAGGACGGACCACCACGTCCCGAACTGAGCGGGCTCAAACCACTGAGGAGCATGAGACCACAACGGGACATTGTGTAAGAGCCAACAGCAGAGAGTGGGAACTGAATCAGTGCTGTGATCTGAACAGAAAACAAATACTTGGAGACGTTTGAGACAAACTGTAAAACTTTTTTTTTTTTAAAATAAAAAAAAAAATAATAAAAAAATAAACAACAACATTGGTTTGGACAATTAGAGCTTAAGTGGACTGCTTCCCTCTTAAAACTGCTCCAATCCCAAAATTTCTACAAACAACAGTTCATGCAAATGTCATTTAAACTGCTGTCCATTGTGTTTCAGTTTTTCTTTTTCTTTTTTATTTATTCCTGCTCAAAATGACCAGACTGCATCAAAAATGACAAAAACATGCATTTCATGTGTAGTTGCATGAGTTGCTATGAAATTCTGACGGGTGGAGTTATTGTAAGGGCACAGTCAAACACTTTTATCCAATCCAAGTAGTTCCTCGCTACTTTGCAGTTCGACTTTTGTGCACTCACTCTTTTGTGGATTTTCAAAGTAAAACTGTACACGACGCATGACTGTCAACTTTAATATTACTCACGTGATTGGGACGGGACGGGATAGAGTAAAAAGTTAATGGAAAAAGAACATTTCGGACAGGCGCTGCATTTTGTAGTTTTCTCTCAATAAGCCTACACTGTGTCGCCACTCTGAAAGACTACATTACCCAGAAGCCAACAGTGCATCTGACTGTTGCTTTCTGCTGAAACAGGAAAGTTTTGATCTGATCTGAAGAAATTTGATCCTTATTCAAAGTGACTTCGGCGCTCAGTGGATGCAGAGAACCGTATGGAACCAACAGGTATTTGGACCAGAACCAGACTTCCAGCCTCATCTGTCAATCTGAGAGCTGCTTGTCGGCCCATGAGGCCTAGCGGGAAGGTGTCGCTTGGAGGTTTGGTGTTTTCTCTGGAACTCACCTGGACTTTGGACTCGATCGGGACCATCATAGTGTGGTTTTGTGCTGGCTATCCAAAGGTCCGGCTCTCTATAAGTCTTGATGCTCAACGGCTGCAGAGAGCCGATCGGAACCGGACCAAGGCTGATGAGTACCCATAGAAAATTCTGAGGTACCGGTCAGTACATATACTATACATATTTTGTTAAAATGAAGTAGGTTTAAGAGTTTAGAACAGGCTTCATCGCTGCATGGTAGGTCTGCCGAACCAGAACCGAGCTGCTGTTGGTCCACACTGATCAACTGTGCTGAATAAACACTAGAATATGTTTTCCGAATCATTTTTCATGAGACTGACTGGTATTACAGAATATATTGTCATATTTTGCACATTCATTTTTAAGATCAGCTGTGAAGACCAAATAATCATTAACATCTTGATCCCAATGTGTTGGCCTTGATTTGCTGTTCGTGTACCTTACGGAGCACCCTGCCACAGGGGGGCCAGCCCAGGCCTTGTCCCAGGCCGTTAATAAACCACAGGACGGAGAAGACGGCAACCGTTGAGGACCAAGAGAAAACCACGTTGATGCATCCCACCAGGAACAGACCAATGGAGAAGAGCCAGCGGGCACTGATCTGGTCTGAAAGCACGCCGCTGATGAACTTACTGATAGCGTAGGCCAAAGACTGACTGCTGGTGATCATACCTGGACACAGCAGTGAACACAGATTGTTCTAAGATGCATTACTGCAGTAAGAGCGAAGAGCGCACCAAACTCACATCAAGGTATCGCAAAACCGAGTCACTCTTACCCAGGTCGTCTTTGTCCAGCTCGATTTCCTCCATCAGAGAAGGCATGACGAAGGAGAAAGTCTTTCTGTTGAAGTAGTACAGCGTGTAGCCCACAAACATGGCCAGAAATACAGTCCCTCTGTAGTACCCATAGCTCGCTGTAGCCATGATGAGCTTTAGCTTGTGCAGAAGTGGACGAAACCAACGAGAGAAAGGGTTGCTGGGAGCGGAGCGAGCTCCTGCGCTGCCGGTGACACTGAACTTTGCTTCAGGATCCACAGTTGCAGAAGCAGCTGTTCACAAGCGAGGAGGTGTTTGCAGTCGGTGCGAGAGGTTAATGGTCAACTTCTTCCACCCGGCACACTGGATGTGGAGCGGTAAGGCAGGACGCCGGGTAACGAAGGGTTAGAGTAAGAAACAAAACAGATGTGTGGCAACGCTTTGTCTATTTCAACGACAACAGTGCCGTCCTTGTCCTTTGGTGCTATTTGTACATGGGAGAGTGTTATTGAAGGAGTCCTCAGGCTTTATGTTTAATAATTTACCCAGGAGTCCAACACAGTGACCCCACAGCACAGCAGGGGGAGGCTCCTGGAGGTCTGCCTCCAGGTGACCCTCATGAGGAGCCACAACGAACAAAATTACACCAAGCTCAGCGCAGACTGCTTGTTAAATACAAATACTGTATAAGTTAAAGGTATATTCAATATGTTTTTTTTCATTCAACCTTTATCTATACAGGTTAGTCACAGAGAGTCACGAGAATTCATTTAAAAGAGAGACCTGTTGGTAATTCTTAGATCCAGACAAAAGGAAACGGTGGCAAAAAGGAGAAGCGTGCACAGTCACTGAGTCCAACAATTCACTTTGACAAGGCAAGAGCTGCTCCAACCGCAGCAACAGCGGCGTTCCTGTTGACTCAGGTTGTCTTGATTCAATCAAGACTTGATACTAACTTATTCAAATCCTTAACAGGAAGTGCTAAAATGTCAGTAAATGTGCGAGAAAGAAGGAAAAAAAAGGAAAAAGGACTTAAATAGGTCCAACTTCCTGCACGACTGGATGATTTTCAGTCTGAATTGTTCGGAGCGCCATGTCTACTGACACTTTATTTAAATCATTTCAGCTGCTCACCTAAACTGTAGCCCGCTCATTATTTATCTTTTTTATATTTCAAACACAAGATAGAGAGAAGAAAATTAACCTCACAGACGTGCAATGTGCAGAATGTCCAGCAAGAGGCAACAATACACGCAGAACTGTATAAATAGCATCCTCGTTGCAGGCGTGTTCATGTAAACACCTTTGTTAAGGTGACCAGATTTCAGAAATTAAATCTGGGGACATTTCCAGCTTGGAGACAACAAAGAATGAAATGTTATTCTGATACAATTATGAAACAGTAACAGTTACAGTAAAATTCATTTTTACATATTGATTCATGTTTAAACAATAAAAGTTGAATGTAGCAGACAATGTGTCTCTCCATACTTAACATTTCCCAAGAGTAATACAGTGAATAAAGTAATAGTAGCAGTAATAGAGTACTAAAACTGTGTGTGCGGGGGTATAGTAAGTGAACGTGCATACGTTTGTGTGAACACGTACATACAATTGTGCTTGAAAGTTTGTGAACACTTTAAAATTGTCTATATTTCTGCATAAATTTGACCAAAAACATCGTCAGATTTTCACACAAGTCCTAAAAGTAGATATAAAAAAAAAAAAAACAGTTAAACAAATTAGACAAAATATTAAACTTGGACATTTATTTATTGAGGAAAATGATCCAATACTGTATTACATATTTGAGAGTGTAAAATATGTGAACCTCTAGGGTTAAGAGTTAATTTGAAAATAAAATTAGAGTCAAGTGTTTTCAATCAATGTGATGATGATCAGGTGTGAGTGGGCACCCTGTTTGATTTAAAGAACAGAGATCTATTAGTTGGTGTCAGAAACATTTGTAATGTGAGGGGACACACTGGTGGGGCAGTCTGGGGGTCCTCCCCCAGAAAACTTTGAATAAAGTAGATGCCATTTTGTGCATTCTGGTGTGTTCTAACAGGTTGTTAAACATATACGTTTTATGTACACAAGTAAACGCTTGATTCAATAACTATTTTAGAGAGCAACAAGAAGTAGCCTGACCAACAGCTCCACTTGTTTGAATAGAGAACGCTCAACTTCTCTCACACATCCTAACACGGCTAAGTCAAAGTTCTGACCTTAATCCAATCCAGATGTTGTGAAAGAACCTGAAGCAAGCAGTTAATGTGAGGAAACCTCCAACATCCCAAAGTTGAAGCAGTTCTGTTCAGAGGAATAGACTAAAATTCCTCCAAGCAGGTGAGCAGGACTGAAGAACAGTTACCAGATTTAGTTGCAGTTTTTTTTTTTTTTTTCATTCAACCTTTATACAGGTTAACCCCACTGAGCCATGGAGACTCATTTACAAGGGAGACCTGATATTATCAGTCAGTTTTTACTGCACGGGAGTGGAGGGGGGGGGGGGGGGGGTGGTCACTGAAAGCAAAAGTTCACATACTTCTACCTCTCACAAATATGAAATACTGGATCGTTTTCCTCAGCAAATAAATGATCAAATAGAATATTTTTGTCTAATTTATTTAAGCACCAATGTACTTAGGTGTGTATAAGTACACAGTGGTTGGTTATGTAGTTGATGTGTAATTGTATTGCATGAGGTGAGTGAACTCCGCTCAGGTTGTCCTCTAAGATGAGCTCTTCTCTGGTCCTATGATGTTTCCTCTGTCTGAAGAGCCATCAGCCATGGAGGTCTGGATGGAATAAAAGCAGAAAAAGTTATGTACAGATAATAGTAAAGTTTTTTTCTTCTTCTTTCAGCTGCTCCCTTCTTCAGGGGTCGCCACAACGAACTGACTTGCACAAACACCTGATGTCCTTCTTGATACAACCACAGACCATCGAGCTACTACAGCCGTCTGTGTGGAGCAGAGCTGCTATAGGGCGCATGGGGAGCAGATGGTGTGGGTTAAGGGCTATGCTCATGGGCCCAAAGTGGGGCAAATGAGGGTGGAGGCAGGTGTGGATGTTTCATCTTTCCCACCCACATTTTGATGTTGTTGGTGCAGGGAGATGAACTGGTGACCTTCTGATCACAGGGTCACCTTTAACCTCTGCGCCACCACTCCCCACAGATAATAGCAAAGTGAAATATGTACTTAAAACTTAAGAAATCAGACACAATTTAGTAATCAATAAAGATTAAAAAAAAAAAAACCACACCAAACACCTGTTTAAGGAGCTGTATTCCAGAACGGAAGAACTCCTCACGGCAGGGACGCTTTTTTCGGCATAACACCTAAGTGACGTCACCGGACAACCGGATGTTGGCTCGCGAGTGAACATTAGTGAGCAGTTTGTGGCGTGCTGTGGGTTAAGCTACAGTGAAAAATGAATAAATAAATAAATAAATATACAAAAAACAGCAATATTAAAGTTTAATTTTCTGTCTAAATAAAGGCTGAATGGGTGTACTTCGAGCCCCGTTCCCATGGCAACAGACAACAAGGAAACGTAACCGAGGTCCTTGTCGAAGTACATCAGAAAAACATAAACGTCACACTGCGAGTTTATGGTTTGTATTCTTGGTCTTTGAAACCTACCAACAACACATTTAAGAAGATTTATTTGGAAAGCTACGAGCATGGCGGTAAGTCAACCTTCTTATTTACCTAAAAAAAAAAAAAAACTACTCTCAGCAACTCAGATTAAATTGACCGATTCCCGCAGAACCCCGAGTCCAGTTCCGGGTCCAGAACTCGTCCGAGCAGGCACCAAATGCTGGTCCCCAGGTCTCAGGCAGACAAAATTCTGTTTGGGAGCCCAAAGGTGGTGAGTGGCCAAAGATCAGCCTTTAAAAAAAACGTTAACCACAATATACTGAAGTTTGTAACAATAAAACTGAATGCAATAATTGGCAAAACTTTACTGTTAAAGGACAACCTGTTTAAAACAACTGTAGGACAAACTGGACCAGGCAGGACACGCTCACACCAACTGGAAATGCTGTTTTTTCCCCCACTGTGGGACAATATATAAAAAAATATTTCCATGGATCCACTGCACCTTCATGTCAGGCAGGACTGAATGAAACAATCACCTTTAAATTATTGAACTTTGACCCAAACTGTGCCCTAAATATATTCATAACTTAGCATTTTACACCTGATTTTTTTAAATTAACTGTTATATAACAGTCAGTAAAAAAGCAGGTGTGAAAATAGAAAAGTTTTATTGGTATTTTATGTTGTGAGCATGACATGCGATACTGACAGCAGCTGAAACATACTATGAACATGTGAAATACTGAGCCGGTGCAGTGGGAACTGCACAAAGCTCAATGTGCTGGGGGTGTTGTGAGATAAGGTGTGTTTGTTTAACATGCACAGAAGAAGAGAAGCAAAAACACCTCATTTATATTTATTTGGCATGAAGCCGCATGCAGCGTCATCACTGGTGGACACGTTTGGATGGAGGATGTTGTTGGCTTGCTCCTGCACCAGCAACCATTCACGATTCAAACATCTTATTGTAACCATTGTTGCTGCAGAAATATGTCCAACTGCAAACGTCTACTGCACACGTGTGATTTCCCACCTGAGGAGTATTTCACATCACTGCAGTGATACCACCAAAAATCTCCAGTGGGACCTGGACTAAGAAACAAACATTTGGTTTGAGAGAGAATTAGCACAACTGTCCATTTCACAAGAAATAACAATGCATCATGAACAGGGCTTAAATTATGTTTTCACATTTAGTGGGGGCAAGGAAATAGAAATACATTTTTTTTTAAATACTGTACCTGCATTTAAATATAGAAATGTTCCACCTCGTTTTCCATTTTTATGTTATAGTACATGTAATTTATTTTTAAACAGCCCAAATTTTTATAAAGACAGAATCTTCACATCTATATTTAAAAAAACAAAAAAGACAACTCTGCCTTTTATCTTCTTCTGTTTTTGTCGTTTAACACGTTGCTCTCATATGTCCACAGCTGGACTCTCCATCAGTGGGTCTGTCTCAGACAAACAACGAAGAGACTGTTCAGATCATCACGAAAGACCTGATCCGTAATCTCAGGTCAGCCAACACTTTCTGACTATGGACATTTATCTATAGTTTAACACCTGATGAGTTCACAAACAAACAAACAAACTTACCTAGAGAAATTGCATTTCCTGCAAAAATGCAGTGTAAATGGTTATTGCAGAAGAACTTGCTGAAGAACACCTAAAATAAGCTAAAAAAATATATGCTGAAATGTAGTTGAAATGAAAAAAACAAAAACAAACAAAAAAAGAAAAAGCTGAATTTAGCAGAACACAAATTTGCTGAATTAGGTTTAAATGAACAAAAGTGAGCACAAAAATTTGGGAATCACAGTAGTTAAAAAAAAAAAAAAAAGCTGAAACGAGCAAAAGAAAATCAGCTGAACATAGATGAAAAGGCAGAAAGCTTAAACTACTAGAAGGAAGTGGAAAGCGCTGAAATGAGCTAAAGAAAATGTAGGATTACCTGAAAAAGCTTAAAACAGCATCAAAAAAAGCTAAGCTGAAAGAGCAGAAAAAAGCTGAAAGAAGCATAACAAGCTGAAATTAGCATAAACAAGTTAATTAGGATGAAAAAAGCAGAAATGAACACAAAATAGTGGAAATTAATGGAAAAAAGCTGATATAAGTAAAAACAGCTTAAAAGTAGCTAAAAAGGCAGAAAGAAGCTTAAATTGCCAGAAGGAAGTAGAGAGAGCACATTTAGCTGAATTACGCTGAAAAAGTTTAAATGAGTAAAAAAAAGTGTGGAACAAAATCAGCTGTAGCTGAAATAGCAGAAAAAGCTGAAACGAACAAGCAGAAAGAAGCATAAGTCAGAGAGTCAGAGACAGAGATTCTTTACTGTCATTCGCACCACATGTGATGGAACAAGATTATGTACACAGGGTCCCAGTTACATCCAACAATAAAATAAAAAAGAAAAACAGTAATAACATCTAAGATATGAACTAAGAAAAACATCAGCTAAAAATACAATAAGCACTAATAGTATAAAAACATTACATCGAACAGCAGCACGAACATGAGTCTGTGTGAGCAGATAAGCACGAATGAACACAGCAACATGAAACAGATCAGCAGCAACATGAAACAGATCAGCAGCAACATGAAACAGATCAGCAGCAACATGAAACAGATCAGCAGCAACATGACGTGATTTTTCACAGTGGTTATCCTGGTTAGATATTCATGAGTCTAACAGCCTCAGGGTAGAAGCTGTTCCACAGTCTTGTGGTTCTACACTTAATGCTCCTTAACCTCCTTCCTGAGGGGAGTGGGGCAAAAAGTGTGTGTGTGTGCTGGGTGAGTGAGGTTCTTCATGACGCAGGTGGCCCTCTTCCTGCATCTCTAGGTGTAGATGTCTGTGATGGTAGGGAGGCTGACTGCCCCGCCTACCAATTTCCCCACGCAGCTCTGCCACTTTTGGATGAGAAGCAGAGATTGTATAGCCAGCGGCTCAGCTCAGACCCCAAACCGTGAAAACCACACGCAATACAAATATAGCTATGCACTAACTGTCCAGCCATATACATATACATGTACATGTATATAAGTATGTATGTATGTATGTACAGTAGTTGTGTATATAACACTGTCTGCAATCATATCCCTGAGGTCACAGGTCAGAGAGGGCACAATTCAATCAAAAACAGAGGAATTCAAGTGTTGGTGGAAAAATGGAATTGTCAAATAGAAAATGGATCAAGGAAATTTGTTTGCTTTCAAATTTTGTCCTGAGCAGGAAGTTGTTCCCTTCTGTCGACATTTTATAAATTTGTCTGGAATTCTCCCTCTTCTTATCATGATCATTATTATGAAAATTTATAAAATAACATTGTGTTTTTTATTTGATGTGGTGCAATGTCTTCTCTGGCATGTTTTATATATTTATTTTTCCCCTGTTATATTTATGTTTTCATTATTTGTTATTTATTTACTGTATATAGGTGGATTGAGTAAAGTTAAGAGTAGTTAAGATAAATAAAATCAGCAACAACTGATCAATACTTGGGCCACAACTCCAAAGTTAAATTCATCAGTAAAATGACACTGAGGTGTTTGAACACCTATGAAAGGTGGTTATCACTGCAGTTTACAGTCCTTACCCCCTACAAATGTCATTTGGTTTTTATGTGGAGGGGGTCAAACAGACTGAGTAAGATAAGGGAGACCATGCTGGGTCAATTTCCTTCAGGCCTGAAATCCTTGCAGGTGCCCTACAGAGAATGGTCAGCATCCACCAAAGTAAGACTGTGTGCTTTTGACCTATATAGCATGACCGTTACTCCGATGGAGAAATATCTTGAGTCAGAGATGTTGTGTTTAGTCACGCCTCACAGAGAGGTGAGTATAACTGCCAAATAAATGGCACCCACTCTTCTCTGTGTGACTTCAGAAGAGGTATTGACTCCATCTTTTGGAGCTTGCCCCATGCTGAGTGACACTGGGTAACCATTTGATCAAACCATAATCTAGATCTCTGAGCAGGTCTGGAACTATCACGCCTAGCCCAGCATTTGTCACTTTCTTTTTATACAACTGCCTAACATGGTTTTAAACTATCACTCGGGTTACTGTGTAGTCTTGTTATCATTATGATTATTATGCTTTCATTCAGTTCTAATTTCTTGTGATATTCTCACCAAGATATGCAACAAAGTGAATTTAGACCAACAGGTGTCTGGAATTATCCAGATTGTGTTTAAGGGGAAAACATTTGTTTAGCTTAACATTACTGTTAAGCATCCTCATGCTATAACTGATTATCAAAAAGTGTGTGTGTGTGTGTGTGTGTGTGTGTGTGTGGGGGGGGGGGGGGGTGAAATACTAAATTTTATATTATTT
>JARVLU010001196.1:17591649-17608971 GCA_031762415.1 Simpsonichthys santanae | reverse complement strand
ATCTATGTTCTATTACGAATAAAATATTGACATTTGCCATCTCCACATCATTGCATTCAGTTTTTATTCACAATTTGCTTAGTGTCCCAACTTTTTTGGAATCTGGTTTGTAGATTTAAACACTTAACTGCTACTAACTTTTGCAAAAACAGTGCAATGTTTCAAGAAAACTGTTTATTTTAACACATAAATGGATAGTTGTTTTAGCTCGCTGCAAGAACAGCTTTAACAAGAGTACTGCATATGACATTATACACACAGCAATAGCATCTAATCTATAGCAATGGCACAGACAAGTAGAGCGATGAGAGTGATGACAAAAGCAAAAGGTGATTAGAAAAAAATGGAGAAGAGCAAGAACTGAGGGACTCTCTGTTACAGTGCAGGAGAGTTGACTGTCTATTAACAAACATCTGTTTTTACAAATCAACCCAGTTCAGCACTCCTTGTCCATTTATGGCACTTTGCTTCAGTGTCAACTCTCATCAGTTCTACACCAGACTGCACTCGTTAAGGGCCTGCCCACGACCCGTACCCACCCCCAATCAGCCCGCTTTAAGGGACCACCTTGTTGGAGGTTCCAAGGGACCTGCTCCGAGGTGACAATTCTGACGTAAGCAGACAGTCATTGGATGACCCGCCCAGAAAAACTGCTAACTACATCTGATCCTCCACTTCTTCTCTGATTGTGTTGACGGACGACGCCGCAAGAAATGAGTGCATTTACAGAGAGACCGGCAATGATGGCACAGCATGGTTACACCCAGAAGGATAAGCTAAAGACATGGGCAATTAAGGAAAACAATGGGCAGAGTGGCTAAAACACGGTGACCTGATACAGCTCACTTTGCCCTCTTTGCATTCACGATCCCGCCCACAGAGCAGAGAAACAAGTCACCGTGTCAAATCACCTACATCTGAGAAGAACCGTTAAGACGAGAGCTGAGTGGAGTCACACTTATCAACGGCAAAGTGGCTTAAATCTTTTAGTCTTCATTTACAGCAATTTTTACATGTTCCTACAACAACAAAAAATCTAACCTTTTCTCTTTAAAAACCTTGCAACCCATGCTTTCTCAGCATGACTTACTGCTCATATTGGCCAACTCACCTTTGTGAGGTACTCCCTCATGACTTGGATGAAGTACGGCATAGAGAAGTCCATGATGTTGTGCCTCCAGGCGGTTTCCAGCACAACGTCTGGCCGCAGCAAGTCGTAACAAGTGAAAAGACAGGCGGCAAAACACTCCTTCTTGTCTTCGTTGAGAAACCAAGCCAAGAGCTCCTCGGCCAGCTCGATGTCTTTGGACTCTGATGCGTACTGCATAGCATCCTGTAGGACGACATCACAACTCAGGCCAGGGAACTTATTTGAGGGAAAGAGACCACATCTGGTAGTCTGCATTACTGCACAGTTCTTGGCAACTTTACAATAAAGACTTCTCAATACATGTGAAGTGTGACGTTTCTATTATTTTAATGGCACTGCACCTTGTAGAGCTTGTCCTTCTTGCAGAGCTCAACGCTCTGTTTCCAGCGGTTGTTCCCTTTGAAAAGGTAAGCTGCGATCCTCCGAAATTCAATTAGTTCGTGCTTCTCTAGGCTCTGGGCCAGGGAGATGTTGTCAAAGTTATCATAAGCATCGATGGATGTTCGCAGTGCCTACAGTGGAGACAAAATAATTAAGAAGAAAAATCTAACAGAATGAAAACATTCCGTCTGACGCTGGGATATGTTCCAATATTTAGTACAACGTGCTGGAGTAACAAAGATTTATAGAAAGCAAATAATTACATGAAGGGAAAAAAAGGACTACCGGTACTGTAAAATGCATACCGCATAGTCTTCCTCAGTGATGAAGAGGTTGTTAAGTGCTTCATTCACTCCCTTGTTGTTGTGGTTCTGGACAGACCTTAGATACGGTTTAACCAGAGGCAGCTGTTTCATCTGCACAACAAACCAGAACAAAAAAAAAGTCATTAAAGGACAGTATCCAAGTTTTTTTTTTTTTTTTATCATCTTTGAAACTCCTTTCACATGGTGACAATTTCACCTGATATTCTCTCAATCAATCAATCAATCAATAACTTTATTGTCCATAACATTCCATGAAAGAGAGATTATCTTTCACATCTGGCTCATAACAAAAGAGTTAAAAATGTTATAAAACATTGAGCATGAACTTTCTTGTTATAAAACATATACAGTATTTACTAATCCAATAAATACAATTCTAATACACACGATACATTAAAAATATGAAAACATCCCAACAGACAATGGTTCATTTTCAAAAGCATTCATGTAAATAACTTCAGGTTTTAGATAAAACTACCGTAATTTCCTGTGTAAATGCCACAGCTTTTTTCCCCTCACACTTTGGACTCTGTGGCTTGTACACAGGAGAGGCTAATTTATGTATTTTTTAATGTATTTTAATGTTTTATTGTATATTTTATTTTGACAGGCCGCCAAGCTTCCTGCCACTGAATGTTTTCCTTTGACACACCTGGGAGTCTATAGCTCCTCAACACACGGCCCTCTTGGGAGTGGGTTTTTGTAACACACACAGAGTGAATGCTACAGGTATTCATGACAGGTACCTCTGTCGCTCATGGCTCCAATTTTCCTACTAAATACCCATAATCCCACTCTGTGGCCAAGTGAGCAGAAGTCACCCTAATGACCGATGAGGTACCGCACTCTCATTGAGTCACGAGAACACACATCCAAGAAAGACGTGCATTGATCAGATTTCCTGTTTAAAAATCTGCTGGCTCTTCAGATAAATAACTAACAACTGACATTTTATGTGAATGTTTCTGTTCACTGCCCTGAGACGACTTCTGTTGAGACGTTGTGCTGTAGAATAAACTGAACTGAAATAAAGAAGGAAAAACCTGAAACGGTGAGATGAGGAGGGACTGTGTGAACACTGCAGCGGAGGGTGTCCACCATGCAGATTCAGAATAAAAGCCCACAAAAATTAAAAATCATCACAGAAACAACATCCATCCATCAGGGCTGAACAACTCTGTCACCTCCAGACTGAGGAAACCGTTTCATTTACACTCAAGCAGAACATTCTTCCAGACTTTTTTTTTAACCAGCCATGATAAAGTCATTGTTCAGAAAATAAAAAATAAAAAAAATAAAATAAACATTTACCATACTGTAAGTAGCCTATTTTTGTTTATGTTACTGGTACATATCTAAATAAAAGTTAAAAAAAAAATCTTTCTGTGTACGGTTAAATATCACACAGCGAGAGAGAACAAGAGGTGTTCCCTCTCTCCCAGTGAGTCATGACTCGTGCTAGTATAATAAAATAAAAAACTAAAAAAGGTTTGTAAGCTCAATCATCCAGGTAAATAAATACAAAAAAAAATGTTAAATCATGTAATCTGGACGAGGTTTTTTTTTTTTTTTTTGTTGGGGAGAATGAGTCAGAGAGCGGGTCATCAAGAAGACCTGTGACATCACGCAGTCTGCGAGTGTGTTGAAAAAGTCTTTGAAACGCCATCTAGTGGTTGGTTCTTGTACTACAACAAGAGCTGCATATTCCATCTACCAGGAGCTGTGCACAGTTTCTGATTTTAGAATGTGGACACCTGCAGCTTACACACCAGCACGTCTGATTTATGTACAAAATTATGTTACATTTTAAATTTAGTATGTGCGGCTTCCAGTCAGGTGTGTTCTATAGACCGGCAATTACAGTATTAAGAAAAAAGTTTTACAGAAACAATAATCAAGGACCTTGCTGAAGAAGTTCACAGCCCGTGTGTGGTCCAGTCTTGGAGAGAGGACGATGAGCAGGTCATTCAGCAACAATGGTTTAAATTCCATATAAAACTGAATGGCCCTGTAGTACAGCTCCACATTTGCCACCTACGAAACAAACAGATATTCAACTTGTAACAAATCATTTACACCTTCATCTAGTTTCATGCACTTAAAAAAATAATAAATTAAAATCGGTGACTGCATTTTTAAAATTTCTATTACCTTAGTGACAATATCTTTGAACTGGCCTTCCTTCCAGGCATCAGCCGGATGGTTCATCATCGTGATGATGGCGTTGTCATATTCCTCATATTTGTCATAGAGGAACACTAACTCGGCCCAGAGGTGGGCCTGTTCAGCTGCCCTGAGAACCTGAAACAGACAGTAGCGCACACAATTTCATAAACTTACATTTAACATTTCATTAAACTTTACAATAAAACTCGTACTCAAATCTCAACTCGTTCACCATCAGTGATTTAAATGTTTTTAGAGAAGCTAAGTGCAGAGCTGATGATGGATTTCAGACCTACCTTTGGAATGTTGACACGAGACCAGAAGAGCTCCAGGTGCTCCCTCATCTTCTGGGGCTTGAACTTAGAATAGAGGATGGCCAGCTCGGTGAACATACCCATGTGAGCACGCTCCAGCCCCAGAGCGGCCTCAAGCATCGTGATTAGCTCTTCAAAGTAACCACGGTCCTGCAGGACACACAGACTTACTTCATGGAACAAAATGTCTCAAAGATGTATCTTTACATGCTTTTATTTCAGGAGGTAAAAACCATCTTAAACAGGTTCTATTATTCTGCATGCACTCAATAACAGCAATGAAAAAGCAACTAAATCTATGTTCATACTGCAGGTCTTAATGATCAATTTTGATTTGGGCTGAAATCTAAATCACTTTTACAGATCCACGTCATCTTTGTTTTCTAATAGTGTCAATTGTGATCCATTTTTCTTCCGTACCTTCTTTGGCACAATTCTCACCATGCACTTTATAAGCTATTTCAACAAATCATAAATGAAAACATTCAGCTCGTTCAGGAGAAGGGTGCTGTGACTTTTGGTATTGGTGCGACTTTAGCTTATTTGAAAATTTTTGCCTTTTCTACCATTTTTTTCCCTCATAGAAAATGAGTTGAGCTCATTTTACATCCTTCAAATCTTTAGATGTGTTTACAAACTTTTATTGCTCCTTTCACATTTTGTTCTGCTTCAGCTTCTTTCAGCTTCCTTGTGCAAATTTAATTTTTTCTCAGCTAATTTCAGCTGTTTTTAGATCCTTTTCTATTTATTCTGCCAACTCCAACATTTTTTAGCTTCTTCTAATTTATTTCTAACTTCAGCTTGTTATGCTTCTTTTAGCTTTTTCTGCTATTTCAGCTACTATTTAGCTGTTCATGCTAATTTTAGCTTTTTCTGCTAAGTACACATTTTTTTGCACTCATTTCAATTTTTTCAGCCTAAATCAGCAAAAATGTGCTCTAATCTTTGCTAATTTCAGCTTTTTTTTAATTAAGTTTTATAGCTAACTTCCTAATTTTTGTGCTCATTTCTGCTCATTTATACCTAATTCGGCAAAATGTGTTCTGCTTTCTTGTGCTAATTAAGACTTGTTTTTCCATTTCAGCTACAATTAGGCATGTTTTATTTAGCTACTTTAAGCTGTTTTTCAGCAAGTTCTTCAGCAATAAGCATTCACACTGCATTTTCACAGGAAATGCAATTGCTCTAGTTCTGTATTAGTTAGTTAATTAATTAATCTTTTACATTTGCAACAACGTAACTTTCTTTTAAAGACTTCAGCCGCCCCACAAACCTGGTAATAGTTGATTAGTTCCTCCAGTTCGTCGGCGTGGACGACAATATGCAGGCCACACATTTGGGCCAGACGAAACTCTTTTCCATCCACGCAGGCAAAGCACACCTAGAACAGCAGATAATGAGGACATGAAAAACAATGTATATGTAAGTAGACATTACATCGTACTAATAAATGAACATAAAGTAACTGAACAATGACACAGGTTTGTCACTGGTTACCTCTTTCCAGGTGCGGGTACTGTTGGCCTTGCGGGCTCCATCCACAGCAGCCTGATACTCTCCCAGGTGCACCAACGTGGACGCAAGACGGCCAAAGTTGGACACGTTGTTATAAAGTAACTTGGCAGCTTCGTACATCTTATCGTCATAACAACGATCACCCACCTAAAGAAAGTGAGAGCGTCAAATGAAGAGCAGAGCATTCCCTGCTGGGTGCGCACGTGCTCCTGAAGACTTACTTGCTGGATGTGAGCGTTATTGGGACCATTGATGAACTCCTCCAGCTCAGCCAGGCGGTTGGTTTTAGCCAGGGCAAAGATCAGCTCCGTCTCAACGTAGGACTCACGAGCCTTTTTACGAGCCATCTGCAGGAACTTCACCAGGTCCTCCCAGTTTCCTGCAAACAAGCAAAAAATAAAAACAAAAACGCAAACTCAGTTCATGCAACACCCTAATTATCGATGGTTTAATAATAAAACATCATAAAGTGTCCTCAGTATATAAAACACAGCTCAAGCTCATATGATACATAAAATAAAGAGCAGCTTACCACTTTGGGCTGCAGCTTGTCCCACCTCCATGTAAGCAGAAGGGTCATCAGCCTTGATGTAAGAGTCTATGGCTTCTTTGACCATCCCCTTCTGGAGCTGGGCCTTGGCCAGCTGACTCCACACCGGAGGCTCGTTGCAGCGCTCAGCAAACTCATAGGCTCTGTCCAAGTTACCAATGTGTTCAATCAGAACCTGGACACAGGAGAACATTTACATTTAACTCCTAACATTCCAGTAGCCATTGCAGCAAATATAAAGTCAAAAGTTAAATCACATATAATATCTGCAAAACATTCAAAATAGGAAGTGCAACTATGATGAGAAGCGCGATCAAGACGTAAACTTTAAAGTAAAAAGTGAGTCACCTGCACAGCAGAAGTGTTGACGTCAAACTTTCTAAAAATAGCAAAGGCCTCCTCAAACAGCTCATTGCTGATGGCGATGTTTGCGATGTCGGGGGCATCGTAGTTATCTAGACGGTTGATGTACTCCATGACACGAGTTCGATCAGCTTTAATGGCTGTCAAAATGAGAAGGTTCTGGAGGTTTCTGAAATAACCAGCACAGCAGGTGTTCAGTAAACGTCATATGGTTACATATTAAAATCCACAAAAGTGAGAAATAATTCAACACAAACTCTAAAGAAGTCATATTTTGCCATGTCTGAAGGTTAAGGACAAAGCAGGTGCATCACCTGTGCTCACTGAAGACGGAGTTATCCAACACAATCTTTTCTAGAAGCTCGATGAGTTCATTGGGAAGGTCAGCGGTCATGAAGGCCTTGACTGTGACAGACACTTCCTCTGGATCTTGGGTCTCAGATAAAGCGGTCTGGACGACCTGCAGCAGAGAGGCAACACCTGACGCTCACACAAACACGACAAAACCAACTTAAATGAAGTGTGCAGAATATATTGTGACAAAAAATAAAAAATCTAGCATCTCTCGAGTTTACAGCTTGGACTTGGCAGTGTCTCGCCACGCTTATTTTGAAATCTAAAATAAATGATTGAATAAAATTTGTAAAGTAGTCCCTCGCTACTTTGTGGTTCAACTTTCATGGACTTGCTCTTTTGGTTTTTTTTTTTTTTTTTTTAAAGATTGTACACAAGAAAAAAAAAATTGTACACAATACACGATTGTCATCTTTAATATTACTCACATGGATGAGACAGTATTAGATTTAGCACAGTAAAAAATTAGAGAAAAAATAAAATACTTCAGACAGGTGCCGCCATTTTGTAGTTTCCTCTCAATAAGCCTACACTGCATTCCCGCTCATGGCAACTACATTTCCCAGAAGCCCAGTTGTCTTCTGCTGAAATACTCGAGGGAAAGTTTTGATCTGATCTGGAAAAAGTTTGGTCCTTATTCATAGTGACTTCTGCACCCAGCGGATGTGGAGCGCTGACCAGAACCGGATCTCCAGACTCATCGGTCAATCTGAGCAGCTTGCTGTCCTACGAGGACTTCAGAGCGGGGAAGTGCCGCCCGTATGTCCAGCGTTCCACCGGGACTTTTTTCATCCAGATCTGGACTCAATCAGACCGGAACCGAGCCACTGTTTCTGCAGAGCTGGTGAGTAACTGCACAGCTCAAATTACGCAGGTTTTAGAGTTTAGAACATTGTGGGCTTCGTCGCTGCAGGGTAGGTCTGCAGAACTGGAAAACGAGCAGCTCACGCAACTTAAAATTGCAAGTTGAGCGAATAAACATCAAGTTATCTTGATTAATAACTGCTCAATAAACTTTTGCTTTAGCTTAATTGATTTAAATTTATTAGTTGACTGAACTGGTTTGGTTTGTTGTTTCAACTCAGAAATCTGTTAGTTTAACTTAGTGTTAAATAAAAAAAAATATTATGGCAATTGTACTTCATGGATGGGGTCTGGAACCTATCCCCCACAATAAATGATGGACTGCTAAAGTTTTATATACAATATATACACAACTTTTATAAGTGACTCTCAAAGACAGTAAAGGCACAGACTTGGTCAATGAGCGGTCTTCTGTAGTTGTTCGTCTCCAGCAGTACACTTGCCCACAGCTCGGGGTTCTTGCGGCGTACAAGATAACGGGAGAGACTCTTGAACAGTGAATTTTCATTGCACACCTAGAGCAGGACATACAAGAGATAAAGTTAAAGAGAAACGACAACTCAGTTATATTTTTCTATGAATTTAAAACAACTTGAAAACATCAATTACGATACAAGAACCTCACAAAAAAATGCTTTCAGTCTGAACTCACATGAATGAGCTCCTGGTCACACTGTCCTCTTTCATAAGCCACACAGGCCAGGTGGGGGTCTCTCTTTTCACAATACTTGCCCACCACACGGCTGTCATAGTAGGGGTTTTCCCTTAAGAAGCGCTCAGGGTTGTTGTTGCTGTCGATGTAAATCTTGGCCAAAGCATTGTGAGTTGCAGGTTCCTCACAACCTTCATGAATGCGAGCCTCCAGCCAGGGCAGCAACAACTTCAGTCTGAAGGAACACAGGAACAGAAACTAGCATTTTTACATACTACATGATGAGGGTGGGCTGCGGTAGCTCAGTGGCTAGATGCCGCAGCCTTGCAATCCTGAGGCTGCCGCTTCGAGCCCACGTTGCGTCGAAAGAACACCACCACTAAGATTTAGGCAACATGCTCAATTCTTCCTCTTCAGTTTAATTTTTTCTTGCTCACCGGTTTCTCTTCTCCACTTCAGCAACAAGTTCATCAGTGGAAAACTGTCCTCTCACCACCATGATCAGGTTCTTGATCACGTCCTCAGCACAGTCTACATCCAATAAACCGCCGATGACTACGGGCAGACGGCTTGGGTTCACCTGGAATACAAGACCAACTAAGTGTGAAGAGCTTATTCCAGATGCACCATCAGTACAGTCCCCTGAAGGTGGTACTTTACCTTCTGTACGTAGATCTCAATGTATTTTTGCAGGCTGTTGCGATAAAGGTACAAAACCAGGTCATGGACAAAATCAAAGCGGTCACACACAATGATTAAAGGCAGCTGGTCAGTCAGCTTGGCCTCCTGTGGAGGGTGGGGGGAGATGTTATAGGCAAAATACTCTGTACTTGTAAAACTGGACAAAATCAGAGCTTTATTTCACAGAGACACTCTGCACTGCATTTGTCACCTTCAAGAAGTTCTTCACGCGCTCAGAGTCGTAGCAGTTGCTTTCTCTGCAGATCCTCTCCACTTCTTTGATCTGGCCGGTCTTACAGGCAGCCTGGATGTATTTGAAGTGGACCTCGGGATCCTGGCTGAAATTTACAATGGAGCCCAAGAAATAGAACAACCCTAAAACATAACAATAGAAATAAATCTTAACAGGATATCAGAAGTAACCTAAATATTTTGTTTTCACACAGAAATTCTTTGTAATGTACATTACACACTGAATTCAGACAGATAAAAAATATAAATACAGTACAGTTTTCTAAAGAAAATTTATTATAAGTGTGGGTGGGTAGATATGACAGGAAATATGATGAGTTGAAAAAAAGCACAAGATAAATATAGTTTATGTATTAATATCACCACGGCTTAATTTGTAAACTGACTGATACGGGCACACAAATAGCAGGTGGGTCGGCAGTAGGGGTGCGAACCTGGGGGGGGGGGGTCCTCCCCCAGAAAATTTTGAATAAAGTAGAAGTGATTTCCTGGCATTTGGTAGATTTTAACGGGTTGTTAAAGGTCTACATTTACCTACATTTGTAGACACTCCACTTCTGTCAAGCATCCTCAACCCCTCGGCAGCTATGGCCGAGTCGGGCAACAGCAGTCACATGCCGAAGTGTCCCTTGGCAAGACACTGAACCCCAAAACGCCTCCAATGTGTGTCCCATCGGTGTATGAATGTGATAAAGTTCTGATTATTATTTGTATAGATCTAGTAATGTGCAGTATGAATGGGTAAATAAGGACACAGACTGTGCTGTAAAGCACTTTGAGTGTCTTGATCAGGCAAAAAAGCGCTATATAAGTGCAGTCCCTTTACCCTCCCCTTACTTGACGAATCCATCAAGTAAGTCGCTGTCTCTGCTCGCTGTTGTCCAACTCTACATGAAAAACCTCCAAACAGCTGCCCATGAGCTCTTGCCCGTGTACGACTGCTTGGTTAGTTTGGAATGTGCCCCACTCTTTCAGGGGCGGAGATTTTTTTAAAGAGTAGACGCGCTACTTGAAGAGGCAGCTCGTATGCTCGTAAGAGTGTGTTGTGTTTAAAACAAGTGTTTATGTAATTATTTTCAGTTTACATATTCAGCATGAGTTTCATTCATTCACAGCAGTCATATTTGTTCATAACTTTATTATTAATAAGCCTGAGAGTTACCGGATCCAAGGAAACAATTACCAGAATGCACCCTGTCAAAATAAGAGCCCCCCCGATCCGGCTCAAATTAAGCACTGGTTATCACCGTTACGAGTCAGTCTTTAGCGCAACTCAACATCAGGTAAATATAACTTTGTTTTGATACAAGGTGTGTAACAATTATTTTCAAGGGAATAAACTTTCACAAGTTAGAAAGACTAGACTTTCGCCCATGTTTAACTTACCCTCAAAGCTCTTGAATGACTCAAAAAGTTCAGTGAGGGCCTGAGTCGAAAGCTGCTCATGGTACTTGGAAGCGACTTGCACACAGATCTGCAGGTTCTGACGAATGTTGGCTGACAACATAGCCCTGAGGCACTCCAGCGAGTCCTCCACTGAGAGGGAGCCAAAGAAATTCACCAGCCACTGCAAAGACAAAGCGAAAGAGGGCAACAAAGCAATTATACTGACCACAAATTCCCATCACAGTTTTTCTTTAAATGGAGCACTTTAACAAAATACACATTTCAACTGCACAGTTTAATTTGGTTTGTACCTCCGGGTTTAAAAGGTGTGTGTGCACCACAGCACGTTTTATGTCATACAAGTCAGTATAATGCTCCAGAGCCCTCTGCAGGAGGCCAGCCTTCTCACATAGCTGTGCCACATGGGCGCGATCATAGTGAGTGAACATCTGATTGCCAAGGATGGCGTCTGCAACCTACAAAAGACCGCAGTAAAAAAATAAAAACTTTAACCACATTTGAAACTTTAAATCAATTAATGAAAAAAAAATTTTTTTTTGCTAAACCAAATAGTCACTGATATTTAATTCTGGGTAAACCTAATTTACTAGCATTTCCAGGCCAGATTTAATGTTTTGTGTACCTGTGGTGCATGAACCAAATTCATTTCTAGCAACCGTGTCTGCAGAGGTCCCTCCATGGGTCTGTTGTTTTTCAGGGCATCTAACAGGAAGGATGTGCACTGCTGGATCAGGTTATACTCCATAAAGACATCAACAATCTGGAGAAAAACAAGTCATATATATATATATGAATGAACAGTGACATTCAAAATATTGTCTGTTTAATGACAGCAGAGCTGAGGCCCATTTATTATTCTACTTTAACACATCTGGTACAGTCGTTCCTCAAAACTTCACTACTGCTGCAGTATGATAAGGTCAGCTAATTGGCTTTACTTGTGTGATATCAGAAAGTGGCTCTTCATCCTGAACCAGCATCTGGGAGAACTGGAGGCCTTGTTCTGGACTGATCCGCATCACGTTCCTTAGCAGAAAGATCCAGTCTGGAGTGTAGCCAACCTAAAGGATTAACAGATGCTCATCACTTGCTAGATCCTATGTACAAGTTTTACATGTAAACAATAAAAACAGGTTAAATACACTTCTGACATCTCCTGCATTGTTCTGTAATACAGAATAAACATACAATAAGTACCGTACTCGGTGTCACAAACC
This sequence comes from Simpsonichthys santanae, assembly GCA_031762415.1. Taxonomy (NCBI): domain Eukaryota; kingdom Metazoa; phylum Chordata; class Actinopteri; order Cyprinodontiformes; family Rivulidae; genus Simpsonichthys; species Simpsonichthys santanae. Next base: position 17,596,779 of record JARVLU010001196.1, on the reverse strand, counting down.
TTCTTGGCATAAAGGACAATCTTCTGGAACTGTCCCGTCTCTGCAAAGCACTGAATGACTTTGTTGGGGACGTTGGCTCTGAGATAAACACTGAGGGCTAGAGTAGGATCTACAGATTTCACCAAATCTCCAAGCTCCTCGGAGCACTCCAGCTGAAAACACATAAACCAGAATGTAGCTGAGATACAAAAGCATTACTGAACAAGCTTCAGTAAACTAGAAAAACAGCTTGAAAACATTTGGAGAAGTCCGTCTGAAATATGGACACCAAGTCTAAATTCATCACTCAGGCAGCAGCTCGGTTTGTAAAGTTTCACATCTATAATTGCACAAAATTAATTTATTGACCTGATTTTGGGGACACGGGCACACAACTTCTCTGCACATGAGCCGTTCATTAGGCTACATTTAATTGATTTAGCAAACACATTTAGCCAAAGCAACTTACAACTGAGGTGTGTGAGTTTTCACACTGAATAAAACTGCCAACAGGTACACAAAGAGCTGGAAAACCTTTTGGAAGAACATTTACCTTGTCCTCCTTTAGCCATTTCTCTAGTAACTGCTTGCGACCCTGTTGAAGCACAGGCCTGCACAGCTCTAAAGACTCAAACTTATTGAGTTGGCCTTGATCCAGCAGAATGCCAAAATACTGGAGTAAAGGAGACGTCTGGCCTGGTTGGGCTGGAACACTTTGGAACCTACGGATGGTGTCTGGAGTTCGCAGAATGCCCTGGAATGTACAAACAAAAACAACAGAATGAAAATGTGGGTAAAAATTCAACTTTTAAAATCAGTATTATTCTATATCTTATATTATCTCTATATCTTATATGTTGCCATGGAGCTGGTAAAGCAGCAACCATTACATGCAGCTCAGTTGAAGTTGTTGATTAGCCAGCAGAGATAAATCACAGGATGTCCCGCCCAGAAAAACTGCTAACTACATCTGAACATCTACTTCCTCTCTGATCGGGTTGACTGTGTGATGTTTATGTTAGTTTCTGGTATGGAAGCTCCAAAAATAGTGCTGTGGATCAATGATGATACAGACCTTCCCAAGTTTATTGGCTGATGTTAGGAATCAACGTGAGATGAACGGCGCCACAAGAAATGAGCACATTTCCAGCACAATATTGGGGATGATGGTGCAGAGTGGGTACACCTACACTTATAAGAAGTGCCAGGATAAGCTAAAGAAATTGAAGTTGGATTATAGGGCAATTAAGGACTGCAACAGGCAGAGTGACTTGAACACAATGATCTGTTACAACACCCCCCACTTTGCATTGATGATCCCACCAACAGTGCGGGGAAATAAATCGCAGTGGCAAATCACCTACACCCAAGAACTGATGAGATGAGAGCCAAGTGGAGTCGCACTTATCAATGGCAAAGCAGCTATTGAAGAATGAGGGCTGGTGCTAAAAGAAAGAGGACAAGGAAGGCTGAATGGAGGGATACTTTCAGACCAACTCTTCAGTCCATCGTTAAGTGAAACGTTGGCTCCCTGACAAAAAGATAAATGAACTCAAGTCCCCAGTCAGGAGACGACTGACGGCAGTCATTTCTGCTTGTGTGAAACATTGCTTAATGTCTATATTATGGACTCCATATCTAGTGCAAGTGGCTTCAGGATGATCCAAGCAGACAGGGACATCAAAGAGACTTAAGTGGAGGAGGAGAACTTGCCATTTGTATTAACAACAAATGGTGCAACCCTAGCCACGCTACAGTAGAACAACCATGTACCAAAAATATTGAGCAGTGATCATTAGACCTTATTACATGAAAAAAAAAAAAAAAATTGACTCATGAGGAAAAACTCTTCCCCGTTACAACTTTGTAGCACTTATGGCTTTTATAAATGGCTTGAACTCCACCCACGGACAACAAACAGTACTGTTCATCAATCTGGCTCCAACTATTGCTATTCCCAGAACAGCTTTGCAGGTTAGAATCTTGCCTTTGACCATTTTCTTCAATTTACAATATTTTTAAACTGCTTTGAGATCTGGACTGTTTCAAGGACACACCACTGACATTATGTGGCTTTCTTGACGGCAAGTTTTCACGACCTTTTGACCTGTGGCAAGATGTATTATCATAAAATTTGAAGCCATCATCACCAAACATCCTTTCAAGTGACGGAATAAGAAATGTAGACTTTGGCGTTGATTGAACATGTAATGACTGCCATCAGTGAGTGAAAACAGACATTTTCTTAATGCAGTCATTTTCTTAAACATCTGTTTGGCACCTCAGAAGAGTCAGGCTTTCATTTGACTCTTCTGAATATAAATCCCATTCCTTTTAAGTGATTTCATCCAGTTTGATCACAGACATCAAGTCCAGTTTCTGCCCACATCTTTCACATTTTTGTTGTGCAGTTTGGTTTCAAGACTTTAATCTTTAAGTTTTCTATCATGATGCTTAAATGTCTTGTCAGTATGCTTCTCTTTTACAGCCTTTCTATGTTGGTCCAGAATTTAGATACAGCTGACTGAGAATAACAAACCTTTTAGCATCATTTTCTGAGGATCTACCTTATTAAGTTTCATAATCCTCTACTTTGTTTCAACTGACATGCCATGATTTATGCTGATCAAGGTGTGAGCATTCTTTAACTGAAGCCTAATAAGCAGATTTCATCTGATGCACGTGTTTATTTTACAATTGAAAATCACAGAGTGATTCTATATTTTCTGTACTTGAGCTAAAATAAAGGGTAAATATACTAAAATAATTAATAAATAAATAAAATAAAAAGCAATAGTGAGTGACAGACTACAGTTATTTTTTATCACTTCCTTACACGATAATTTGGAGAAAATATATAGTATTGTGGCTTGATGTCTGCTTTTTTTAAAAAAAACAAAAAAAAAAACAAAATTAAACTAGGAACATCCTCCTATAGTAGTGATTCCATTATTTTTGCAAAAGGTGTAGAAACATTTTTAGTTTTAAGATTTTAAGCTTGTATGTCATATTTGGGTGTACAGAAGCACACTGGCAGTACCTTAGGTGCGTTGGCTGCCACTTTGGCAGCTTCTGAGTAATTTCCTGCTGCAAAGAGTGTATTAAACTTGCGGGCAAACAGCTCCTCAGCACCAGCAAGGTTGTTGCGTACAGCCATGCGAAGAGCCAGGTCTGGATTCTGGAGCACATTGGTGATGTATGGAATGATGTTCTCCTCCTCCACACATACTGACAAAACCTAGAAAAAAAAAAAGAATAATAAAGAAAATTACAGGTAGGATGATATTTTTCTGGATTGAAATAATGACGTTGAATATTTCAATTCTATGCCTTTAATCTATCAGTCTACAAAATAACCTAAAGAAAATACCTAACTAATTCTACAATATATACTTTCCCAAGATACATTTAACGGTAATAACTTTTAACATGCATCTCAAAAGAGCACTATTTAAATGGTTCAGTAACACCCCATCTTGGGTAGGGTCCCTCACCCAATGTGTATAGCATGCATGGGTGCCAAACAGGCACAAGCGTCACCGACAAACCCACAGGTGTGTCTGCACTACTCCTCCATGTCAGAAAAAAAAAATCTTTAAAAGGAGGCTGAGAGTGGCAGTTGCGAACAGCCAGGACCCGTGCCGGTCTGCAAGAGTGGTTATAGCAATCAGCTGCAAGCCACCATGAGCTGGATGGATATGATGGAAGAGGGGTCCCTGGTCATGCCATTGCTTTTTGAAGGGCTGGTGGACAGCGGGGAACTCATAATAGCTCAGGAGGAGGTGGATGCTGATGCTAATTCCAATCTCCTTAACATGGATGAAATGGAGGAAGAGGAGGATGACTCCACTTTCCTGGCTCCACACCTGAGGCCACCCAGTGGCACAGATGCGGCATCTCCTGTGAAAAGTGACCTGTATGATGTCTGCAGACAGGCAGCTTCTAAACTGGGCATCTCGTGGCCTGCAATCAGGATGCAGAGGGGACAGAACGAGATCTGTAAGAGGCTCCCATCGGCTTCTACACCAACCAAATAGCTTTTACTAGCTGTGCCAGCTTGTATGAGGGAAGTTAACTGTTATTTGTCAAGCCCTTTTAGGAGCAGGTTTCCCACCAAAGGCTGCTCCAAGCTGGAAATACAGGGGATGGATGAGCTAGGGCTGACCAAACCCCTGCTGTGGAGCCCTCAGTCGCAGGTTGCTTTCATTATCCACTAACATTTATCTCTCAGTTAAATCAGGACGCATCAGCGCTTCGACTTTTCAAAGAATATACACATTTGCAGGACAGTCTGTTCTCTCAATACAGTCACACTATTGTCAGCATGTCAAGCTGAAATCCTGGAGGATAGGCCGCCAGCTACACTCAGGGTCACCTAACCCCGCACTGTGGGACAAGATTTGTTATAAATGATCATCCCGCGCTCCTCCAGAGAGCAGAGGTTAGGTGAGATGTTTCTCAAACACTTCTCCTCTTGCATGGACACAGGAAAAAAAACAAAAAAACACCCTAGAACAAAGCTATTCAACTGGTGGCCCGAGGGCCAAACCAGGCCCACGGATGAACTCAGTTTAGTTAACCAATGGGTTCATTTTAAATAAAACTAGATTTTAAACCATAAAACAACTTACCTAATGACAGTAACTGCTGGATGTCTGGCCCCTGAGCTCTTGGCTCTCAGTAACGGTGGCCCCCTAGTTACCATAAACAGCCCTGTCCTAGCATGAGTAGGAGGTGGTTGTGTTTGGTTAACCATGGTGTCATGATGGGGGTGGAGCCCTGTGCACGGCTAAACCGGTCTGTCTCAGATAGACATGATTTCATTGGAGCTTAACAAACAGCATAGGCAACATATTGTAAAACATGTACTTATCAGATTCTGTACACATTGGTATTCCCTCATGCTGTTATAAATACCATAGTGTTTCATTTAGTGTTGCTGTGTACATGTGCAACACCCTTAGATGTGCATGGAGAGCCCGCAGGTTAGAGCCAGGAGAAATAACAGGATGAGATCATGTAGTCTGCCTGGCTAAGCTTAGGCTTCCCACTGTGGCCATAACATGCTGCCTGACAAGGAAAAAACTTTTGCTGTATTGTTGTTGTTGTCATCATCCTTAGTTTGTAGCCAGGTCTCTCTTGTAAATGAGT